>CM008338.1:23867726-23887863 GCA_002525835.2 Ipomoea batatas | reverse complement strand
CGGGACCAGTTCTCGACCTTAAGCCGTACGAGGTAGGCAATTCAGCCCGATAGGTCGGCATTTCACCCCGGGCAAATCCAATCCCTTCACGATTGGTGTAGGCAATTCAGCCCAATTGGTAAGACATGATCGCTTGATCTCATTTCAAAATCCATTCACGATTAATAGAACCCGATCCCTAGATCGGTAAAATTAGACATCTCAATCGTATCGCGGATTCGATCCCTAGATCGGGAGAGTTCAGCCGACCCTTATAGTCCAAAAGATTGTGCCTAAGGTTGTGCTCTTTTTTCTTTAGCTAAGATTTTTCCCACCGGGTTTTTTCTTAGTCTAAGGTTTTAGCGAGGCAACCGACGTAAGTCATAGACTATACGATTAGTTTTTCCAGCTCGAACTCTACTCGTTAGCACTTAAGGTTGTGCTCTTTTTTCCTCAGCCAGGATTTTTTTCCCTTTGGGTTTTTTCTTGGCACAAAGTTTTTAACGAGGCAACCAGCGTAAGTCGCAGACCGTAAGGCCAGTCTTCTAGCCCGACCCCTTCCTCATTGGCTCGACGTCAGGGCACGGACTAGGGGGTCTACTTGATAGAGAATATACCCCGAGTATACTGCCCTACGAAGACTATATGTATCCGTAGCGTATTATACAACGTACTATACGGTGTTAGCATATAAAAGGGCTTTGGTCCTTCATTTGAAGGGACTCTTTCCCCTTCTCTTCTTCTCTCTAGGAGACCCAAAGGCCATTCAGGCTCCCTACTCACTACATTACTCAACAACAATGAATAAAACGGTGGGGATTTGGTCTAAATTATTCCAGTTATTTCATACTTCACATACAATGCTATTTTCTTCATTACACGGAGAAATTAATCTTTATCATAACCCATTCGGCCCATCAGACTTATTGGGCTAAGTTTTACATCATATCGGTCTTTTTTTTTCCTTAACCCTAAATTTTTTTTTATTTTTATTGGGCCATCAATCAGTTTCAAGCTTAGATTGACATCCATGTTTCTGTGTATAGTAAAACTTTTAATAATGTATTTTTAGAAAAATTATAATTAATAACCATACTACTATTTTAATTTTGTTGTTTCATAATTGATAGGTTGATACACGAGAAAAAAAAAGTTTTATCAAGAAGAAAACATTCATAAACCATTGTCTACACAGTGTTGTGTGGACTGTGGACCATTAAAATGCACATTTTTAATATACTAAAAGTATATTTTGTGTACTGAGTTTACATTATACAAAATAATGTATGTACAAATATTCAAATAATTTACTTTCTCTGAATATAAGGGATATTTTTAATATACTAAAAGTACATTATTTGATAGTATACAAAATAATATATTTTCAATACTCAAATAATGTATTTTATGTACACAAATAATATATTTTTTTATTTATTGTCCACATAACTTTGTAGACCATGGTTCACAGAATAATGCAGCTCCATATATACGCTCTATGACCTCCGGCCGTACTTCACTACCCACGATTTATCATCTAATCTGGTAAATGCTTATAGGAGGGGGGAAATGTTTTAATTTCTGGCATTAGGTGGTGGTAGCAGCTCCAAAACTTGTGATATGATTTTAAATTAATTGTACAAATTAAAAATTATGAAGTGATATTTAAAGTTTGATGAATTCTATCACTTATTAAATTAGTTTTCTGGATAATTTTTTTTGTTGATTTGAAGCTGAGTATCTATTATTAAAAACTAGTCCAATATATGAACACCAGTAAGTATTTTGAGTTTCAACTTTTGAATTGTAGGACAATTTGCGAAAAGTAGTACACCCTCTGTCCCATTTTACATGTCTTACTTTCTTTTTTTAATTTGTCCCAAAATGTTGTCTTCTTTCCAAAATTAAACATCACCATCATTCTATTTTTCCCAAATTACCCTTATGCCTTTTACCTTTTTTATTGTTTTTATTTCCAACCGTGAAAAAGTTGGGGGCATAATTAGAAAGAACATCACATTTACTTAATTTCTTAAAAAGCGTGCAAAAAGCAAAAGAGACATCCAATTCGGGACGAAGGGAGTAGTATTTAATTAATGACTGAACCCTTGATCTTATTTACTATTACAACATTCACTACAAGAGTGTGCTTACATTGGGATAATGATTTGATAGATTTTGATGATACTACAACTCATAACATTATATTATTCAGCAGATGAGATGTCAAGGGACAGCCTGCACGCATTTGGTGATCTACCAATTCTGCACACCACGGAGTGAAAGGTAGTTCATTTTCTCTGGCGCTGTAACCCAAAGAAAAAGAATTAAAGAAATTAAAGTAAGAGCTGAGGTTCAATTCCACTACAATTAACACATTAATTAATTCTAGCTTATTATTAGCACTTTGGTACCAGTTGTTATACCGTGGATCATGGATCATGATTGATACTGCAATTGTGTTGAACTGATACTACAGTTGTGTTGAAAAGAAACTGCAGTTGCGTGAAATAGAGGCCGTTTCATTCGTCTGAAACTGCAGTACAGTTGTGTTGAAATGATATTGCATTTGTGTCGAACTGATACTGCAGTTGTGTTGAACGAATGAACGGCCTCTGTTCCGCGCAACTGCAGTATCTTTTCAACACAACTACAGTATTCGTTCAACACAACTGCAGTATCAACCATGACCATTGTCCACAATGAATTGTGGACCATGGTCCACGGTATAATTTGCGCTTTGGTACACGAAGAAAACTTACCCGTCTTTATTGGTAATCTAACAAATCCAGGGCATTCGTTTGATTTAGAGAGCATGCCACTTTCAAGAGTAGGGCATTCTTGAATCTGTACGTAATTAAGAAGATTTATTATGTTATTATATTGGAGCTTCTATTATATTTTCTTGAGTAAAGAGATAATGATCTGAGGAGGTTCTTATAACCTGGAACTTCCTATTGAAACATAGTTGAACTTCCTTCACAGCATCGCCATCGCATGACAATACTGGGGTTACCCCGACATCTTTTTCAATGGCTTGAATGATGCCTCCTACCATGTATTTAGCGGAGTTCGATGCTACAAATCCCGATTCCGACAGAGTTCCCTAGTATATATATAGTTAAACATCCCTAATGAATAAGGTAAGGTAATATTGTAATAATATAATATACTATAATATAAAATATAATGTTGTTCAAGTGATCCGAGCTGAGCCGCACACTGAGACTGTGTTTGGTTTGCACATGAGAATCGGAATACCAATGTGAATAAGATATTTGGCAATGGTAATGGTGGAATTGGAAATGGAATGATTCCAATATTGGAAATAAAAGTTTTAAAAAGACATAAATAAAAAACCAAGGCAATTGATCTGATATCCAAAGCACTAATATTAACAAAAAATCAAAACAAAAATTTAAAAGCGCTAATTCAAACTTAAAATTCAAATTACTAATTTAAGATGGTGTGATATTTTTTTAAATTAATGAATAGAGTTCTTAATTGAAGAGGTAATCAAATCATATAGTTGTGTATTAAAAAGTAAGTTGTCAATCAAACAATATCTATGATTTTGATTCTTATTCTTAATGTATAAACCCATGAATAATGAAACACACCCTCATATATATATATATATATATATATATATATATATATATAAACAGGCCGGGCCTGCAGGCTTGTAGGCCAGGCCTTTCACATGTAAGCCTGGGCCTATTTAAGTATATAGGCTTTAAATTAAGCCTAAGCCTGGCTTGTTTTGCTAAACAGGCCAGGCCAGGCCAGGCCCAAACCAGGCCAGGCCGTAGGCCCCTATTAAAGGCCTGGCCTATTTACACCCCTATATGTAAGAGAAAAGCAAAGATTAATATGCTTGGGGATGGGAAACCAGGTTTCATCAACACCACTATTTATACTGAGTTAGATATAACCATCTGGGTCCCGCACTCCAGTTGTCTTCTTTACTACATTAATATATGTGGATGCATGTGCATAGTAATAATAGTGGAAAAGATAACGGAAGTTATAACGGTAGGGGTATATTTGTTCAAAATATTATGTAGTACAACTTAATGTATAAAAAAAAAAAAACTTAATGGAAAAAATGGACATAAATGAGGGGTATAACCTTCTTTCACATTTATTATGTTTTGAGATAAGCAAACAAAAGTCACTCCATTCATGTATGAGTTGACACTCGACAAAATTATATGTACTATGATAATGAATTTTTAAAACACTTTAAATTAAAAAAAAAAAAAAAAGTGACAAATTTAAATCTATTTAAAACGATCTAAATTAGTACTTCGTAGTAAATATCACTCCGAATAATAATAATAATAATAATAATAATAATAATAATAATAATACCTCAAAATAACTATTCACACGTTAATTTTCAACATATATAATATGTAGCTCACATTTCTATAAATTTCTAATTTTGGCATTGTAATATAATAATGGTATTTAATAATAATATAACTAGTTATAATGCGCGCATTGTGCAATTAAAGTAATCTCCAACACAAATATTAAAATAAGTAAATATTTAGTATAATTTTTAAACATTAAATAATTAATATAAAATAAGAATGATTATTTTCAATATAATCAAGATGAGTACGTATTTTCAACTTGTAATAAAAGGAGTCATTAATATGAGTATTGATGCAGATAGCTAGTTATAATTGACAATACAAATGATGTTCTAATAATTTTCTTCTTAATGTAATATTGATGAGTCAGTAAAACTTATCTTTTGCTAAAAGTGACATGATTATAATAGGCTTATTGATGTTGTCGAATAGTAATTAAAGTGTTATATAATTAAGTTATAACATACAATGCAAATTCATAAGTACCTTTCCGTATGTATGTGATAGGGAACTCAATTGTTGTTATATATATGTGAACTATATTTATCTTGTAAACTCTATATTTTGAAATATTATTTTTTCCCTTATAAGATTAATTAGATAATGGAATATATAGTTGCATTTAAATTCTTAAAATAGAGAGAAATTTTGTCGAGTTAATACCCAAAATTGTCCTCGACTATAGTGGTTTTTCTCAATTTTGTCCTAAACGACTTTGGTCTCATAAAGTAGTCCCAGACTTTTGTGTTATCGCTCAAAATTGTCCTCCATTAGTTAAGGTGTCAAATGGGTGTTAAGTACAAGGGCAATTTTGTCAATTCATGTTGAAGTCTATTGAAATTCATGTCAATTTTGTCAATTCATGTCAATTGAAAGGAGCTTTCTATTTAATTATTTATTCATTTATTTTTGTTTTACACGCATTAACTAAAATTAAACTTGTTCTAGATATCTAGAACAATAAACCGTGTTTCTACGCATTGACTTAGAGAAGACTTCAACATGAATTGACAAATTTGCCCCTGTACTTAACACTCATTTGACACCTTAACTAACGGAGGACAATTTTGAGCGATAACACAAAAGTCTGGGACTACTTTAAGAGACCAAAGTCGTTTAGGACAAAATTGAGAAAAACCACTATAGTCAAGGACAATTTTGAGTATTAACTCAAATTTTGTCTTATACATAGTAGATCTGCTTGTAATAAAATGTATATTTTAATTAAAGAAATATAGATTTGGAATTAAAAAATAAAATGCGCTACAACAAATAAAGTTTGATTTAAGTAAGAGAAATTAAAGCAATCTATTCCTAGAATAATTATAATATGGCATTCATATATCTTTTAAGATGAAGATTTACAAAAATAATAGCTTTCACTTTATAAATAACTAAATAAAATAAATAATATATATATATATATATATATATATATATATATATATATATATATATGATCTAATGAGAACCACTTCTTGGGTGGTGAGAATCAGCATGAATGTACGCAATCTATTAGATGGATGCACACAAAATACTCTAGGATAGACTTGTGCATTATGTGCATTGTGTGCATTGTGTGCGTTCATGTAATGCACAAGATTGTGTGCATACATGCACAGGTTCGCAGTTCTCTGTTGAAAGTAAAAAATAATTAAATTAAGTAAATATTTTTTGTGTTTTAATTCTTACCATAAAAAAGGAAATAGTTGAAAACAGAATAGTAAAATAATTGACAAGAATTCAATTGTGTGTACACTAATTTAATTGTTATAATAATAATACTACGTATAAAAATTCTCCATCATCGTTGTTGTTGTGATTATTATTATTATTATTATTATTATTATTATTATTATTACATATATACCTGAAGGCGAGGGCGATCGACGATGAGGCGAGCAATGGCGAGGGTGACCAGCGCGAGGGCGAGTAGTGGCGACGGGAGGCTAGATTTGTTCGGCGACAGCAAGCAGCGTTGGCTGGAGTTCGGCGGCGAGGAGAGGAAAACGGCGGGGCAAGCGGCGGCGGCAGATCTGTTCGGCGAAGGTAAGGAAGATGGATGAAGCTAAGGAATATAGAAAACGATAATGGCGAATTGGCGATGGTGTGGTATGGATCTGAAGTCGCAATGTGTTATTGGGGGGGGGGGCGATTTAGCCGTAATTATCTGCGTCCGAAGTGGCAACTTTCGACGCAGATAAGGGTAACGCGTTACACCAACTGCATCCGAAGTTCCCACTTCATACGCAGATGGTAGAACGTGACTGATCATCTGCATTCGAACGCAGATGATCCGGCATTTAAAAAAATAATAATTAAATAGTGAACTTTTAATTACAAAAATGCCACCGGGTCACTTTACGCGTCCAATGTTTCAACTTCATATGCAAATTGTCTTATATTTATGGTCACTTTTGTACTACTGATGTATGATTAATATTGCAATTTGGAAGTAGATATGTGTTAATTGCTAAGGATTCATGTTGAAAGCAGATTTTTGTATGGACTCCCACATGGTTAGGGCCCAACCATGGGAGACATCTAGGGTTGTCTAGTTGCCATGGGATTAGGACTATACTATAGCCTACTTCATTTGCAATTCTCACCCTGCACTAGAAGGCAAAGCTCCAAAGAAAATGTGGATTCTAGGTGTTCGATGAAATCTCCCAATCTAGTAGAGTGGTTACTTGGGTGAGACTCTACTACTTGATAGGCCAAGGAGACCGGTATCACAATTGGCATTAGTAACATCTTCCTGGGATCCCAATTAATGCATGACACCTAAACAAGGAAGACTTAATCCAAGTCCCCTTTCCATATTTTGACTTCTTTATTGTTAATTGCTCGCTTTGCTCTCTTGAATTACTTTCTAGCTTACTTGTGTAGGCACAAGCATTGGATCTAGCTTCTTGTAGGTACTTTTACTGGCCCCTATATGTATATAGAAGTCTGCTCGACTGTGGCTGCACCTTTGCGTGCGGCCCGTGCGGTTTACACCACTAGTACTGTTAGAAAAATACACCACTAGTGATAGGAAAATGCTCCTAGTTGTGCATTTTCGAGCGCTGTGTGGTGTATATTTGTATACCTAGTGGTGTAGTTTTTGGTGATGTGTACCTAATGGTGTATATTTGCGTTGTGCATTTTCTAACATTGAGTGGTGTATTTTGTTAACACTAGTAGTGAAAACCGCACCAACCACACGGGAAGGCGCGGCCGCACTTGAACTTTACCATATATATATATAGTAGAGTTAAGGTGCGACCTACTCCTTAGGTGCGGTCATGCGGCTATTTTGCAACCATTAGATTACAACAAGTTAGTAAATCAACGCTCAATATATATGTGTTAAAATACACACCATTCTACGTACTAAAATGCACCAGAGAACAGATAAAACACATCATTCCACACTATAACCAAATACACATATTTACTTAAAATGCATCATCATACATAATAAAATGCATCATTCTACGTATTAAAATGCACTACTACGTGCCTCATGTCAAATTATAAACATGCACTATTACACATATTAGAAAACATGTGCTAAAATATGCACGATTATACACATTAAAGTGCATCACAACGTGTGTTAAAATGCACAATTCCACTTATTAAAAATCCTCATCCTAGATTATAAACATGCACTATTACACTTATTAAAAAACATGTGTTAAAATACACACCATTCTACGTATTAAAATGCACCAAAGGTTCCACAACATAGTTACACATCATTCTACATATGAAAATGCATTAGAGGATGGATTAAAACACACAATTCCACAACACAGTTAAATGTACCAATATACGTAATAAAACACACCACAACACTTATTAAAACACACCACACCATGTAATAAAATGCACCGTTTCAATTCACGTAATATAGATACTAAAATTACCATAACACCCTCCACTTAACATACGCGAACTGCAATTTCTTAAACACTAAGATTATATTGCCACCGTTAGATTAATCCAATCGGACGACACAGATGCAATCACACGACCGCATGGGAACTCACGGCCGCATATGAGCTACTTTATATAATTATATATATATATATATATATATTCTTCGCATACTCTACAAATAAATAATGCTCCATAATCTCTTGGAGTTGGTACAACATATTTACAAAGAAAATTATGTATAAAACTACAATTAAAAATAAAGCTCTCTCATATGTCCTTGTTGAAAGAAAAGGAAAGGGAAAAAAACTATGCTTTAATTTGTGGGATTATACTTTATGCTTAAAATATAACTCCTAAAGTACAAATTACAACCATGAATGCATATTAAAATAAAATACATAATATACTAAAATATTATTAAAAACTATAATCAATTATAACATGCCACATTATTAAATGAAAAAATGTACTATTGATTAGGAATAGTACGTGTTAGATGTCCCTATAAAAATCACCTATTTTTGTCACTTATGATGTTAAAATTTTTGTAGTAGGTTGAAATTTTGAAAAAAAAAAAAATAATAATTCTCGTAAGTATAGTCATCTGTGAGTAACAAAATTTGGGTGATTTTTGGATGGTGGAAGGCATTTCTCATTATTAATTAATGAGTGTCGGTAAGAGCTGTTGAGTGGGAAACGTGAAATGCATGTGAATTAGCACTGTACTGTCCAATCTCCAAATCATCCAACTTAATTTGTATATATATATATATATATATTATGTTTGTGAGTTTTTGTATCTTCTGTTATGAAATTCTATACCTTAAAACTATGAATTGAATTCTGTACCTAAAACAAATTAGTAACCGTATCTTTTGTGGTTATGAATTATTTGTGTCTTGTGTTGTGAAATTTTGTGTCTATGTACACAAATTATTTACCTAAATTAGATTTGAAAAATAAGTAAATATATAACATATGTATGTGTCTTGTGTTGGTAATTTTTGTATCTTGTGTTATAAAATTTTGTACCTTACAGGCATGAATTATATATACATTGTCATTTCGATCTATGATCCATAATGTTATGTGGATCTTGGTGCATGATATAAATTGCCCTTCCAATCTCCCATGCGTAATTTATCTGTCTTCTTCCTTTGGTTGGTTTCCGCATTTATGGATAATATAACTTGTAGGGTCTAATTGTTTTTATCTCTTATCACATTATTATTGCTCGTATTATCTTCCAGAGTCATTTCTATTTCTGGTCCTACTGTTATTGGGGCATTGCCAATTTTAGTCCACTTCATTAAGTTTTGTCACATTGCGACCAGTCTTATTTAGTCCTTGCCACTTTTAGTCCACCGTTAAAATTTTCATCAAATAACCGTCCAAAACAGAGGTATTTTGGTCTTTTCATGCTTTGATCATCTCCTTTACCCTTTGCAGTGGTTTTCCTTACACATTTTCATCCAATGAAGAGATCCGGCGAAAGCCATGGCTTTGTAATGTGGCTCACATGGCTTTCGTCGGACCTCTTTATTGGATGAAAATGTGTAAGGAAAACCACTACAAAGGGTCAAGAAGATAACCAAAGAATGAAAAGACCAAAAATACCCCTGTTTTGGATGGTCATTTGACGAAAATTTTAACGGTGGACTAAAAGTGGCAATGACTAAATAAAACTGGCCGCAATGTGACAAAAATTAATGAAGTGGACTAAAATTGCCAATGCCCCAATAGCAATAGGACTAAAAATGGAAATGACTCTATCTTCCACTATATAGTATTAAAATGCATTTTCTATTATCTCTTCATATCAATAATGTAGTGCAATAGATTTTTTAAAACATTATTCCCTTTAGTTTATTTTATGTATCTGATTCAATTAGGGAGACTTAACTATAAATATTTATAATTTTTAATTTATTGTTACTACCAATATATATAACCAATATTATATTAAATAAAATACTATTAAATGTAAAAAAATTAACTTTAAAAATATAAGAAAAAGATAAAGAAAATATATAAATAAAAAATAGTTTATTTGACCAATGTGCACCTACTTAAGCATAATATAATAATGTGTCATTTTCAGTAGATTAGATTTACTGGAAAATGTTTGGGGAGAAAGAGAGAGAGTTACTTGGAAAATGAAACTATAAAATATAGAACTTATGAATGATTAATGATTTGGCTGACTTAGCGCAGCATATTTGTTTTGGATCCTTGCAGTGTTAAGTAAATGAATAAATTCTCGAATTAATCTCAATTATGATAACATTTTAATTTAATTTAGAAAATATATTTAACGTACTATTAACTATAAAATGGTGGATTTAAAAATTAAAAAAAATAAGAAAGAAAATAAACAAGAAAATATTTTGTTTAACCAAAGAATAGTACAGAAAAAAAAAATACTTCATATGCATGTGTAACTTTATTATTTGCCAAAATTTAGTTCATTTTAAAATAATTTATACTTTTCTAATTTAAATACTGCTCTTTTTATTTTATTGAATTTATCCTTCATTTTTTTAGTCAAAAACTTGTTTGAAGTTATCTCATCGATCCTTGTCCATGAGACGAGTCGGGTTATAGATGACGAATTGCTACTTATGATAGATATCATAATACTTATTACAGGTAATATTGAAAATTTGATGTATATTTGAAATAAATAAATTATTACTTATACTAGAGGGAAAATGACAAAGTTTTAGTCCATTCATTATACCTATATTGTAGACTAGTGCATGAAGCATTACTATATACAAATTTTTTCCTTTAATTATGTTTGAACTGAAAATTTTAATCCACCACTAACAAATTATGTTAATTTAAAAAAATGCATTTTAAGTTTTTAAATTGTTGAGGGACATATTAGTCATAGTCGTTTTTTATATCATTTTGTATTAAATAATTAATTAATCGTTGAGTTTGATAGACACGTACATTTTTTTGCCACTGGAGTGTAGCTAAAATTTCAAAAGTGTTTTAATTGGTTTCTAAGTTTACCAAATATTACTAGTTGAAATAAATATTACGAATATTAGTACGTTGTTGTTTTCATGTCAATAAATTAGTGTGAGTATTCAATATATAAGCACTTTCAAATAATCATATGTCACTTCCATTTTCTTTTAAAAAAAATAAAAAGAGAGCAATGGTTCTACCAATATTGCATTTTTAATTTTCCATTTGTATCAAGGCATCACAAAAAACAAGAATATTATATCATTGACAAATACTAAAAAAATGTTATGAAATAATTTAATAACATAAAGAAATGTTAATATAAAAAACTGATATCAGTATACATATTATAATTAACAAATCAACGACTGTTATTTGAGCATCCATTTTACTTAAACACTCTTCAAGAATCTATGTAAGAAACAAAAACATTACACATAAAACATATTAGCAATATATTACACATATATAAATATGAAACCAAACATATAAATATCACCTTGATTATTTAGAAAGATAAATTCATTTTCATAGTAAATTGACATTTAACTTTGAAGATAAAGATAAGTAGATACATGCTTATAAATCTTTGAAAACTAGCAATATAATCTTCGTTACAATATTCAAAAAAAAAAAATCTTCGTTACAAATGAAGAGATCAGAATCGGTATATATAAAGATTTAGTTTAGGTAATTTCATAAAACACTATGAAATGACTAATATGTCCTTCAATAATTTGAGAATTTGAAGTGCATAGTTAATTTTAATAGAATTTGTTATTAATGGATTAAAACTGTCACTTTACGAGTAATTAAAGGGAAAAATATGTATATGGTAATAATTCATGGACTAAGTCTACAATATAAGTATAATTAATGAGCTAAAACTGTCATTTTCCCTATAACAAATAGTGTAATATTTATATGTGTAATTATGATATTATTTAGGGTAAAACGATTGTTTCTAATGATAAATATTATAATACCTATAACAGATCGAAATTGTGATACTTACAAAGTGTAATTCTAATTCTAATGTTAATATTGTAATACTTATATATGAAATGTTACTGTAATAAAAAAAAAATTGTAATACTTATTGTAAAAAATTTAATACCAATTTGAATTAAAAATACAATCAATCCAACCTATTTTACAGACAATGTGATCTCACACAGGTGTGACTCATCTTTTTTTAGGGTTACATGTGTTTCTAAATCCCATCTTTTTATAGTGATAAATGTGATCGAATAGGATTTATTTTCTAAATCACTCAGTGAAATCAATAATAACAATAACAATAATAATAATAATAATAATTATAGTCCGAACTTTTCGGCTCGTGATCTAATACTCTTCATTGGTCATTCAAACTCCACCATATATGTTTGTAGTCGTCGTACAACACAAACAATTTAGTGTGTGTTTGGTTGGTGGGTTTAGGCATAAGGAATTGGTATGAAAGTGATTGCTTGTGTTTGGTTGATAGGTTTTGTGAATGCTACTATGGGTTTGGAATACTCCATTAATGAGAAAACCCATACCCTTATTAAATAAGGTTTCATTTACCTTCCTCATTTCTCTCCAACTATTAATAATCATTCCCATTCCACCCAACTACCAAACATGTTAAATACTTTCACCAAAACCCATTACCATTACCAAGTATTTGATACCCATTCCGATTCCGATTCCCATGTGTGAACCAAACGCACCCTTACTCTTTTTTTTTTTTTTTTTTTTTTTTTTTTTTTTTTGTCATTGCATGCAGCTGTATGTCAAATGCTGCTCTCTCCTGTATGAGAACACTGCTATAGTACTATACATAGTATGACATACATAAGATGGCCAGGAGAAAATAAATAATAATATAATTGAGTTAGGGCCACATATTTGCAACCACTACCCTATACGTACTAAATAAATCAATTATGAATAAGTAAATATCATAGTTTTTTGACACGTAAATCAACATTAGTGTCCTTTAATCATTAAATCTGATCCCAAGTATTCTATAGCTAAATTATCTGTGTAGTTGTTAAACCACACAACTAATTTATAAGTAACGGTACATAAGTTTTTATATTATTATTTTTATTTTTTTTTCATTTTTTACTCCCTACTAGGTATATTGGAGTACTTTTTGACACGTGAATTAACATTATTGTCATTGACTCGTTCAATCTCGAGTATTCTCAACTATTATGTAGTTGTTGAACGTAACCACATATAATTAATTTAGGGTGCGTTTGTTCGCACATGAGAATCGAAATCGAAATAGGTATCAAATACTTGGTCAGAGTAATGGGTTTTGGTGAAAGTGTTTAGCATGTTTGGTAGTTGGGTGGAATGGGAATGACTATTAATAGTTGGGGAAGAAATAAATGAGGAAGTGAAATGAAACCCTTTTTTAATAAGGGTATGGTTTTTCTCATTAATGAGGTATTCCAAACCCATAGTAGCGCGCATTCTCAAAACCTATCAACCAAACACTAGCAATCACTTTTATACACATTCCTTATGCCTAAACCCACCAACCAAACACAGTTGAACCGCCACATAATAGGGACGAAGTAAATAATAATTACTATTTACTTTATTTTTTACTCCCTACTAAAAAAGCAAAACAAAATAAAACAAATAAAAACAAACAAGCAAAAAAGTGAGTCAAATTAAAGATTTTATTTATTTCGTTTTTCTTCAATAAAATCAAAACATGAGGTAATAGTTTTAGTCTTTGGAAGTCACTTATCATTTCCTTAGACTATCCGCCTCCATGTAATAGTCTTTCACTCTCAAAAGTTAATTATACTATAATATCATCATTTTTGCTATTTACCTCTATTGTTTATACATCTCTACATTTCTAACTCAATTTCAAAATATAGTAGTAGTAGTAACAACAACAACAATAAAAACAATAAAAATAAAATAATAATAACAAGAATAATAATAATTATAATATTTATCCCGACTCTAATCAAAAGACTCCAATTGTGACTAGTAAGGATAAAATATTTTATGCAATTGATAAAGAAGAAGCGGAAGAGATCAATCACAATAGTAATCAAAAGACTCCAATATGGACTTATAACGATCAATTAATTGATCCAATTGATAAACAAGGAAAAGACTCTATTTATATTCTCTTTTTTTTTAGACTCTATTTATATTCTGATTAATCAAAATCCAAAAATCAATCAACCTAATTCTCCAAATTCGTTTTTTGATTGGATGGGAATGAATGAACAAATACTAAATCGTCCCATCTCAAATTTGGAACTTTGGTTTTTCCCAAAATTTGTGGGGGTTTTTAATGTATATAAAACGAAAGCGTGGATTATACCAAGAAAATTATTTCTTTTAAATTCGAATCTAAGTGAAAACGATAATAAAATGAAAAACGTCGCTGAAAACCAAAATCTTGAAGAAGAAGATTTCGCTAAATCAGATATGAAAAAAGGTACAAAGAAAAGTAAAACCAATAGTGAAAAGAAAAGTGAAACCGATAGTGAAAAGAAAAGTCTAAGTACGAGCTAAGAGAGTTATTCATGAAAAAAGTATTTCCTTTTGCAATTGAGATGGGATGAAAGGAATATCGGTCAAACATTAGCTAAAATGTTTGGATATTAGCTCTCCCGAAGAGCTCGATGATAGGTGCCAAAGATACCTAGGTAAAGGGTCTATTTTAGGGGTGCAATTGTGCTTATTTGATATCCTTTTGTGGCTAATCTGTAGTGTTTTATGCTTTAATGTGCTCACCAATTGCAAAGCTCTACTATTGGCATACTTTAGAGGTTTTATAGGTTCTTGAGGCTCAAAGGGAGAGCATGTGAACTTGGCAAATGAAGCAAGCAAAAGAGGAGGGACCAAGGATGATCCACGTCCACTTCCACGTCGTGGAAGGTGGCGTAGAAAATGTTCAGAGAGTTCTATGCCACCATTCTACGCGTGGGGAAGAGAAGAAGACAGTTAAATGAAGAAATCCACGTGACGATCCACCCGTGGACTTGTGCGTGGATCGGTCTTGGCATAAGGAGATGATCAAGGGCAATCGAAGGAAGCTATTTAAGAGATTAGATTAGGTTTGTTAGGGAGTTTCTTTTTAGTTTTTAAAGAGAATTAGATTTTCCTAGAGAGAAGGTAGAGCTCATCCTTAGATTGTAGGGAGAGAAACATTTACTTTCATTTTTTGCAATGTTGTTGAAGGATATCTACATTCAAGTGCTTTGATTTGGAATTCAACTACTTTTGCTTAGGTAAATCTCTAATTCTAGTTTGATTTTGCTTTGCATTTTTTTATTTATATTTCTATTTCCAATTTATGCAATTAGGTTTTACATTCGCAATCATGAGCATGTAACTCTTTTATTAGGAATTGAATTGCTAAGTAACATGATGCTAAGTGTAGATCTTCATTTCGAAATTGGAGATTGGATTGTGTGGGTTGGATGAATTATTCTTGTGCATTGTCGATGATTTGTTTGTTTACCTTGAGAACGACCAACTCTTTGAATGATCTAAGGCATCAAGGCTAGACAAGATATTGCTAGACTTGATGTAGCTCATATCAACCTTGATTTCCTAGTCTAGACTTGAAAACTATGAGTAGGTTAGGTAGCGTAGGCACAACATTTGTGAAAATGCCTCTAAGCCTCTTGGTTGCCTAAAAAGCACTCCAAAGCTAGGGAGAACTTAGTAGACCAATTGGTGAAAAGTGTTAGCGAAACCACCCGGGAATAACCAACTACACAAGACAATTCTCCTAGGCTATAGACACCCGATGAGGCATCATGTTCACTTGCAATCCAATTCCTAGTTTCCTTAATTGATTTCAGTCTTGTTCTTTTGATTTTTTTTTTAAATTAAACTACAACTACTATTCTTTATTTGTTGATTGATTATGACAAAAGGCGGATGAAGAGGTTGCAATTTATTCTATAGACTAAGAGCTAAACAATGCTTTCAATTTTACCTCCCGTGAGAATGACAAAACCCGGGAAGGCAAACGGTTGTTATTGTTTAGTTTTTGATCTTTTGAATACTTACTCTTTGATCACTTTTCTTTTTCTTTTACTTGTTACTAACCCTCCCTAATGACTACTTCTAGTCGGGGAGGAAACCTTGCTTCTTTCAAACTAAATAATTACGTACGACAATTGAAATAATTCTTTTTCAAACTTTTCATGCGCATAAAACTAAACTTTGGTTCAAAATAAAACAAAAAATAAATCTCATTGTTATTTGTAATTCTACAGACTGACGATGAGGGTGTTGACCTCGTAGAAGCTTATGAAGATATGTACAAGAATTGGTGTAAGGTAAGTAAGCTAAACCTTATGTTAATTAAAAATGTTGAGTCTCTGGAGTTGGAAAATTCGACCCTAAAAACCTTAGTAGAAGAACTTAAGACTGATTTAGATACGAAGGTTTCAAATGAACAATACCTACAAAAGAAATTAGAAAATTTCAAAAAACGTGTGAGAATGTTGAACACATACACTAATAGTCTAAATGAAATCCTTCAGTCAGGAGTGAATAACCATAACAAAGCAGGTCTAAGATTCACATGCAAGCAAGGAAATCAGAAAAAATCATCGGTGCCATAAAAGAGTTTAAGGAAAAACACTGAAGGCAAAAGGTATGTGAACTATTTTTTTTTTTAACAAAACATGTTTTAGGTGTAATATGAAAGGACATAGATGGAGGCGTTGTAGACAAAACAAACTACGACAAGTGTGGCGACCCAAGCAAACTTGCTTAACAACAAAATGAATTTTTTTTTGGTCTGGTATAAAAAAAATATTTAAAAAAAATGCTTAACTTTTTTGTTTCATTTATTATTATTATTTAACTTTCATCATGTTAGTTTATTTTGCAGATTCAATTATTCACTTGTTTAAAAAAAATAAATAAAAACAAAAGAAAAAGAAGAAAAAATCATACCTTGTACGCCATGTGAAGAGAAGTTCATTGACAAGAAAAGATTGAAGGTGTATGGGAAAGAAAGCCGGAATCAAAAGATTTTTTTCATATTTATGGTTTGTTAGTGATACAGGGTTCTTAGAATTATGATGATGAATTTATTTGAGGAAGAAATTGAGCCAATCAAAGAAGATAAGAATCTCAAGTTGCAAGGAGTTTCTGAAGTTGTTCCGGATGAATCGAATCCAAAAAGTCAATTGATTCTACAGATCAGTCCATGTCCTATTGAGGGTCAGTTCATTGGTAATATTTAGCTTTCAGTAGTATTGTTGATTTTTGCAATTAGTTCATCTAGAGCATTTTATTGATAGCTTTCGGATAGTCCTCTTGAACTAATCCAAAAAGTCTATTGCTCGTTTCCCACTCAACTTCACGCTCATCATAATAGCCATATGCTCTTGATTTTCTACTCCTACTACACATATTATACTTGAAGTTTGTATGAATTATATGATTGCTCCATCCTCTCAAACACATTAACATTCTTACTAGTGCATACTTTTCTTGATTACCTAGAAGAGGGATACCCAGTGTCTGTTACGGTTCAAAAGGACCCTAGAACAACCCAGAGTGAAAGCTATCTAGTGAAAAGTATTCCTTAAACTGGCTACCTAGAAGAGGGCTACCCGGTACTTAATATGGATCCAAAAGGACCTGAGAAGAGTCTTGTGTGAAAGCTTTCCAGTGTTATTATTTCCGTGCTTGATCATTATACTTATGTGGCTCTCATGTTGATATACCTCTCATATCCTCCCTTTGTGAAATTCTCAAATTTCAATATCTATCCACGTTTTATCAATTGCATGCTCTTAGTTGAATTGTCTTGCATTATTCAATACATACTGTTGTGGCTATGTTACCTTTGGCTAATGTTTATCAAAAGGGGGAGACATGCTATGATTAAGGGGTGAGAGTGTGTATGGATTAAGGGGAAGAACTTGATGTAGACTCGGTTATAAATTGAGGGGGGAGAGTGTGTATGAATTATGGGGGAGAACTTGATATACACTCGGTTATGACTTGAGAGGGAGAACTGCCTTGTGTTTGTTTGATCATCATATGCCAAAGGGGAGATTGTTAGTATGGTAAATTGGTATATAAAATCAAATAAAATTGATCAGTGAAAATAGACATATAAATCAAACAAAAACAAATGTTGTGGCTCAAAAAGAAATGCACGCATGTACTTGAAGTAGCAAAACGGGTGCATGGGTTACAATGCATACATAGGTGAGTGCGGCTCAAAACAAGGAAAAGAAATAGAAATGGCAAGAAATGCAATGATCATGGCAGTATGCGTACGTAAATCAAGGGATGAATTTGCCATTCAACATTATAAATAAGCAAATGTTGTAATGAACAAATTGAAGTTTCTGAGATACAAATACATATATATATCTAAGAAGATGTTGCGAAGAAACTTCAATACAGGGAAAGACGGGTGTACTATCTGGAGAAATCAACTCCAAGTTATAGTAGTACAAGCTGTGTTAAAATTTAGGTTGGTTACAGTTTGTTTAATTGGTATAATTAGTTCAAACTCCACGTGTAAACTTTTTCATAAAGTTATTTTACGAGGTTAATGTTTAAATAGGTGGTAGACCTAGTTTTGTAATTCGTTGAACCTTGTAATTGTAAAAACCAGCGGGTTGATCTTAAGTGAAAAAGTTTTTAGGCGTGGCCCCGCAGATTAGGAGGTGTTCTCCAACTGTGTTATTTATTGTAGTGATGCTTGGTGTTCTTCCATAAAACTTTTATCTTGATGGAAAAATAAATTAAATATTTTTAAGGTACATTTTTGCATGGAGATTGACTTTTGAAAAGAAAGAAGTGTATTGTAAGTTGATTTCTAAAGAAAATTATTTTTCAAAGAATATATATGTACCTAATCTTAGCCAAGTACTTTGTGGTCTGATGGCATCACTATTACCATTCCAAACGGAAGGTCTCAGGTTCGAGTCCCATCCCAATCAAGGATGTTGGCATTATCATGTTGTTTGAGCAGTTACTAAGTTTAGGTTAGATTGTAGTACTAAAAAAAATGTACCTAATCTTATTTAACTTGTGTTTTTCGGGCAAAGCAAATCCTTACTTAATGCTTTGCTAACCCCGTTTGTTTTGTATGTTTTAAAAAATGCGATTTATTTAGGAGATTGAGAATGTGACTATTGAAGATAGCATTATTAGAAGGCCCTAAAGACTATGTAATAGATTATGTAAATTTTTTATTAAGGGATTATGTTTTCCCCAAGGATTTGTAGATTGAAGATTTTGGACTTGATTATTTTAATTGGATTAGCTTTGCATTTAGCCTATGATAGGTTAGATGTGGTGGTAGCACCCTATAAATGTTGAGATTGAATTAAGATTTGTTTAAGACTTGGAATAATGTTCTATTTTTGAATAAGGTTGTGATTGAAAATTTCTATTTCTAGAAAGTTTCTTTTAAAATTGTTAATAATAGTAAGTTTGGAAGAAGTAAGAAAAATAGAGTGTTACACAGAGCTAACAGGCTAACGGGCGCAACTAATTACCTATTATAACAGTAAGGCATTTTTTTGACAAAATGAAATATTGTGTATTAACTCTATTCAGTTCAAGTCAATGGAATATTAGACCTCCTTCTATTTTGACTAATGAAAAATTTAATATGCTTTGGCTGGGTTAGTACATTGAAAAATTCATTTGTGACATATCAATTAAACTACTTCTTGGATTGTAAATACATAAAGTAATTGAGATTGGGCATGCTCAAAATAGTTTCTTCCCCTTTCAACAAATGTGGGGACTACGGTTATTTCTTCACCTCTTCACACCAAGATTTTATTCTCTACTAGATATGTTGATGGTTATAAACATAAATGTGCAATCCAACATAGCTATCA
>CM008338.1:23840190-23854080 GCA_002525835.2 Ipomoea batatas | reverse complement strand
GTTTACACCCCTTAAGTTAGAATAATGTACATTATATGTTAGAATAATGTAATTTTTGTGGTAAGATAATGTACTTGATGTGTCAGAATAATGTACATTATGAGTCAGAATAATAAAACTTCTTAAGTAAGATAATATACATTATGTGTTAGAATAATGTATATTAGATCATGATCCACACAACAACTATTGACCAAATAGAGCCTAAGCCTACAAATGGTCCAAGAACCAACATATGGAGTCCAGCAATTTAATGCATGGCCGTAAAATGAAAAAAAAAATACTGATATCTATGCTTATTTCCAACTCGAAAGGTTGTCTTACTCGTGAATCTCCAAATCTAAGTTTATTTTCAACTCACTGAAGCATTTCAAAGGATTACTAATGCCCTTCCTTGTATTTTGGATGTATATCATATATTCCGCCTCAATTAAAAATTTAGTGAGATTACACATTTATATTTTAAAATATATATTATATGCTCAACAAGACATCCCGTTCCATAGGTACGGACTTAAAGTATCTCCTATAGTTAGGCCTAATCTGAACACCTCGTGGTCTAATAAAAAAAGCAAGTGTGACGTAGATGAACCAGAGGAGATGAATACATTTCCCTACACCTAAATCCATTCTTCATGTGGGTTAAGCATGGATTTCTATAGAAACAGACCTTTAAATCTCATTTATCACTCACCAGTCCATATTGCCATTTAAGCATGATGATACTAGTTTTTGAAAGCAGTCATTCTCACAGCAATACACAACTAACATGTCTCGGTCATTAAAAGAAAGGAAAGGGGGTTTGGGGCGTTTGGTGCAAAGCTAGGTAGTAGACCTAGCCCACCTGAGTTTGAACAATTGAAATATGCGTTCTGTCTCAACTAAAAGTCTAAACTGATAGTTGGACTGCACATTTGTGTGCGAGCCAATGACTTTGTATATAGGGTTGGCTCTGATACTAAATTGAATGATCTATTCCATTTCAACTAAAAGCCTAAACTGATAGTTAGACTGTAGATTTATTATTTATATATTATATGCTCAACATGAACCTCATCATCTTATCCCCACCAGATGTACCTAAAATCAGTAAATACATAGAAATGAAAACTTACATTGTGATGTATCATATATTGGTAAGCTGACATTTGAAGGGCATGACGAGCTTTTCAAAGAAGTTAAGCCACTTTCAGTGTTAGATTCTGTTTCACAATCACGGGGCTGCAAGAGAAACCAGAATTAGATATTCCCCTTTAATAGGCAAATCTAAGGATATAGAAACCTGATCTAAATGGAATGTGAATTATGCTATATGCAGAGTTGCAGACCATTTTGACAAACTGATTAATTGGCTATAAAACTGATTTCACAGGCAAACATCATAATATTGAATGGTGAAGTCATCCTAACCAGTGAAAAGAAAATAATTAAGTGGGCTCTTGACTGAAATAGAGTTTCTATAGAAAATGTAGGTGCCAAAAATGTTTGAGAATTCAGACAATCATCAGTTCATTGAAGGATGGATATGTATAACAGTATAAGGGCCTAACCTCAAAATTCTTATCAAAACACAGCCGAACTTCCTCCAGGGCTTTACTAGAGCATGTTACTTCTGGAGTCATATGGAAAGCATTTTGAATGGCTGAAATGATGCCTTCAAGTGGGTACTTTTCAGAGTTTGATGGTACATACCCAGCTCCAATCAAAACCTCCTGTTATTATATGTTAAATAAGGTAAGTTGGCAGCCAAACATTCAATAGCAATACTTCTTCTCCCAAAAGGTTGAATCCCCAACCCCAAGGGCCCCCCACACCCCGGCCTGACAAAGCATTTGGGAGGATGTAGTCGGTTTGCACAAGAGATCTGCCCACTTGGGGCATAATCCCCACACTGTTGCTGTTGAGTTTCGATCCTTGGTCTTTTCTCCCAAATACAGCCTAAGCCCGTGTGGGCTTCAATAGCCATATTTGTTTCTAACAAAAAATGCGTTGCAAAAATTAAAAGGAGGAAAGAAAAAAGATGAAGGTTGACTCACAGTAACATTGTATTTGAAGTAAAGGTCCAGAGCGTTCACAAAGTATTCATATTCATTTTTAATAACTGGATAGGAACATGTTCCATGTTTCTCTGCAAAATCCGAACAGAAGCAAAGTTTTAACAAGTAAAATTCCAAAAGCACCAGAGTTTTCTTTAATAAAGGTTATGCTTGCACTAGTAACTCATATGACATTCTCATAATTGATATCATACAAGATAAAGGAAAAACAAGAGAAAGATGATTACCCCACTGTGTGGAATGTGGATGTTCCCCAAGGCAACCATAAGGCGAAGGCAAAGAGATAGAATAAGTCAGTTTCATTTAATATATATTCAGACCATCTATTAAGCAAGCTAATGTTCAGAAAGACAGAACACCTCATGAGCCCAAAACAATCCTTTGGTGTTATGGCAAGTTTTGGAGGAACTGCATTTATATGATGGCCAATACTTGTTCAAGACATCAAGCAAAGTTGAGATCTACATCAATGAACAGCAATAGACATACATAGGTAAGTCTCAGGCTTGAGAACTAAAGTAAAAACAACACAATAACAAATGTTGGACTATAACGGTTCCAAAAAAAAAAACACAACACGGGTTTACAAGTTCAAGTCGTGTGACACTCACACTTTCCTTAAAACCTTATTTGCTACCTCCCTTAGTCCAACGAACTTCCAATTTAAAGTTTGAGCACTCAAATAATAAATCTGGCAAACAAGAAAACTTGTAGAATACAAAGTTTTTGGAGGTAGAAAACAGAGGTTTCTTCCAAGTCCACCTTTATCCCACACTAGTGCAATCCCACTTCCCATTTCAAATGTGAGACAAAGGCTTCTCCAAAGCCTTTCCACTTCATTTTCCAACTTGAATGGGTCTACTTTGAGACTCAATTTCTCATCCATCCATTATTCATTTTGAGCTTACAATATATGAATTTCTTTGTCTCACTCTAAAGAACCAAATTAGAAGTGGACATCATATATATTTGTACCACAAAAAAAACAATTTAAAATGCCAATTTATACTATTTTTTCCAACAACAAATACACCATCCAAACCAGGTCAAAAAGGCAGTCACACCATGAAATTCCATCCAAAAACAACTAGCTTTGCTAACTAAACATTGCCACAAGTATACGCTAACACCAAACAAGATTGATATTTGCACATACATACCACATTTTCGTCAAATTCGGAACCTTCACAGCAGGACGGCCAAGTCCCATCTTCGTAATCTGCCCAGAGCCCATCTGCAAAGCAATGAACCTTATACAACAATACCTCCTACATAACATAAAATTTAAGATATATAACGAACAAAAAAACTGTATGACTTACGAATTGTGAATCCAATAATCGCATTGGCGCTGCACGACAGTGATATTGTTTTATTAAAAGGCAAAAAAAAAAAAAAAAAAAAAAAAAAAGTGTTTTCTTTAACCAATCAAATACTAAAGTAACAAACATTCTACTTGATTTCTAACAAGCATACAAAATATGTAGGGAAATTACCGGCAACAGCCATTGTTGGAACAGCACTTGGAAGTACCCTTACACTCGGTACCAGGCCACTGGAGAGCGAGCTTGAACAAATCGAACTCTCTCTGATCTTCCTGCAGCTTCAGAGCTTCCGCATCTCCTCCGCCGTGGGTAAGGGTGGAGCAAAAGGACCCAAATAAGAGTAAGAGGGGGAGGATGAGGCGTGCAGCGAGAGAAGTCATGGGCAGATCTTCGCTATTATCTCTTTTGGGTGGATTGCTTGAACAACTCAGAGAGAAACTCTTTATAACGATTCCCGAGAAGTTAAAAGTAGCTCCAGATTGGGCATTGGTGGTAGGTTGACTGAGTGAGTTTTATTGCTTGTGGATACTTCCATCTACTGTTAAAGCTACGTTCTTTGACTAATCCCCAAAAAAATAAAATAATAATAACTGTCCCATTTTACGTATTTTACTATTTATTGGTCATATGTTTTTTTTTTTTTTGACTTTTTTTAGAATTTTTAAATTTTATTTAAGTCTTTTTTTTTTAAATAAAAACTATTAATGCATTATTACTGTAATAAAGTAGTGACAAAGTCTGGAAGGACAGACTTCCAAAAACATCAAAGAAGCCTGAGAATAGGCTACTCTACCTAAATAATGAGCTAACAAAATTGAGATCATAGGAATAAAATTAATGGAACAAGAAAGAAAAGAATGTAAAATGCTTCTACAATCATTAATAGCTATGCCCACGTAAGACGAGCGGGTCAGATCGGTTCAATATGAAAATGTAATATTTATACTAAAAAATGTAATACTAATTAGAAATAAATAACATTGTTTGCTACTTGTAAGGGAAGATGTAATACTTTTGAAAAATACGTGTGATACTTTTACATTTTGATATAAAAGCATTACATTTTTTTCATCAAAAGTATTATATTTTCCATTATAAGTAATGTTGGCAAGTGTTTATTATTTATAAGGGAATAATATAATATTTTTGAGTAAAATGTAATATTTTTAATCAAAATGTAAAAATTATAACATTTTTCTTCAAAAATATTAAACTTTCCCATATAAATAATAAGCATTTATTCTTTATTAGTATTACATTTTCTAGTATGTATTACATTTGATCTTTACCCGACTCATCTCACGGGCAAGGATCTGTAAGATAGTTTCACACAATTTATATGGGTATATTAATATTAAATTTAATCTTATGAAAATTTGAATAAAAAATTATTTATGTCAAAGTTAATCGATCTAGACATATAAAATGGGACGAAGTCATTAATTTCATTTTGTCTTTAATAAAATAAAGCTTTCTAAAAATAAAGAATATACGAGAAGATGTTACTTTCTCATAATTCTCTTATCATTTTCACTTGAAAAATTTGAAGACTACACACAAGTATAAGTTATTTGTGAAGGAATATCCCCTATATGCCAAATGATTCCTTTTTGTGATAATTGTAAGCCCCCTCCCATTCTCCCACCGGCCACCGTATTATTGAATGTTGATAGGCAGTTAATAGCATTTTTCTTTTCCGGCCAATCATCTCTTTAGCATTTAGCACGATGATGAGATTATTAGATTCAACTTTCAATCTCATTATTGTCACATTCTCGCATTTAGTTCTTTTTCGGTATCAGCCTCGGGTCATGTCTTTTTAGGCCTATTCAAAAATGCAGTCAGATGTTTGGGGCAGTATAAGCGATCAAGGGGTAATAACTCATATGGGATGAAACTTTTACTATTAATGGGTGGGGGGTAATAACTCATATGGGAGGAAACTTTTACTATTAATGGGTGGCTAGGCATCTCAGGTAATTCACTCTTATGGTTTCATTATCATACGGTCTTTTTATGGGCTCATAATAAACTTATCATACGGTCTTTTTTCTTAGGTGCTCATAACTTATTGAATCCATCGTTTGGGCTCATAATAAATTAAAAGTTGTTCCTGTTGTTCTCAACCAAATAAAGCATAGAGAGCCAATATCGCATTCACTGCGGCTCGAACCCACTCCTCCTATGTGGGGTACAATCTAGTGCTACTAAACCACAAGATCTTTGGCTTCAAATTTTTAATTTAATTGCATTTAGTCTAACAATTAATTTTACTGATGTTGGTTGTCACATTTGATCTTCGATTACAATTTTTAATTAAATGACTTTAATTTCTTAAATAGTTTAATAATTTGACAATTTTAGGGGTGTATTCAATCAAGAATTTTAAATGATTTTGTAGAATTTTTCAAATTTTTTTAGAATCTTTTAAACATTCATCAATTTTATACGAGTCTAATAAAATCCGTAAGACAAACATTTATAGACTTTTAAAAAAATTTCATATTAAAAAGTCTACAAAAATCATTAAAACATAAATATATTATTATAAATAATAAATAAATTAATGCATTGCAATAATAATAAGGGAAAAGGGTTAAATACACCCTCAAACTTTTGCTAAGGAGTCAATTAGGCCCTTGAACATTTGAAGGTTGCAATTAAATCCACAAACATTGTATTTTGGAGCAAATAAATCCACGGACCTGTTGGTGACTTGTGATTACAGGTCAATTAAGTTTCCGGCAATCCTACGGCGAACCTCCGGCCAAACTCCGGCGAACCTTTTACATTTTGATATAAAAGCATTACATTTTTTTCATCAAAAGTATTATATTTTCCATTATAAGTAATGTTGGTAAGTGTTTGTTATTTATAAGGCAATAGTATAATACTTTTGAGTTAAATGTAATATTTTTAATCGAAATGTAAAAATTATAACATTTTTCTTCAAAAATATTAAACATTTCCATATAAATAATAAACATTTTATTCTTTATTACTATTACATTTTCTAGTATGCATTACATTTAATCTTTACCCGACTGGCCGACTCATCTCACTGGCAAGGATCTGTAAGATTATCTCACACAACCTATATGGGTATATTAATATTAAACTTAATCCTATAAAAATTTGAATTAAAAATAACTTATGTCAAAACTCCTTAACCTAACTAGACATATAAAATGGGATGAAAGAAGTATCATTCATTTCATTTTGTCTTTAATAAAATAAAGCTTTCTAAGTAAAGAATATACGAGAAGATGTTACTTTCTCATAATTCTCTTATCATTTTCACTTGCAAAATTTGAAGACTACACACAAGTATGAGTTATTTGTGATGGAATATCCGTATATGCCAAATGATTCCTTTTTGTGATAATTCTAAGCCCCCTCCCACTCTCCCACCGGCCACCGTATTATTGAATTATTGAGTGATGGAATGTTGATAGGCAGTTAATAGCATTTTTCTTTTCCGGCCAATCATCTCTTTAGCAATTAGCATGATAATGAGATTATTAGATTCAACTTTTAATCTCATTATTGTCACATTCTCGCATTTAGTTTTGTTATAAATAAATTGTATTTGTGGCCATTATTATGTAGTAATATAACAGTTGTAATGACTATTGTATTTATCCATTATTCCTTTCCGTTATAGTTTGTTATTATATATACCCTTTGTAATATGTACCGTGCAGAAGATGAATAAGAAGAGTTAATACCACAAATGGTCCTCTGACTATTAGGGTAGTACTCCTTTTAGTCCTCAACTTTCAATTCGACCACAAATGGTCCTCTGACTTTCATTTTTTACCACAAATAGTCCTCTGTTAAAATTTCTGTTAAATAGGTGTTAAATTTAGGGGTAATATCGTCAAATTGATTAATATTATTATGATTACTTCTTTTTTAGAATTATATGACAACATAATTAATTTCAAACATTAATAAACATTAAGTTAATAATTATAAAAACAAAATGGACGTGACGAATTACATAAATGAACAAATTAATTAAAAATCCATGATTAATGTTCGCAATTTGTACTTGATTAATTATATTTATGTCCCAAACAAAATGTTTGATCGACTAATGAAAAGTGAAAACTATTAATCGGTCATGTATGAACAATCATGAAAATGAAGGAAGCAAGGTTTATTTTAAAAAAATTCTTCCATTTTAATCCGTTGGTTAAATTAAAAAAGATAGCACTAATATTAAATCTTCATTTTGTACGCATAATTACGAGAAAAAAGGTGTATCTTTTTATTTAGGAGTATTTATATTTGTTAATTGTTTCAATTATGCTTGTTGTTGGAAAATTATAAACATTTTTATTTTATGACCATTAGATATATCAATTTGACGATAATACCCATAGATTTAACACCTATTTAACAGAAATTTTAACAGAGGACTATTTGTGGTCAAAAATGAAAGTCAGAGGACCATTTGTGGTCGAATTGAAAGTCGAGGACTAAAAGGAGTACTACCCCAATAGTCAGAGGACCATTTGTGGTATTAACTCGAATAAGAATGTTCTCTCATTCTCCTTGTCTCTATTCTCTCTCAGTTGTTATAGTAGCTTATAGTTTTCTTGCAAGTTCACCACCCACGAGTTAGGAGCTAAAGGCCAACGGGCACAACAAAACCAATTTACAACAAGTTTCTAATTTTTAATTTAATTACATTGAGTCTAACAACTAATATTGTCACATTTGATCTTCGATTACAATTTTTAATTAAATGACTTTAATTTTTTAAATAGTTTAATAATTTGGCAATTTTAGGGGTGTATTCAATCAAGACTTTTAAAAACTTTCAAAGACTTTTAAAGTGATGTATTTTAAATAATTTTTGTAGAATTTTTCAAACTCTTTTAAACTTTCATCAATTTTGTACGAGTCTATAAAAATCCGTAAAACAAACATTTATAGACTTTTAAAAAAATTTCATATTAAAAATCTACAAAAGTCATTAAAACTCTAAATTAAATATATCCTTACAAACATTCCATAACTTAATAGTAATAATAATAATAATAAATATTGATTGCCACAAAAATAGAGTATATTATACATAAAGAAAATATAATTAATTTTTACTAAAAATTAACCAATACAAATATTTCTTGAACTAATAAAATAACTAATGTTGAGTAAATAATTTTTTTTTGTTAAAATATTGTTGTGACAACAGCAAATAATAAATTTTTCGTAATAATTTTTTGTTATGATTTTTGTTATAAATATGTATGAAAATAAAGAGATAAAAATATAAAGTATATGAGTATTTATGAAATGTTTGAAACGTACTGTAAAATTTGATAAAAATCGATTAAAAGTATGTTTGGTTTAGATAGAGGAAAAAAGTTTGTAGAGAAAGTTGAAAAGTTTGGGGTTAGAGCGTTGGATTTCATCTATTTATATTAATGATGAAAAAGTCTACAGAAATCCTATTCTGATAAAGTTTATGAAAGTTAATAAGTTTTTGAATATATATTAGTAGACTTTTAAAGACTCTATAAAAGTCTGAATCAAATACCATTATACTTTTAAAGACTTTTGAAAAGTTTGAATCGAATATCGGTAGACTTTTAAAGAGTCTTTAAAAGTCTAAATTGAATGCCACCAAGCTTTAAAAGTCTTTAAACGTTTATAAAAGTTTTGATTGAATACACCCCTTTAATCTTTTATTCCTATTCAACAATGCTCATAAATGACATAATAAAGATACAATATTAAAGATTGATGTCTTTTAAAAGATCTCAATGAGATATTTTTACATATTAATTTTATTTATACAAAAAATAGAGAATATTTTTTTTAAAGCAAATGCAAAAAGAATGGCATTACTAAATAAGATGTGAAATACAAAGTCGAGGGAAAATCTTCCAAATCATGCGACCAAACTGAGGCCCAATCGCTTTCACTAGAGCACAAGCCAATTGGTTTGCTGATCTATGAATAAAATTAATAGAGCATACACTAATTGACTTAGCTAGCTTAACACAATCACTCAACACCAAACCTACATACGACAAGACTTCTATGCTCCTGTTTAAGGCCAAGGCTAGATTTTGGCCAGTCTATTTTCACCCGTATATTGCTCAACCACTTACTCTTGATCCATGACATAGCTTCCTTGTAGGCAAGTGTTTCTGCCATACAAGGGTTGGAGTTGCACCTAAGGGCCCGCATGTTAAGATCAATCGCAGTATCCACATTGCATGTTAAACCTCCTTGTGCAACATCCACATTACATGTTAAACCTCTTGATGCAGCATCATTGCAGAGCTCCCAACCTCATTCCTTTTTGCATGTGGCCTCACGCCAATTTCGCAATGCCCTATGTTAAGATCCCTTTGTATTTAGATTTTGACGATACCAAAGTTAGGAGTTTAGACCCCTATTTCATCCGGTAAAAATGAGTCGTAGCATAGAACGAACTGATAGACGAATCGTTGTCCAGTGTTCATGTATTCGTGGATATCAACTTTGTGTCTTATAGTTGATAGCTCTTAATTGTCTAAGTACCAAAGACGAATTATGAGACTTGAAGACATAAAGATCACAAGACTATGACCAAGAGGTTATCAAAGGCTAAGTCATGGAAGGATCTACTTCTTGAAGGTAATCAAGACCGAATGATAAAGAACGACCATTCGAGGAGTTATGGGGCGAACGATAAAGTCAATCATTTGTTATTGAGCATCAAGGCACGAATCATTGCATAATTCGTGTGGACAAGCTAGAAACATTCTCTGAGCGATAAACAATCCGAAACCTTAAAGTGTGGGATGATGATCTACCTTGGACTTTATTTACTTGTTTATTATAAACTTGCTGCATCACATCGACCAAGCCATAACATTTTATTTAAAGATAAATCGTGCAAAGTTAAAATATAATTTATTAAACATTTTCGCTGCAAACTTTACTCTAATCGAGTTCTATTCTCCAAGAAAGGATATTAACTTGTGAAGAAATGTTTTTAAGTGTTCTATAAGTGTTCTAAGAACCTAAATCTCAAAAATGATATGATCAAAAGTCTCAAGAGACTTTCATATGCAAAGAAAATGTGAGAAATTGGAAGAGCCCCACGAGCCACATAACACCTATGAATTGTGCCCCTTGTAGTAGTAGCCATAAAAACCAATGATATGTCTACACCCACATATAAACCTACTTTTCACAATAGCAAACACTCTTGAGCATAGTCTCTAATTCTCTTAAACTGTTCTGAATATTCTAGATTCGTCCTCTTTCTTGTGTATTAAATTGCCATCTCCAATTCATGTTTCCTTGCTTTCTTGTGTAGACATGGCTTATTCTTGAAATTGGTGCTTTTATGGTATTTTTTGTTGTTTTGAAATCATTGCAGATTTAACCCAAAAGCAAGGGAACATTTGAAGGCATGATTGGGGTCAAAACGAATGAAGAATGCTGATTTTTAGAGCTGGACGCGTCCGGAATCCTGCCCGTCGCGACGAGAATTTCCAGTATGCACAGTTTTGGGCCAAGATCCAGGCTTGACGCGTCGAGCCCGAGCCTCGACGCGTCGAGAATCCTGTGACAGCACAGATTTCTGCTTCGCAGAATTGCCTATTTTGCCCCTATTTTTGCTCCCACTATATAAGGCTCATTTTCCCAAACCCCTAGAGCTAAGCTGCGTTTTTAGGAGGCAAATAGGAGTGAGTGCAAGGTGTTGTCTCTTCAATGGAGTGAAGGAGGGATCCACCACTTTTGGGGAAGAAGATTGGCACTTCAAGGAGCTATTAAGGCTTAGGGAGGAAGAAGGAAAGCTTGGAAAGCTATATTTGCGAGAATTCCTTTTCCTTTCCTTTACTTTCTTAGTCTTTGTAAACTCTTTATTACTTGAGCTTTAAATTCTATCCTAGCCATGATTGGCTAAAGTAATTTTGGGATTTTTGGGTGAAAGGTGTTTATGAATCCTTTGCCTTGTTCTTTATATTCCAATGTTATATTTACATTTGGGTTTTATGACTTGTTATGCAATTGTGTTTAATGTTGTTGATGCTTGTGATTAAGGATCCAATTGCTTGTTTCAATTGCTAATTTTACACTTGGCTTTTACCTCTTGGAAAAGAGTGTTTAGTTTTGTTGTTTAAGATGCTTGTTCTATCTCTTGTCTTGTAGGAGTTATGGGAGTAATTCCCCTCTTTAAGTGCATCTTAAACACTTGTCTAACCCAAATTAAATATCTCACCTTAGCTTGGCATCGGGAGATTAAACACCTAAACCCGGAAATCCCACTCTCTCTCTATTTGTTTTCATCAACTAATCTTTCGTTATTCTCGTTTATTACCATTTTTGCAATTGTTCAAACACCAATTTCGTTAGGATTAGCTTCACATGAATATATTAGTAACTAGTGTTCGGTACGCCCCGCTTCCTTGAGGATCGATAACCAAATACTCGGGTATTTGTTTGTTATAAAATTATGCTACAATCAAATATCTTAAGCATATGAATGATTAAAGCACATGACTTACTTTGGACGTCATACGGATTACGGAGTAGTCATATAACCGTTAGAATGAACCCTTTAATTTGGTTGACAAGTTAAATTGAAATGCAAAATTAGTAATAGTAATTGATTCATGTTTCTAGAGCTTTATTTTTCCTATTAGTTACTAAATTGTCCGCTATTTCGTACTAGTTTCGGCTTTATTCTATTGCATTTAAGTTAATTAATTTTAAGACTGTAAATTGCATAGTTACAATTCCCTGTGGGTTCGACCCTTGCTATTGTACACTATTACGACAATCATTTTAGATCTTGGGGGCAATTGCACAAGGAGTTCATGAACAAATTTTTCTCATTGACAAAGACCATGGAAGTCTGAAAACAAGTGCAAGAGTTTAAACAAAGCCCTCTTGAAAGTCTTGGTCAAGCTTGGAGGATCTCAAAGAAACACAACAAGACTCGAACTACAAGGGTCGAGCGAAGTAGCCAAGCTCGGGTCTCATTCGAGACAGAGTCATACTAGGGAAAGACTAACGGAAGGAGTGGCATGAAGAAGAATACGAGGCCAAGGAAGTAGAAGTAGCTGGACTTAGCGAGCGGCATGACTGAGTCCCAATAGGAGGTATGCACGAACCAACCGACGATGGGTCGGGTGAGAGTTAGACCGACCTAGCAGCTGGAGCCACAGAGAGTTAGAATGAAGTGAAATGAGAAGTTTCCTAAGATGGCAAGGATCATACGCGAATCCTTTGGGAGTGATAGGAAAGCAGACCAAAGTAGTTTAAGAAACCCTTTCAAATGTAATAAGGAAAACAATCTCAAACATTGACAAAGACCTTGTAGTCTAGTGGCACTCGGTTTACACTCTCACATGGAAGGGAGTGGGTTTGAGCCTCAGTGGAAGCTAGACTATAGACATGGGGAAATGTTGACTCATGCATAGATTGATAATTTTGCAAAGTATAAGTAATGGTTAGCTTGGTGTAGAAAATGATGGGCATGCAAAGATAGAAATTTCAAAAGGTAATTTGTTAAAGCCTCAAGGTGATTGTGATACGGAGTATCTGAATGAATAGAAATTTCAAAAGATAATTTGTTAAAGCCTCAAGGTGATTGTGATACGGAGTATCTGAATGATTGACGAATTGCGATGCTCGAGCATTCCTAACCATTCTCTTGCTCTAAAAGTTGGATCTCTAGTAATGCTTTTGCGAAACATTGATACTATCTCGAGTTGTGTAATGGATAGAGATTGGTTATTACTAGATTGACAGACCATGTTGTTAAAGCTAAGATATTATCCAGAAATAGTGTGGGTACACGAGTGTTGGTTCCTAGATTGTCAATGACACTATCAATCCTCGATAGCCATTTAGGTTTGAAAGAAAACAATTTCCACTAATGTTATCTTATGTAGTGACAATAAATACGAGTCAAGGGCAAAGTCTGCCTAATGGTAGGTCGTGATTTAAAAAAAAAAACTTACTTTTGTACATGGGCAACTTTATGTGGCTCTATCTAGAGTTAACAACCCCAATGGTCTTAAAATACTACTTCCGTCCCAAAATGGTTGTCTGGCTCGTTTAACGAGGCTTGACTGAAGTAATTTTTAATCTAATTTTTCATAATATTAAGTTTAGCATTAATATTTAAAATTTATATATTTAGAAACTACATTAAAAGTACTATTAAACACAAAAAAATAAATTTAGAAATAATAAAAAATTATTAAAAAAATAAGCAAAGAAGAAAAAGTTGGTTTGACCAATAAATAGTAAATAAGACAGGTAAAATGAGATAGAGGGAGTAATAATTTTAGGTGAGAATGAACATTATTCATCTTCAACGTCAAATGTTGTATATAAGGAGGTTTTAAGAATTTGTAACTTTAATACTTAAATTGTAGTATTTTGTTTCAGAACTTTTGTAAAATATTTATGGAATGTATTTTAATAATTTTGTATTAGAACATATAAATTTATGTGTATATATTAATTTGTATATTTTGTTC
>CM008338.1:23789405-23803010 GCA_002525835.2 Ipomoea batatas | reverse complement strand
CGAAGATCACCCGAAGGGTGACCCTTGTTCACCTGACTAGGTGTGTGTGAGCTGCTGGATCCGGATGCCATTGATAGTGATGAGATGAACTTAGTGGTTTTTTGATTTTGTGATTTTAGCCTGAGATCTGATCTCGGCTCTCAATGAAAGCACCAATGACGGTAATAATGTGTTACCGGTATATTACTTGAATGAGTATGTGAATACAATGTTGGGTATTTGAGTGTAGTGCTCAATGTACAAGTGAGTGTAGTGTGTATTGCCTAGTAAGAAGTGTAAGAAGTGTCCCCCCTCACTATGTGGTTGTGAGCCTTTTTATTCCTTTCAGTTCAGTGACCGTTGGACATCAATACCCGAGGTATTGAATGCTGAGGAGCTGAACGTCTGTCATCAATGCTGAGGAGCTGAACGTTGGCCATCAATGCTGAGGAGTTGGACCGTTGCGCATTGATGCTGAGGAGTGAGGTGTCTTGGGTAGTTTGAACGACAACCTGGTTATGACAATGGTTCCGGGTCGGGTACCCAATTACCCTGTCATCACTTTCTTCAACTTGTTAGTGGTGTTTTTGGTCATTCTATTAATGAATTTGTCAAAATTTTACTTTTCGAAAATTTTAACTAACCAAGACTATTAATGAAATTTCGTCTCATATTTCTCTTTCTCTCTCTCTTTCATAAATAGCTCTCAAACTCCACTCTTTAGAGACAAAAAACACAATCTACAACCTCGACTAAATCTTTTAAATTTTCTATAGGGTAATTTAATGTAGGTAAGTGGTTTACATTTTTGTTTTTGGTTGCATTTTTCTAACCATTAGATCATGATATTGGATTGCAATCGAAGAAGAGAATATATAAAGTTCACAATTTTTATTATTAGCTCTTAAGTAAAAATTTTAAAGCTCACAATTTTTATAAAAACATTAACAAAATGACTGAAAATATCACTTTACAAACAACTTTAATTTAAAACTAAATATTGTGATAACATATTAATTAAATTCATTAATTATCTTATAACTCATAAACCAAATATAATATTCTTTTTATTGACAAAATATGTAATATCTTGATTAAATATGCAACTTCGTCATTACCTATAACGAAATATCATTTACTGGGAAAATTCTCAGTCAATTTGATTAAATAGTTGACTTGGTAACTATAATGTTCTACGTTTAACTCTTCAAAAGAATTGTTTATTAATTTTTTGATTTGAGTCGATCAATCATGTACAATTTAAATTAATATACTTTTTTTATGATTCGTTATCAACTAAAATCATAAGATAAATTTTACTCAACGGCTCTGTTTGGTAAATAATCAGCCTATCAGCCAATTTTGGCTTATTTGATCACTATTAGTTGTTTGGTTAATATGCTTTTTGTAACTCTAAAATACTAAAATTCAAAAGGCTACTCAAAACAGCATTTTCAATTAGCTTTTTGAGAAAAAAAATTATACCAAACAGCTAACAATTAATCTATCAAACAACTTTTTACAGCTAATGTTATTAACAAATCATACCTTCTAACGCAAACAACCAACTCAATCAGCCAACGGCCATTTACCAAACAGGGCCAAAATATACATTCGAATAACATATGTTAGCTTTCCGTAAATCGATATATTTCTAATGAACTAAACACGGTATAGTGGTGGGTTGCAATATCACATCTATTATGATTGAGTGGTGGAGCCACACAAATAAAAGAGTAGGAATTAGGAAAGCATTTAACGAGTACGATGAAGGGATTGGAATTATTAATGTAAAGCCTTCCTTTGCTCTTGATATTGATGAATTGATTGATACCCGCAGAGTGACGAGTGAATGATTGAATGAATGATGTGGCTTAGGAACTCAATTCAACTTGAATTTAATTGGTTGGTTTGAAAAGATCGAAAATATTATAATTTGATAAAGACATTAATTTGATTAATTCGATCTGATAAGTTGATGGTCCGAGCATGTTGGTCACTTAGATGAGAACTGTATATTCTGGAATAACCACAAGAGTCACATGATACAATAATGATATACATAGGAAGAGTTACAATAGAACATGGACATGTAGAGTCCTAATACTCCCCTCAAGCGCAGGGTATAGTAGCAACCTGTAGCTCGTCTCGAAGAAATGAAAACCGTGGTTCCGAAAGAGTTTTAGTGAAGATATCTACAAGCTGGTCTTTAGTAGAAATAACATTCACTTGTAGCTCCCCTAGCAACCACCTTGTCACATACAAATTGATAGTCAATCTCTACATGTTTGGTGCGATTATGAAATATCGGGATAGAACACATGTAAGTAAGACCAAGATTGTCACACCACAACTTTGGCACAGAAACATGACCAATACCAAGTTCACGCAGCAAGGAGAGAATCCAGGTTACCTCAGCACATACATCTGCTAGTGCTTTGTATTCAGCTTCCGTAGAATACCGTGCCACAGTTCTCTGTTTCTTACAGACCCAAGAGATGAGATTGGAGTCCAGGAATACAACAAACCCACTCGTGAACTAACGATCTTCAGGGTAACCAGCCTAGTCAGAGCCCGAGAAGGCATGAATATCATTCGTTACAGATTTACGTAGACGCAAGCCAAATTCGAGATGGCCTTAACATACCTCAGCACATGCTTCAATTGAGCCCAATGAGTCACAGTGAGGGCATGTATATGTTGGCAGAGTAGATTGGCAACATAAGACAAGTCCGAATGCGTGACTATCAAATACTGCAAGGCCCCAGCCAAGCTCCGGTACTGAGTGGGATCAGCATATAACTCAGCAAAGTCAGGCACTGATCAAGAGATATGAATGGGAGTAGCTAGCGGCTTGTAGTTCGTCATCCCAACACACTTTAGTATATCAGCCATGTAGCGACGCTGTGAAAGCAACATGCCATCAAACAATCGTACAGTCTCAATGCCTAGAAAAAAACCAAGAGTTCCAAGGTCTCGAATCTTAAACGCAACAGACAACTTGCCTAACAAAGCAACCACCAACGCAGAGTCCCTTCCTATAACGAGAATGTCATCTATATACACCAATAAGTAAACATAACAAGAATCATGTGGGTAAATAAAAAGAGAAACATCTGTTTTTGAAGCCCGGAAGCCAACTGATAACAAAAAACGGATGTAAACAAAGAAACCAAGCTATAGGAGCCTACTTAAGACCATACAAAGATCACTGCAATAGGCAAACATGATTAGGAAATTTCTTATCAAAATAACCTGATGGTTGACGTATATAGACATTCTCAGCCAAGTTGCCATTTAGAAAAGCATTATGACTCTGTTTGGCAGAGCTTATTTAGGAGCTTATAGCTTACTTTAAGCTACTAATAAGCTATAAGCTTTGTTTGGTAATGTTCCTAAAATAAGCCAGTAGTTTAAAATAAGAGTTTATTTTTATACGCTACCTAAGGTAGCGTTTCAAAATAAGCTAGTAGCTTCCTAACTTTTTTTTCCATCTTTAACCTTATTATTTTAAAGAAATAACATCATTTATCCTTCCCAATTAAAACTTTTTTGGCTAATTCTTTTTGACTTTTTGTCTTCAATATGTTTGGTTGTAATTTCAATTTGACATTTGTGTTTGAACATTGATTTTTGTATGAACTAATCTTATGAATTATAAACATTTTGTTTTACTTTATATGTTTTCAAATATATGTTCTTACTTTATATTTTATTAAAATATATTGATTTCACTATTTTATATTTTAATATATAAACAAACCTATTTAAATTTAAAACTATTTAAATTGTATGAAGATGTCCTTTTTAGTCTTTTTACATTTATCAGCTTATCAAAAAACTAATTTTACCAAACACTTTTAAGCATAACAGCTAGCTTAACAGCTCTTCAGATTTCAGCTTCGAGCTTATAGCTTTTCAGTTTTCAGCTACTTTTCAGCTTTCAACTACCTTTTCAGCTAGGTTTGCCAAACATAGCCTATGTACATCGAGCTGACGAATGACCCAACCAAACGAAAAAGCTAGAGAGAACAACAACCTGACAGTCATAGGCATGATCGTAATTTAGCCCACAGGCAATTATTTATCAGAATATAGTTTTGGTGAATTTTATCATTACAGATGGGAAAGTCAATTTATTTAACATATGGTTATGATATAAATAAATTACGAATTGTCGTCTTCTATCATAAAGTTTGATATATGTACATATTCAAAGAATATTTTCTTGAGGTTTATCCACATGGAGGTATTAGTCTAGTTTCTTTTTTGTGTATTTATTATGCATTAAAAGGAAATTAGATTAATAGCTTGCTACATTAATATTCTTTATTGTACATATATCAAGTGATCAATATAATTTCATAACTTTTCACTTTGTGACTAATTACATAAAGTATAATAAAATTCCTATCGGTAGATTTTATTATAGTTTATGTAAATAGTCAGGATAAAGAATCAAATCGTATTTCTTAATTTACCCACAGAGATTGAGAAAAGGAATATGGTTTGATAGTTTTATCATAAGCTTGCAGATGGATCTAATTGAATAAAACTTTAGCCCACATGCAAGTTTTATGTCACTAGATTCTTTTATTACTTTGATAATAATTTTATCATAAAATTTTAGTTGAGTCTAATTGAATAAAACTTTAGCTCACAGGCAAGTTTATGTCACTAGATTCTTCTATTTGATTGTCATAAAGTTTCAGTTGAGTCTTATTTTATAAATCTTTAGCTTACAGGCAAGTTTTATGTCACTAGATTCTTCTATTTAAATTGATGATCAAGATAAAATTTTATTATACCATTCTTTTTAGAATTTATAACTTTAAGGTCAGTTATAATTCTATGAGGCATGGGTTGCATTAGCAACACATGTATTTTGTTAATCTCCAAAACTTTAGTAACTTGAAATTGTTACTGTATGTGGCTTACTTGGTTTTTCAGCCCAACCGCAGTAGATCTTTTTTAATTTTGGACATGATATACTTTCGAATCCTTATATTGGAAGTGTACATATCTAGCCAAATTTCAACTAGAGCAATTTAATTTGTTTAAGTAGTTGGAAATTGTGTCTATTACATGTACATATTTAACATGTCCAACTATGGTGGGGAATTATGTTCCTTGTAAAATTAGTTGGACTTGAGGATCATTGGTGTGTATGTATATCAGTTATAATGCTTACGAATGACTTGATCAGTGAGAGTAATGGCTTGACTAGCGGGAGTAGCCATTTGAGCATTAAGATATCTCACTTCAAGTGGGAGTGGTCATTTGATCATTAAGATATCCCACTTCAAGATTGTTCCTCTTCAAGGATAAGACACATTGCCTTGTTAATTATAAAATCAATAGTTCAAATTGTTTGAACTACAAGTTGTGCAACATATTGTAATAACATTAATAGTTTTTTTTTTAACAATAGGCCAGGTGAACTATCATGAGTTAGATTCTTTAGCATTTATTGGAGTTTTTCGTCTCATCAAATTGATCATGGGTCATTAAGATTTGGAAAGACTCAAAATTTAATGTTGAGAGACATAAAGCAAGCAAAGACTCATTATGTTGGTTCATATAAATGAATCTTGAGGATTTTTTATTATATTGATACAACATTTGTGTTGTTTCATAAAGTTACATAAATAAATCCTCGTTATTGCTCTCTGGCATAAAAGTTGGGTTTCTTTTTTCTTGGAGATTATTTATAAGGTGTATGTTTAAAGTTCCATTGTGGGTTTAGACTTATTGATTTGTCATTTAAAGCCGTTGGAATACGGACTACTCAAATTACTGTCTTTGGCTAAGATTAATGAAAATGGAGTGGCAGACGTGTCAACTCTGAAAGCTTAGTCATCATAGATAGTGTTAAAGATAAGGAGTTGGTCATGTAAAATATTAGCATTTTGGTAATAGTTTTGAATCCTTACTTAAGGCATGCTTATAAGAATTTTAATGATCATACAAGATATACATGAAACTTATTATGTGACTATATTGTGCGTACATACATTTTGTCACTTCTATGTAATATGGGTGGTTCCTCATATGGTTATGCGCATATTTATTTGAGAAACATCCTCAAGGTTGGACCAAGAATAAACATAGGGTTTATTCATAAAGGACCTAAGTGTGAAATCGTTAGTATTACTCACACTTTAATTTAGAGGACATGCAACTATGATTCATGTTTTTTTAAATGAAGGTTGTGCCAATGCTTGCACCGAATGGAAAATTGTAGCATTTTCCATTAATATTGTACAAATCAAGCGGTGTGAGTTTATAAGGCCAAATTTAGCCATTGTGGCAGTAATTAATTTTTCATAACTAATTACAAATCAAGAATGAACATAAGGTTTATTCATTACGTTTTATACCACATAAAAAATACTTAGAGTACAAGTTACATTGTAATCATAAGTGGATACTACTCACATCAAGAGGAACTATCTCTATGATTCGTGTTTATTTTTGCTTCTTTGAGTTAATACTTACACCAAGTGGGAGAATGAAACATTTTCCATATGTTAAAGCACTATTAAGTGGTGCAAGTAATAGGTCATTTATGGCCATTATGTTGTGGTTTGAAACGGAAGTAACGATTTCCGTTACTTAGCCTATAATGATGACACGTATGTTATTTAAGCACGATCCTCTCACTACTCCTACTATAGCTTCACAACCTACACCATCTAGTTGCTTAGGAGACAAGTGGTAGACAAAATTCTCTAAACCTCAATTTCAAGCAATACAACTGAAATTACAACTATGACTGGAGATGCTCGATCCTATTGGCTTCCGCTATCAGGTTAGATCATTTACAATGCGTTATGAATGCATGTTTAATCTAACATGACAACTTTTACCTTGACTATTTCCCCTTCTCCTTTTGTTGCTACGAGTTTTACAAGTGATTCCCTGATTTATGGTGTGGCGACGCATGGAGTTCCAGCAGAATCCTCAAGCATTCGTGCAAGTGAAAATACAAATTTTAATTTTATCATAATTAAAAGTCCAAAAATCAAGCAATCAATATGCATTAAAAATTAATACAATTTTCAACACACACACAATTACAATTTCACCCTTGTAAATTAATTATGGAAACATATGTGATCTCATGTTCTCATGTGGAAAGGTGTTCTTTTATATATATATAGACACACACACACACACAGAGGAGACGGATCAGGTTAGAATCACATGCTCAGGAGAGGAATGAGAACTCATCGCAGCCGTTCATCTGTCTACATCTAACGAAACAAAAAACATTTTTCTTATTAAAAAATGCGATGATATTTTTATAAATAATTTGAACTTTGAAGTGTAAATAAATTGTGTTAAAAGTGTAACTAATAGTTTCATAAAGTACACATAAGTGCAAGTAAAATGTATTACAAGTGCAATAATACAATATACAACAAGCAACAATATTAAATGCACAGAACATTATCAATAGGTGCACCAATGTGAAAAGGTAAATTACTTGTATTATTAAGTGAAAATAGTTTCACTTTTAAGTGATTTTATTGCACTTTCACCAATTACTTGCACCTTTAGCACGTGTTACTTGCACCATAATTTGATTTATTTACAAAAATATCATCATACTTTTTAAAATTTACATCTAATTCGTTAAGTCTTGACTAGGATTAGTTCACATTCTTCTCCTGAGCCCAATTCTCACCTAAACATGTCCTTATATAAAAGATTAGGATGGGGCCGGGCGGGCGGGGGAGCTACGTTAGGAAAAGATTCTCTCTATTTTGCCGACAATACCCTTTAATTTGGATAATATTAAGTCGGTCGGCATGTAGTGCTCGGGCGTCGGTGCCACTGTCCCTAATTGCCTAGCCTATCACCAACAACACTGCGCACTCTCTTATTAATAACAACGTTCTCTTCACGTTTTTGTTTTCTCTGTATTTTTATTTTTAATATTTTACATAGGATGAATGCATTCTAAAATACAATTAATTAATTGTTGGAAATCTATTCCAAAATTATATAAGGAGTTTGGAGTATACTCTTTAAAAATAGAAGGGGTGTCGGATATTATGATACATATACTTTGTGATATTTTACAATAATTTATAAACCACGTAGAAAAGATAAATTGAACTATAAAAAATTATATCACGGGCTCGACCAAAAGAATATTGAGAAGAATCAAATTTATAACTTTTAAGTAAGAGAGTCATGTTCCAATGTTCCATCCACTCGACTACCTCGAACTATAACAAATTGTGCAACGGGCTAAATCAAAAAAATGTTGACAAAAATCAAACTTATGACTTTTAGGTAAGAGAGTCATGTTCGAAAAGAGTTAAGCTTGCATTTATTTGTAACTATTAAATTAGATCATTATATTTATTTAATTTATTGTTGTTAAATGCGTTAAGCTTTTATTTATTTGTATGTACTATGTAGCTATTAAGTTAGTTCATTATATTCATTTACTATTTATTTATTAGTTTATCTATTCTATTTATTTTATAAGACATGCAATTCATGATTTGCAAAACTATGAGTTTTTTGTTTTTGTTTTTGTTTAACTTTTGTTTTTTCCTTTATCAATAGCAAAAATATATAGACTTACACACATTTGGTACTTTGAAAAATGATTTTTTTTTATTAATTTCACTTTTCTCTTAAACTTGATTATTATTATTTCTTCAAATGCTTAAAATATTGTGGAGAAATTAGAAGATATATACTAGTTATGATCTTTTTAAAAGTAAGATATTAATTTCTTTTATCTGTTGTGTTCTAATTTTAAAAGTAAAAACTTAGTTTTGGTATAGAACTATATATATTAATTGACTATCTATTCTATTGATAATATTTTTTTTTTGGTCCTTAATTTGTTTTAACTAAAATATAAAACTCAAAATTTTACTATCATTGTTAAATTTAAATCATATCTATGCAAATTCCTCTTTGAAAATTTAAAAAGGTTTTCTATCTTCATTTAATTTGAATTATAAATATAATGATTCTACTATACCATATATAAATTCAACTTTAATGTGTTTAAATTACAGTTTTACAACTAGAAATTTTATTATTTCAAATCTTGTAATTTTATAGTAATTTGAAATTGAAATTTATATTATGTAATTTGTAGTTTAAATATATATGTTGTGAAATTAAACGTATCATCGCAAGAATAGTTGTATGGCTTCGATTGTAGTAAAGTAATAAGGTGAAGAAAAAGACAGAAAATACAGAGAGAATCATCAATCATTTTATTAATCATCATTCGCTCCAATATATACAAGACATACAAAATTCTAATATGATTATAAGACTATTAAAAATGAAGAGGTATTGTCATAATATAATACCTCTAGTAATGTCCACATATATTTATTTACAACACTCCCTCCTGGACATTACTATATCATACTCGTGCATAATTATAAACCTCACTAGAAAACCCATTGAGAAAAACCTAGTTGAGGAAAAGAGTACATGAAATGTATACATTCATATGTTGTACTAACTGGCTCGTTAAAAACCTTAAATTAAGAAAAAAACACCAGAACTCAATCAAAGGAAAAAAAAAAGTACAAGTCTTGGTCTTCAAGACCCAATCTTCAGGATTGATTTATGTAAATGTCACTCCCTTGAAGATAACAATCTTAAAATCTTACACATAAAGACATCTTTCAAAGAAAAAAGTGTAGGAAGGGACTCTGTGAACAAATATACTAGATTGTCACCTGATCAAAGTAAATATTTTGTATAATAATTAATCTTGTGACTCTTCTAGTGTTCATGTGGGTTGAATTTTGACACTACATATACTTTGTCAAATATTCATAAACATATCCATTTATCATTTGTGCAGCACAAGCTTTATTATCCTCATTTAAGACATTGGGGGTAATTCCTAACATAATCAGTTTGGGACTTGGCATCATTCATAAAAAATAGTTAATACCCAAGTAGTCCATCAGAACCATTTCTTGGTTTCCTGCATAAATGCCAAACTCTTTGTAACTCGAAGATACTGGATGATGCGTTATCACTATTCCAATATTTCATAATAGGAGGAGAGCTAAATGTTGCTAGCAATTTCATCATGAATAGAATATCAGGCCTAAAGCGATTAGTGCTCCAACAACAATGAAGTTACGACAGACTTTTGGTCTTAAGTTATCTTCAGTATCCTCTTTGAGTCTAAACGGTTCCTTATCTACTTCAATGGATTATTAGACAACCAGACAACCAGTAGAGTGATAAAAACATAATACTTATCAATATAAAATGTCTTCAAGACGTTTTTCAATATAGGCTAACTAGTGTATAAAACTTCTTTAAGGAGATGCTCAAACTTTATGTTGAGACGGTACTTAGTCTTCCCAAGTCATTCATTTCAAACTCTATCTTTAGGCATGAGCAAATATCGTCAAGCTCTATATGTGATTCAATAATAGTTATGTATAGACTGAGATAATAAATAAGCAAATAAATAACTCCATTAGCAATTCTTTAATGAACACTTAATGACACATATTATTTGCATATTCCTTCTTCATCAGGAAGAAAACACTCAGTCCAACTGATCCAAAACAAATAAAACCTTCATAGTTTAAAACCATACATGTTGTGATTTTATCTCATTTTGAGAACTTTAAACCCTTCAAAGAGTTTTTGAAATAAATATTAGTTGCATATCTAAATTTTTTATTTACAACCAATGATATTAAGTAGTGGAACTTAATGTCCTCTTATGTACAAACACCCATTTGTAACTAACAGGGTTAACATTCAATGGTGTATGTGTTATAAAGAAAATCTATTGTAACGAGTTGAGCTAGCCATAATTGCTCCTTTATATGATAAATAGTCATCCTAGCTCTAGATCCATATTATAATATGAGTAATTAAGTTGTCGACAACTATAATATTTTTTATCGTAATTATCTCCCATATTTTAAAAAAAATTCATGACAATTTCTAAATCAACTAGATCTGGTCATTTCGCATCCCTAGTATTATGTTTGTTTGGTGCATCTATAAATTTATTAGGGGTTTCCACCTTCTGGACAAACGTCTTCAGGACATAATTATTCGAGATATTTCAAGAGTGACAATGTTTCTTTACTAGATCTAGTATTATGATCTTATATTTTGCATTGATAGGTCCCCCACCCTTTTGGGTCAAGGAACATCGGTAGATATTTTTTGTCCAAGTTGGGGAAGGTACATGGAATCTAGTCACTCTTTTATGACCAATAGATATATTTGACATAATATTTGCTAAAATTGTAAATTGAATATCTTCTAAACTTCTAGTCCAATCTAACTAGTACGTAGATTTAAATAATGAAGATCTTTCCATTTCATGGAATTCCTCAGCATTCTATTAAATTTGGGCTCATATCTCTCCCTAATGCCTTAAAATGATCTTAATAAAGTATGCAGTTATTATACCTTATTAATTATTGATCCCCTATCATCGATGGGAATCAGACAAGCTAGCAAAGAGAAAACACACTCATTAAACTAGACATGCCTACAGACAAAAACCTTGCTAGTGTTAAGGTCCATGCAACGATAAACACGAAAAGGCTCTAGATAACCTAAGAAGACAAAAGGAGATATCTAAAAGTCAACTTGTGGCGATTGTAAGGACGGAGATGTGGGAAACATAAGCAACCAAAAACTCGAAGAAAAGTGTAAGACGAAGGAGACCGATGAAGCTTATAGTGTGGACTGACGTTCCCCAAAACAAGAGTATATTTTTAATAGAGTTTAATAGTTTTGTTATTCCATGGTTAAAACAACAATTTTTTTAAAGAGTAAGTGGTGTATATTACAATGGTAAAAAGTTAGAGGTTAAAACAAATAACAAGAAACAATTGAAGGACTAAAAATATATTTTTATTTATAATAGTTAAAATTCTTATTATTCGGTGTGGTAAAAATTTTCATAATTAGTTATCATACTTTGATTTTGAATTGTGGTTCAATTATTATTATTATTATTATTATTATTATTATTATTATTATTATTATTATTATTATTAAATGTGTTGTTAGATTCATGGCAGATTGTCAGTATCATCTCGGTTTGAGAAAAATGTTACTAATCCTTTGAAAAACCATACTCCTTTAGGAGCTTTTTTGAAAATATTGCTTAATGAACCCTTTATGTTATTGCGAATTATTTTATTGCATCTTTTCAAATGTGATTATGAAACAGTTTAAGAAAAGGAATCTTTTGACAATTATATGCTGAATATGCCCTGAGTCATCAAAAAAGTTGTAAGCCACTAAAAGCCACTAATTAAGCGTAGATAGACAATTCAAAAAAAAAATTAAATTAAATAAGATAACGCAACAAGGATAAAAAAAAATACCAAATAATGTGACAATATAAATATATTTATTTCTGTAATTCAGAGTGGGATCGATCATACATGGTAACAAATGAAGAAAGAATAGAGATGCAACGGTCAAAATTTCAGAGTTGCCGTTAGCCGGTAGTCACTTTGAAGCACCTCAACCACGCTTTTTTACCTTTTTCTTTTTTCCTGCAAAAATTAAGGTCTTTACAGGAGAATCTAACTCATCAAAATCAATGCTCATATTAATTAAAAACTATACAACTAGATTTTAATTAAAAATCAACATAAAAATTCCTATTTGAGATGCTCTTATGATTTTAAAGATCAAATTTGTCATTTGATAATGTCAATTTCATTATGAAGTAATAATCTTTCCTGTATGTACCCTCTAATTTTATCGGATGTCCCCGAAGGGACCTGTATGTACCCTCTAAAAAAATCATAATATATAACTTTACAGAATAAATGATATGATATTGTAATTTATGAAATTATAAAATTTTGTTAATTAATTACTAATTACTAATTAGTTACAGAACTGAATTAAATCTTGGTTTTGGTGTAATTGGATGTTTGAAAAAATATACCTCTCCCGTACGGAATGGAATGGAAAACCGACCGCTTTCGTTGACTTCCAGTCGAGAGCGCTACTTTCGGGATATCTTTGACTCTTTGACTCTGTGGGGTCCAACCAAATCATTCATAAAAATATTTTTTACCGTGCGTAAAACTAAAAAAATACTACGCCATTACATAGTCCTCAAATACGCTATGATTAGGTCCGCTATGGATTCTTGCACACACAATGGGAGATTATTTTATTAATATCTTTTCTTTAAATTATATGGAGTATATAAAAAATAAAAGTATTCAATTTAAAATTTAGTAGTGACACTTTTATCCTAATAGGTGGGATTAAAAGTGATGATATAATGTGATTATATATCAAAAAAAAAAGGATAAGGTAGAAAAAGCAAGTTGCATGGAACAAATATTTTTAATATGATTGAATTTAAATTTGACAATAAAAAACATAATAATATACCAAAGCTAGAATATAACTTGCATTTGAATTAAAGATACTAAAACATGTTGATAGTTTTAACCGACCATGTTCACCCTACACTGAATAATATGGAGATATATAATTAATAGTAGGCAAAAACTTGTGTGAGACCGTCTCACCATTAGACGGGTCGGGTCAAGATGCAAATGTAACACTTATATGCACAAATGTATACTTATATGCTCAAATGTAATACTA
>CM008338.1:23743282-23755437 GCA_002525835.2 Ipomoea batatas | reverse complement strand
AATACATATCAGAGATTGTGTATGTTCAACTTAAGTTTGATCTATACAGGAGCTAGGGTGATTATGATTTTTTTTGTGTAAATCAGGAGGTGTTCTGGGTATTTTTTCGTCCCTCTAACGGTTTGAGTCCACCCGATTAATCCCCGCTTGCTCCAAGAGGCACGGAGAGTGATTATGGTTGCTAGGTATGTAAGTCGCACTGATTCACTTCCCATATTCACCACTCTCCACTCACGAGTCAGGAGGCTTTTTTCTTGCCTTCTATATAGACATTATTTTCGTATTATCCTAGTCCTAGCTTGTTATATAGGTGGTTATTTAGTAGAGATAATTCATCCATTCAATCATTACGCATATGGGAAGACTGTGATGGAGAATATAAATATATAGAAATGATTTTACCTTTTTTTTTTAAGATATTTTTTTTAATATCTTAAATAGTGCTAATAAACATCTCAATTAAGTCAATTTACTTTGCTTTGAATGTTATTTTTTGTGAATTTATCATTAATTTTAAATCTAATATGGAAATTATTATTATTATTATTATTATTATTATTATTATTATTATTATTATTATTATTATTATTTAATAACACAACATGTATAAACACTTTTAAAATTATTAAATAAAAATTATTATTTTACAGATTTCGAAATGTAACTAAGAGAAACAATGCTAGATTATAAAATTTGACCAAGAGTCCAATAAAAGGAAAAAAGAAAATAAAAATGATGTGGTAGGTCAATGCCTTTGTTTTTTCTTTAATGACACGTTTGGTTCGTGGAATAGGCCTGAAATAAAATAATATTCTTTCTATTCCCTAGGAATAACCTATTCACCTTGCAAGAGGAATAGAGATTTCTACCCCTAAGTATTAGCATGGCATTTTGGAGAAATATCTTCTTCTTTTTTTTCAAAACGCCCTTATATTATTTTTAAAAAAAACTTGTAACTAAGAGTAATTAACTCCTAAAATGAAGGAGCTTTTGGCTCTTTAAGACTTCCTCATCCTATTGTTAATTCTTATATAGAGAAGCTCAAATAAGCTCCTCTTCTTGAGTTACCGATGTGGGATTAAAAAACTCTCATTTGTGTTTAAAAAAATTATTTTATATATAATTTTGTTTTGTATTATTATTATTATTATTATTCTTTTTTTCTTATTAATTATTATTGTTATAAATATTATTATAAGTTTTATTTTATTATTACATAATATTAATATTGATATTAATAATAACATGAATGTCCTTATAGGTCATTTTACATGTTAACCGCTAACCTAAACAACTAATTTTACCAAATATTTTTTTTACAAACCGTTAATACAATTCGCTGGTCAAACCTACTAATACAATCCGCTATCTGATAACCTCTAACACAATCCACTACCCGTTAATTGCCAAACAAGCCCATAGACTATACGGTGTGGATATAAACTTTATGTAATTAGAATATTATTATTATTATTATTATTATTACATATTTTATAAGGGTATTTATGTCTTTTAAAACATATTTCATTTCTATTCTTTAAACCAACCAAACACTGTAATATAATTCTTAAAGTCTATTCATCCCGTGAACCAAACAATATAATACAATTCATATTGTATTCCTTACATATTTCATTCCGTATGAAATAATATTCCTATTACCTCAAAATTTATTCCGTGAACTGAACGTGCGGTAAATAATGATTTTGCAAACCAAATATTTAATATTTAACATTCTAGCACAACATTATCTTGGTAATACTAATGTTAAACGAAATGCCCTAGCAACACTACAATCTTTTGACATTAAAACTTTCTTTTGAAAATTAATACTCCCTCTGTCCCATTCATTGGTCAAATCAACTATTTCTTTATCGCTTATTTTATTTAGTAAATTTTTTTATTTTAAATTTAATTTTTTTTTGTGTATTTAATATTACTTTTAATGTAGTTTCTAAATATATAAATTTTATATATTAATGCTAAACTTAATATTATGAAAAATTAGATTAAAAATAATTTCAGTCAAACCTCGTTAAACGAATCAGACAACTAAAATGGGACGGAGGTAGTCAATTATAACATCATGTCAATCAAAGAATCCCTTCTCTCTAAAACCAAACGCCTTTCTCTGCTGCTCAACTTCGGCTTCCACCGCCGGCCTCCGGCCAGAGCTCTAATGGAGCTTTGAGCCGGCGGTTTTGGTCACCTTCTACGTTTGCTCTCGCTCTTCTTCCGCCCCGACCACCGTCGCAGCTCCTTCCGCCTCTGACCACCACCACTGATCTTCTTCTTCCGTTTTCTTTCCCTTTGAATAAAATAATAGTAGGTAGGTATTGGGGTTTGTGTTGGTAGTCTTGAACTCCCAACCCTACTTTGACTTTACCCACTTTTTATTTTCTCTATTATTGTGTTTTCCTCTCGTTACTTTCACGAGCATTTTTTCTCTCGTTACTTTCACGAACTTTTCATTTTCATTAGCATAAATCGTTTTGTTTGGTTTCGGCAAGTGTTGATCTTATCTTGGGCGAGCAAAAAAAAATGATGACGAAGACCCAGATCTTTGATGAAGCTTTAAACTCCCTGAAGGAACATAGCTTCTTAGTTATGAAACAGTCTGCGGTTCAAGTTTTCTATAGCATAGTTAAAAAAGTTGTTTCTATGTCTGACTGTAAGGAATGGTTTACCATTTCATTGATCGTTGATGTAAACATTTTAATGAATTAATGGAATAGCTACGTTTACCTTAAAAAAAAAAAAGAATAATGCTGCAATTTTTATTTTATATATATATATGACATACTTCGATTGATTTATATAATAAAAAAATCACAAATTTATTTTTCTTTTATTTACTAAAGTTAAAATACATGGATAGAGATATATTTCTTAAACGCGGGTTCATAATGTTTATCCGTGATTATATCTATAACTTCTCTAAGCCTTATGCTAGGTAACGTTTGGCCAAAGATCTTGTGGTCTAGTAGTACCCGATTTACACTCTCACATGAAAAGGAGTGGGTTCGAGCTTCAGTGGAGGTGACTAGAGGTATGTGTTTGGCCTCTCAATTGTTTCTCATTAATAGTTTTTTTCCATTTTTACAATTTAATCCTTGAAGAGTTTGATTGATGAAATTTTAAATAATTCGAGAATCAAATTAATTGAAATTGAAAACTAAAAACTACCTACATTGACCGTTGGAAAACTAATGAAAGACCAAAATGTTAATTCTCTTTTAACTAATGATAAGATCACCTAATTCATGAAGATTCAATAATTATAATAAGTTGTCATATCATGTGAAGAAATATTAGGAGAAAGATTTGGAGCGTAACATAGCATTTTCTTATTTGTTTATTTGTTAAACTTACCGCTATAGTTTTTAAGGTAGATGCGGAATACTCCCGTATATCAGTTTATTAGATTTGAAAAATATTTTTGTTTGTGATCCATAGTGGATAAGAGATAAGATATGAAGTCCATTGAAAAGGCCACACGTACGAGACATCACCCCTGAGAACCACGCATTTCTGAGCATGAAAGATTCAGTTGCCCAGTCATCATGAGTTTCAAGATGCCCTTTTCTTGTAGTGGCTGTGTTATATCCCCTCTTATCTATCTGATCAATCCAAATTAAAAAAAAAAATTCATTCCCAGAATGGCAACAGTTTCTTCCACCATGGCTAGCCAGCTCAAAGCTGCTTCTTTAACCAGAGGGTTTGGCGTTCCCAAGGGCATTTCTGGAGCCCCCTTCAAAGTCTTGCCTTCAAGAAGGCCTTCTTGCTTCACTGTCAAGGCTGTCCAGAGTGAAAAGGTAACATACAACTAACCCTTTAGCTAGCTTTTCCGTTCATAAATTCTTAGATTCATGTTCTGAAGTTGCCCCTATTCTTCATTAGATCTGCATATAGATTTAAAAGAAAAAGGAAAAAATTGTCGAATTTGGGCAAATTTTAAGTTGATCCACACAGTTACATGAATCATTTATCAAGACACATACAAATAGTCAAATAGTGAACCTAAATTTACTGCATATCAAATTTTTAAGTAAAAGGGTGAGGTGTGTTAAATAAGTTCAACTATGCTCTACAAGATAAATGAGCCTACTAGAATATTTTTGTCTAAACAATTAACCTTCAATCAGCTCGTACATATTCAAATAATGAATTCTATGTACACAAATATCCAATCAGATCATATATATTCAAATAATGAACCCTCAAAGTATTTTCATATATACTATTTTTTACACATTCAAGCAGAGTTAATATCATCTGATGTTCTCCGAGTATAGTAATTTTGTCACGTTTAGTTCCAAACTTTCAAATTGACACTCCATGGTCATTCGACTTTCAAATTATTACCATACATGATCCAAGCTAACCACCATGGTTATTCAATTATCAAATTTTAACCAATTGTGACCATTCTAGGAAGACTATGGCTAATTAAAATTTAAAAGTTGAATGACTATGAGGGACTAATTTAAATCACGAATAATAACAATTTAAAAGTCAAAAAACAGGTGTTCAAATTAAAAATTTAGAACTAAACACTCCATCCAAATAATTATGAACCTTATAAATTTACATTAGTGATATTCTCCATTAGATGAATAAAAAATTAATTGTTACGTTGAATTTGGGTGCAGCCAACTTTTCAAGTGATTCAGCCCCTGAACGGAGACCCATTCATCGGAAGCCTGGAAACGCCCGTAACCTCAAGCCCACTCATCGCCTGGTACCTCTCCAACTTGCCGGCCTACAGGACCGCCGTGAACCCACTTCTCCGGGGGATTGAAGTAGGGCTGGCCCACGGATTCCTCCTGGTGGGCCCATTCGTGAAGGCGGGCCCACTGAGAAACACGGTTTACGCCGGGAGCGCAGGTTCGTTAGCCGCCGGAGGGCTGGTTGTGATCCTCAGCATATGCATGACCATGTACGGCATCGCGTCCTTCAAGGAGGGCGACGCGTCAACGGCGCCGGGGTTGACGTTGACCGGGAGGAAGAAGGTTCCTGACCCGCTGCAGACGGCGGATGGATGGGGCAAGTTCACCGGAGGGTTTTTCTTTGGCGGAATTTCCGGCGTCATCTGGGCTTACTTCCTCCTCTATGTCCTCGACCTCCCTTACTTTGTTAAGTAGATTCGTTTCAACTCTGTACTGTGTATTCATCTATTTCAATTCTGCATGTAAACATGATCGAGAAACGTACTACTGGATATTATATATTGCTTCAAATATATATATGCTTTGCATGCATTCAATAGTCTATGTGTTTATTGGAATTTACCCAATAAGCTGCTGGGATATTAAGTCATTCTAACAAACTTTGGTCACAAATCATATCACTCCCGTCATTATAAGGCAAATTATACTATGGACCAGAGTCTACTTTGCATTGTAAACCATGATCCAAAAATAACCTTCAGATTTTGTATATATAGGTACAGAATTTTTGTATAAAATATTGTAATTATAGCATGTAGAAGGTAGGTGTACAGTTGTTATGCCATGGACCCGAGTCCACCTTACAAATTAATTCAGGTCGATGTTCACAAGTTTAGTACTTTATGTTCACAATTTTAGAATTCTATGTTAGTTTTTGAACTCTATGTTCACATGCAATTTTTGAACTCTATATAACAAAATTGTGAATATAGAGTTCAAGAATTGTGAATATTGAGTAATGTAATTTTGTATATTGAGATTTAAAATTATGAATATAGAGTTCTAAAATTATGAACATAAGGTTCTAAAATTGTGAACATTGACCTGGATCCATAGCATAATTTGCTTTAGGTCTATTACTAGGCTTGATCCTATCATTTTATAGGCTCAGGGCGTAACAACAAAAATTGGTCATATATTAAATTAATATATATTTTTATAACTAAAATTTAAATTAAATAAGAAAAGAAAGTACTAATGTCAAATAACTTAAAATAAGATTAAAATTTTTTTAACAATTATACACATAGGGTTGTCAAAATGGGCCGAAGCCCGCGGGCCCGCCCGCCCCCGCCCCGCAATGGGGCGGGTTAGGGTCATGAAAAAATAGGCCCGCGGGCCAAGTAAAAAAATAATAAAAATAATAAAAAAATTTATATATATACACACCATGGTTGTAGTAGGCGCTAGGCGCTAGTCGGGCGGTAGACTAGCGCCTAGCGCCTAAGCGGTCTAGGCGGTTCTAGGCGGCGACCTATAAAAACAAAAAATTAATTCATGTGTGTAGGTGTATATCATATATTATATTATATATATTATATATATCTCTCTTACTTATATAAATAAATAAATTTAAATATATATAAATATAATAATAAAATTAATAAGACCGGCTCGCTCGAGTTAACTCGGCTAACTCTACCGAGTTGGGCGAGTTAACTCGGCCAAATTCGGCTCAGTCGGCCGAGTTAGGCGCTAGACGGCCTCCTAGGCGGACGCCTAGGGAGCAACTCGCATCGGTCTAGGAGCACCTAGCGCCTAAGCGGGTGCCTAGGCGGCCTAGGCGGGGATTTTTGCAACAGTGATAGAAAACATTGTACACATGAATATAAATATATATTCATGTACACATGAATATATATTTATATTCATGTGTACACGTATGTATTGTACACATGAATATATATTCATGTGGACAGTACGTGTACACACTATAATTTAAAAAAAAAAAACAAAAAACAAAAAACCCGTGGGCCGGCCCACAAGGCCCGTCAACTCGCGTGGGGCGGGCTAGGGTTGGCTTTGTTAGGCCTGCGGTGGGGCTGGCTGGCCCGCTTTGACAGTACTATATACACACATATGAAAACATTTCTAGATGCATCCCAATATAATCACGCATCCATACTTTCATAAATAAATAATTATAATTTATAAAAATAAATAAATAATATAAAACAAAATGAGCTCATAGAATCATAGATAATCACATTTTTTTTTTGAAAATACATAATCACATTATTATTATAATAAATAATAAATTAATTTTTAATAAAAACTTATAAAACAAAACTTACAAATAAGAGCATAGCATAGCATCTTAATTATTGGGAACAATAAATCAAATGTAAAAATTTGTATGAGACCGTCTTACGGGTCTCAATTTGTGAGACGGGTCGAATATTTGATTAAAGATGTCAAAGATCTAACCCATTAATAAAAAAAATTTGATTCATTAATCAAATAGCCGACTCATCTCACGGATTGAGACTCGTATGCCGGTCTCACACAAGTGTTACATACTCTAAACATGATAAATGATATTCATAATCAAATATAAAATATAAAATATGAAACATAATTAATTGGATAAAATAGTTCAAAATAAAAATACTTAAATAAATCACACATCTTCTATATTGATATAATATTTATAAATAATATTTCTTTTAGTTAGATCAATTTCAAGTTTTTCTAGATTAATTTGAAAAGGATAATGCACAATAGGACTTCTAAACTACATTCACTAGATAATTCATGAATAAAAAAAACAGAAAAGAAAAAAAAAACTAAACTATCTTTTAAAATATTTTTCATAACTAAATCACAAAATATATTTCATATACATAACTCATTATAAAGTTCACAAAATAACACATATTTTAAATATAAGTAGTAAATTACTTGAATAGTAATATATTCAAAATTTGATATGAATCACAAATCAATCTATATTATAAATCTCATTATAATTATAGAAATGTAGAAAAATCACAAAGTTACAAATTAAGTTTAAAAAATACAAATTAAAAATATAAATAAATTTCATAAGTTACCATTTTAATACTATATAATAATATCCCTAAATTCATCTACTAAAGAATATAAATAAATTTCATAAGCTACATCTGGCCAAACCACAAAACTTACCCACTCAACTAACTTTCAAGTCGATAATAGAAATTTATACCAAATTATTGTACGAAACATCTATAGTATATATAAAAGGTGGTGGACCCCTTCCAAGCTTGTGCCTTGGGCAAGGGCCCAACTTGCCCTTGCCTATGGTCGTACCTGTCTATTATAAGTTGAGATACTCTCATCCATATTTGATAATGTTGATAAGTACTTAATTGGGCTCATTGAAAGACAAATTAGTGCATTGTCATAGATTTCAAGACAATTTGTTACAATTTTCGTCCAAATTTATTGTCATTTATTCACTAAGTGAAGAAAAAAATGCTCTCAGAAGGCAACTCATAGATTTGTTACAGCAGAGCATTGAAAGACAAATGCTCCGTTGTCATAGATTTCAAGACAATTTGTTACAACATTCATTCAAAGTTATTGCATTTATTCACTAAGTGAAGAAAAAAAAAATGCTCTCAGAAGCAACTCAATGCAATTGAAAAAACGATGACGACAACTAGGTCACTTGAGGACTAAGACCTCCTTGAAAGAAATATGAAAAAAATGTTTCCAACGGATGATGGTGTGGGACCTCTGGCGAAGAATGGCAGTGAAGTTGAGGTGGGAACCAAGCTGGGAACATGAACGTTGAGAGGTGCTCCCAAACTATCATACAAGGTGGTGCTATTTGGAGTGACATGGAGGCAACGCGAGGTTTATAAGAACTTGGAGTTTGTTGGTCCCAACGAGTTGATAAAGGTAAAAGTCTAGAGGGGGAGGAGGAGGGGAGGGTGAATAGACTTTTATAAAATTTTTAAGTGAGTGAATTTTGAATAAATTTCTTAACTAATAAAGTTAATCTTTCAATATCACATTGAAGAAAGATGTTAGACTTCTTAACTTTATTGAAAGTTTAAAACAGAGTTAAAATTTGTGTAGAGGAAAATGTTTAAACTTTCAAAATGATGAGTCTAAAATTAGAAGGATTTGAGTAATGTAAGATGTGTAAAGTAAATGTTGTAAGATAAACTAGACAAGAAAATTTATAGTGGTTCAACGGTTTATGTAATCTTTTTACTCCACTCTACTCTTATCTTAGATAAGAGGAACTCAATATATCTACCATTATGGTATGTATAAGATGCAATGAATGAGATCAAGTACTTTAATTGATAACAAAGTCAGCACTAATCTTTAAGATTTCACAACTTTCTTGTTACACTCCTCTATCTAGTATCCTACTCTTGGTAGAGAAATACAATACAAGAACAAAGTTTCTCCAACTAAGAGACTAAGTAAATTGATAGCTCTTTATCTCTTGAGTAGTATCTTTTGAACTTGATACAATTCACAATAGGAGTTTTTTGAATTCTTTTAGCTTGAATTTATCACTATATCCTATCTGTCTCTTCTTAAAATCTACAAGCTATTTAGAGAAGAACAAGTTCAAATTGTTTCACTTGCCATTCAAATATTGCATGGATTTGACATGTTCAAATGTTACTTGAAACTTGATATGAAAATTCAGCTTCTGTAGATTTCGAGATGCCTTTTTTAAATTTGACATATGTCATCCTTGGAAGTCGTGCAATGTACAAGAAACAGTAAGGTAATCAACAGTGGAAGTTAGTCGAGATGAATTGCTGCTTATTCGCCTTGACTAATACGTTGTTCCTTATTGAGAGCCTTTGATGTCGGTTCTATTAAGAACCGAAGCTATTCTTCACAAATATTTTTTTCTTTAACTTGTGTTGCTTTTGGCAAGTTGTGTTGTGATTAGGGATGACAACGGGACGGAGTGGGGGCGAGGAGTACACTCCCCGTCCTCGTCCTCGAAACCCTGACCCCGTCCCCGTCCCCGTCCCCATTCCCAACGGGAAATTGAAAATAATCCCCATCCCTGTTTCCGGCAAGGGTGGGTAAAAAATGCCCGCTCTTTGACGGGCCTCTATTTTTGAAACCTACCTCCTAAGTAGGGGGCGGGGCGGGACAATCCGATGAGCAAAATCCATTTTGACGACTCTATTTCAAGATCCTCTTATATCATATTTAGTAATATCGAATACAATTATCATTGGTGTAAATAATTTTTTTTTAGGACTACTGACTCTGTTATAATGATGTATCTGTTCATAACTACTTTTTCAATGAAACACAAAGAGGTGTTAATAATATTTAGTATAATAACCAATTATATTATATTTAATTATAGCCGATATTATCTATTTTTATATTTGGTAAGGTAGAAAAATCCTATAAGCTAAATTCATAAATCACAACACACAATTGCTGAACTTCCAATACCATGTGTGCTTCAAAATATGTGATAGATGAGAACCAGATACACCCTATCCCCATTTCCCACTTTAACGTTTCCTTGATCGAATCCCAAAAGTTCGTTCTTTAACTAAATCCAACCAACACCCAAACGGATTGTTTTTCCCTCCGGCGCCAAGAGGCCTTTTCATATCCATGGCCGCCATTCATACCTCCTTCTCCTCCCTTCACTCCCAGTGCCACTCTCTGTGCACCATTGCTTCCCAGTTTCCCCCTCACCAATTCTCTCTCAAGCAAACCTCTCGAAACTACCAACGTTGGAAACTTTCCCGGTTCCTTTGCCGATCAAGTAGCGATGGCAACGAGGTATAGTAATGCTTCTTTCGATCTTCCTTCAGTTTTTCTTTTATTTTTATTTTTCATGGATATTTTATTGTTCTTCTATGTTGGATGTTCAGGATTATTTTTTGGATGCTCCCGTTTCTGTTGGTGATGGGTTTTCTTTCAGTGGAGGTTGTATTTATTTTCTTTTTACTTGATATTTTTCCTCTTGAAATTTCAAGAAAATTCACTCTTTTGTTGGGTGGGGGTTAGTAAGGGCGAAGTCCATCAATTGATGATTATAGAATTATTGGGCAGAGGTTGGTGAGGGCCAAGTTCAGCACCTACCTCTACAGCGGTCTACAGGAAAAAAGAAATTTGTCGTTTCGATATTAACTATAGCTTTTGGTGTAGTTGTACACACTTGATCCTAACAAGTGGTATTGGGAGGAGAATTGTTGGGCCATAGGCCAGACCAAGTGCATCAATTGGTGGTTAGCTAGGGAATTGTTGGGCGGAGGCCGGTGAAGGGCCAAGTCCAGCACCTTGCCTCTCGAAAATGTGATGGCGGTGGAAATAAAGTTGTGCTTCGCTACTAGCTATAGTTTTTGGGTAATGGTAAGCACTTGATCCTAACACTTATAATTATGGATTCAGTTGTTGAAACCAAGTGTTTTCTGCTTTGATATAGGAAAGTATTCTGACGAGCCCAGTCCCGCAGATGAATGGTTCAAGCAGGGGAGAATTGTAAGCCCCCTACCTGTGCTTTTAGTGTAATTAGGATTTTATTGATCTTACATTTGAAAGTTGTTGGAAATCTCTTGGCATTTTAGGTAAAAGCTCATCCAGTCAATGGAAGTGGTGAGAAGGCAAAAGACCCAATTTTTGGTCTTACAATGGGAGCTGGTTCACAGTCATCATCTGATCTTTTCAGGTAATTGTGGTTGCATTTTTGCAGAAATTTAGTCACTGAAAGGTTAGAATGTGCTTTTAACTAACATTCAAGGGAATAAGGAATTGTTGTTCTGCAGAAATTGAGGATGTATTGTTTGCAGGGATTACCAATTGAATGCTCTCTGTATATGATTTTGTGCAATATATAGATGGTTTTGCGTTGAAAGTGGAACTGCTTACGATTCTTGCATTGTATTAATCCATGGGTTTCCCTCGCAGGTTAGGCCATTGTTGAATTAATAGAATTGGCACAAATTTTTGTCTTCTTATAGAGAAACATCTAATATAATTAAGCTTGAAGCTTTAAACTTAACATTGGTGGTGTTCCAGGCATATTCTTATCGCAAAGTTCTCCCCATACTTTCAAAGAGCCACCATGCCATTGCATTTGATTGGCTAGGTAAGCTCCTATTTATTGTTTTATTAGATATTATCATTTTTTAAACATACTGAATAAGTGAATTTATCCAGGCCAGATTTGAATTTTCTAGCCTACTTCTATCAATGCTCATTTTACAGTAATTAACTAAACTCTCTAGTTGCCAACCACCTTGTGCTCAGATGGCACCTCTGTGGCTCCCCTTGAGGGAAGGTCACAGGATTGAACCCTGGTGGTGGGGTATTGACTCTTTGATCTGCAACAGATAGAGAAAGTATAGAACAGATACTACTTTGTAATAGAGTCAATAATACTCAGAAAGAAAAAAAAAAAAAAAAAAAAAAAAAAAAAAAAAAAAAAAAAAAAAA
>CM008338.1:23715926-23738457 GCA_002525835.2 Ipomoea batatas | reverse complement strand
ATTGTTATCTTTCAGAGAATGGATGTAATTTCGCCTCCTACGCCAATTGACAGAGGAATGGAAGTAACGAGAATTGCTATCACCGCCAATGTACCAATGCTCCTTCGCTCGTTGTTTCCATCTATCGCTCTGAGCCTGGACTAAACCAATATATTGTTTCTGGACCTCCCCAAACTCTTTCACACCCTGAGCGTCTCGCCGCCCCCGCAGCCAACCCATCCGATGTTGACAGAACTTCAGATCATCCACCTCCTCCTTATTTTGCCGGCGACCCCAAGCCTAGACCTCCTTCCCGCATCGTGCTAATCGCACCCCAATAGACTCCCCAGAACAGCAGTTCCAGGCAGATTCTACCACCTCTCTACACTCTGGCAACAGTCCCCAAGAATTTTCATAACGTGGGCGGCGCACAAACTCTCTATTCCCCACGGCCTGGGTTTGTAGAAACAAGGGTAGATGATCACTATAACCCCCCTCCAGTGCCCAAGCCCTAGCATTTGGAAATAAATCTTGCCAAGTCCCAGACACCATAACTCTATCCAACTTCTCCCGGACCCATCCCGAAGTTCCCCGCCCTCTCTCCCACGTAAACTGACAACCCTCAAAAGCAAAATTACCCAAACCACTCTCCCTCACCGCCTCACAGAACCCCCTTCTGAGCCACTCCGGATGACCAACTCGACCCTCCTTTTCCCAATTCCACATTATATCGTTCATATCTCCCATTACAACCCAGGGTAAAGCATTTAAAGTAGACAGATACCTCAATAGATTCCAGGAGTAACGACGCCGAGAGCGTTCTGGGTGACCATAGTAGCCTGTAAACCTCCATCTCGTGCTATTATCGGGCATCGTTATCATTGTATCTATATAGAGAGAATTAGGATCACATGAAAATAATAGTTTCTGTACAACATGTAGGATAATTTTTATTTGTCCATCTATGTTGATTAAGGATTGAAAATAAGGTAAAATGAAAAGTAATTACAAGTTACTGGAAGGTTATAATAAGGAGAATTGAATCTCAATCTCTTCAAATTAATTAACTCCTACTAACATTTAGAGTTATTAATAACTTGGAATAACAACAATACTGAGAACCAATAAGTATATATAATGGTTGTCCTTGAGGGAATGTCACATGATTAAACCCTAGACGTGGAATATTGACTTTTTAATTTGCAACAAATAAAAAATATAAAACATATATTACTTCTACTTGTAATAGAATTAATAGTACAAAAAATATATATAAAGTGGGAGAAGAAATAAGTATATACATAATTAATATATATATATATATATAAAACTCAAGTATAGTTGTCCTCCCTAATAAATCTTCCGCCTTTTGCTTCTCCCGAGTAGTAAAGCTGCGTTAGAGGGAAGTAGGGAACAATACGGCGTCGTTTGTCTCTCTCTTGAGCTATCTGCATCTCAGCTCCGCAATTCGTAATTCCGTATCTCAAACCCTAACCCCACCTCATCCAAATCCCCCTATTCCTATCCCTCGTTGATCTCCAATGGATTCCTTGCTCGCGACCTATGCCTCTTCAGATGAAGAAGAAGAATCATCGCAACAGCAGAATCACCGACCCTCAAATTCCGCACCTTTACAAAACTCCGACCACGACGATATTTTATCTGTTGCCAATAAGCCTTCCTCCGTGTTTTCTCTTCCGCCACCAAAATCATCCTCCTCTCTACTTTCTTCACTTCCTGCTCCCAAGGCATTGAGAGCAGACCCCTTTAACCTCCCCACTCCCTTGGCTTCCTCGGAACCTAAACCCAAAAAGGTTGTTCAATTTAAGCCGCCACTCATTTCTTCCGGGATTAAGGATAGTATTGTTGATGATGATGATGATGATGAGGATGAGGAGGAGAAAGAGAAAGAGAAACGAAGAAAAGGATCCGCCTTGCAGACTCCGTCTGTGAAGAGTTTCTTATCGAGTTTGCCCGTGCCAAAGAGCTCGGGTACATTGGGAGCTTTGCCCCTTGGTTCTGGCACTAGTAGAAGGTCCATTCTCGAAGCCAATGTGCCCGCTTCTGATTCTAATGAAGCTCAATCCGTTCAAGGATCAACAGTGAGCTCCTCTGGAGCTGTTGAAGGATCCGAATATGCGGATCCTGTTGGTGGATATCAGCAATGGGGTCCAGAGGGTGAGAGTTATCCCAACTACCAAGGTTATACTGGATATGGTAATGGTGATGGCCAGTATTCTAATTGGGTTGGACCCAACGGGGAACAATATTCAAACTATGCTTCCAGTTATGGTGATTATGGACAGTCTGAACATAATTGGGTTGATGGCTCTAATGCTTCTTCTCAAGAACTCCCGGAATCAGCTGAAAGTGCATTGAGGGTGACGGGAAAGCGTGGAAGGAATGATGCTGCACTGCAAATAGTTGAGGTGAAGCAAGATGAGTTGATGAAGAATCGCCCGAGGGAAGATCAGGTCAAACTTACCGGTATTGCTTTTGGGCCAGCATACAAGGTAGGTGTTTCCTATGCAAATAAACTTCTTGATTTCCGTAATGCGTAGAACTGATTTTGATTTCTATTGCAATTTGCAAATATAATGACCATTGTTGTATACTTGTATAAGATATTCAAATCTTTGGTTCTTGATTGAGATTGCTTTCTATGTTTTAGTAATTTTTCAATAAAATTTAAAACTAAGAAGATGGTTTGCTTCCTAATATCATGGCAATAATGTGTGATATATATCACTAGCATATGGATGCTTATATTATTACTGAAATGATAAAACCTCAATCATATCTAGATTATTAATACCTAGAAAAATAGGAATATATTTTAGCTAAGGTGTAGTAATCTCTGCGGAAAGTCATAGTCTAAGATTCTTGTAGAATTAGATTAACAGGTTTGTAGCAAAGCTGCTAATAATACCTTGTAGTCTGCTCAGTAGTAACCTCATAGAATTCTCTCTCTCAGCATTATGGATCCCTATTCACACTTGCTTGCGTTTTATCCCTTCTTTTTCTTCTTCTTCTTTTGCTTTTGCATCTCTTAGCTGCTTGCTGCTTAAATATTTTAGATATTAATTGAGCTACGGTTTTCCCAAAACATAAAATGAAGTAGAAATTATGGGAAGTTAACTGCACCTTTGGAGAATCATTCTTAAGTAAAAATGGTCCATTTAGGTCTAATGCCTGAGCACTAAAATTGGAGAATGGTAAGATATGAAAATTATTGTAGTTAACTGAAGTTCAGATACAAGCAGAATATACTGAATGCATGAGGAAGTGAAAAATTGAAAGTTGAATATCCATCAAACAGTTTTTAGGTTTATTTTTTGAGTTCTACTACATGTACTCCAAACCTTATTCCCTCAAATTTACTCCCTGATGTGATGTGGCGGGCACTTATAGGCTATTTTCTTCATGTGGGCCCCTGTAAATGTGTCTACATCAAAATTTTAAGTGTGGGAGTAAAAGTTGGGAGTAGAGAATGGGAGTACATATAGTATTTTCCTTATTTTTTGGTCATCTCCATTTCTTAAGGCCCGCTAGAGACCACAAGAATTGTCTAATATCGCTACATACTTTTTAGTGAATATGAGATTTCTTAGTAGTTTCCTATTATGCACATTATGTTTTTTTGCAGCCTGCTTCAACGAAGGGTAAGCCAACGAAACTGCACAAGAGAAAGCATCAAATTGGTTCCTTATATTTTGATATGAGACAAAAGGAGACAGAACTTGCAGAGCGGCGTGCTAGAGGGATGCTTACCAAAGCTCAAACTCAGGGGAAGTATGGATGGTGAAATTGTCTTCTTCATCTTATAATGGACATTGTAAACGACTTCCATGTTGCATATGTGGCCACCTTTATTTTCACCTTCTCTGTAACTAGATCCTTGTTGAATTTTCAAGTGATTTCACTTTGTGTTATTTTGCCCCCATATACAGAAGTGTGTGGTGAAACCTCCGCATTCTCTATAGAACTTGTTTATTTTAAGGCTTCTCTTTGCCAAAGCTGTATGCTTTTTATTTGCATCCAAGTTAGTTATGCCCACTGTATTACTCCTTAGCAAGCAACATTATACTGATTTTCCAATCTCATGGTCATTAGGAAAATACTACTTGTACTCCTAAATTCTACTGTTGACCTTTACTCCCTCTCACAAATCTTGAATGTAGACAATTTTTCCTAAACTCACAAGATGAAAATATATTATCCATGCTTGCCACATCAGGGAATATAATTGGAGTAGAGGATTTGAGAGCCCCCATAAACCATAGTAGAACTCAGGTCATTAAACCTATGACAACTCTGATCGCTTAGCATTTTAGCATATAAAAGCGTATAGTATTCTCAAATCTCAACAATAGCATTTTCAATATGAGACTTTAGATTTAGCCTTCTTTTTTGGAGATGGATCATAATTGATTAATTGGAGATATTTTCATTCTTAGTCATAACTTGAAAAAAGTAAAAGGCTAAGGTGAGATTGGGAGAAGGGAGTCGGTGTCTCAGGCTCTCAGTTACTTATTAGTAGGGCTTTGTTTTTTTTGTTTTTTTAAAGGCTAGGCGAGCTCGTTAGGTGACCAGTTCCCACCAATTGGACGCCTAGGTAACGCCTTAACGACTTGGACACATTTGCTTTTTCATATGTTCCAAGCTACAGCCTACATGTGTACAAGGAAACACAAGAAAACATTTATATGCATGGGATTGGAATGAAGCCAAAACGAATCCAAAAGATCCTTTTAAATATATCACTATTACCAGGGCATTACAGTTCTAGCTCTAAAGAAATGAGTCCCAACAGCCTGTATTGTTCCCACAAAACTCAAATAAATTCAGTACCAGAACAAATGAAAAGATGGTCTCAGCGAGTCTTGGTCTTTGTTTGGTCTTGTATCTGGACTGCAGAACTAATTCTCTTCCAGCAATGGACGACTATGATTGTGGGTATCCAGACCCAGAAGGAATTTGCAAACACATAGTACCAGTAGTAATAATAGGGGCTTACAGCAAAATTATCACCCTCCAAGACAGCTGTGATGAAATATACAGCAGTACCATAGAGCTGGCCCAAAGAAATAGCCACCTGTAGTATATACCTATACGACTTCCTTGTAGCTATAGCATACCTGCCAGATCAGAAGAGATCACAAGTTCAGAAATGGATTAAAGACAACTAAACTTATTAGCCCGCATGATACTCTTTGAGGTACTTACACTGCAAGAAGACATGCTGGTCCCTCTAGAACAGCTGTGATTCCTTCAACTGAAATAACAGCAGAATCACGTGCTGCATACCGAGAATCTCCCTTGCTGTACTCTTTCCCTGGCCATTTTTATTTATAGGTGAAATTCATACTAATGAAATGAATATTACCACAATAAATGTTGGTGGGTTAAGAATGACATAGCAAATTGAGAACTTACAAACTTCTGCAAGGTAAAAGGGAGTCTTTTCCTTGTAGAAATTAGGAGAGAAAACAAAGTAACCCTCAAGGACCATGTGCGTAAGGCCAGTGAATATCCACCAGCACATGAGCAACCTGTCGCCCTTTGATATTTTAGGGAACCGCCCTAGCACAAGGCAAACAAATGACCATCAAGATTTCAATCTGAGAATGCATGAAATTAATATAACCTTTCACATTTTATTATACAGTTTCCTTTTTTTTTTTTTTTTTTTTTTGAGTACGCAGTTTGTCATTTGTGCCTGGGAATGTGCATGTGTTTAATACCTAGAGCTATCTCATGCAAATTGAACTGAAAGACTTGGGTGAATAATACACAGTACTTTCTGGACTGAAAATTGTCATAACTAGAAAATGAAAATCTGCAATTGCTTTTGCTACTGGAATCTAGCAACATAATGTCAAGGCAAACACCATGGGTGAATCATGACCTTTCTTGAACAACAATGGGATTGTCACATACCATGCCTAGGGCTTTTGCCATGGAAAAGATGCAATGCAATTCTAACTCTAAAAAGATGGAACACCATAGTCATTATGGTGTTCCACAGCTTTGTGTGGCTACTTTCCTTGAAAAGATAGTTGTAGTAAGAGACTGGGCAACTACCGCACTGTATATGCTCTTGTAAATATAAAGCTAGCCAGTCATTAAAATATATAGATCATGATTTATACAAGGAAAAATAGGCAGAAGCATTATTATGGGAAAGAACCAATGAATTGTGATTGAAAGATTACCAGAGAAGATCCACATGAATGCAAAAACCAGTGTAGAAGCAACTCCATACACACTAACAATGTCCAATTGTGTGAGGAAACAAGGCACAAACCCAGGCAATTTTAGGTCTCTAGGAACGTATGGGTGATCTCCTCCCTGCACTTCCATTGGTGTCAAACTCCACCTGTAGCTGCCTTGATATCTGCAATTACAAGTGATTAAGTGTTAGAGTAAAGAGCGGACGAGGAAGAAGCAATGGAGAAATGATAGGATTAAAATGAAAAGGGTCAAACAAGGATACTACAATGTATCCTCCAACAAGAATGGATTCTTGCCCAGCTACAATAGCTAATGTTTTCTAACCAATATTCGGTGCAGGATCCTTATACAATGAATAAATTAAGTAAATAGCATAAATATGTGATTTGTCTTTCTCTGATTTTCTACTCCAATCCCATGAATTATGCTCCATTTATGACCTGCAAATCTAATGCTTGATTGATTGGTTAGTTTCCATTTTCATTTGTATCTTGACTTAGTGCCTTTGCTTTATCATACAGTCAAAATGAACAAACCAATAATATATACAGATACAAGTTTACAATTTATCCAAAAAAAAAAGTTAGGAAAAAGCTCAAACTTTTGTAATACCATGCAGTGACCTACAACAGAAGAAGAAAATACCCTATTCTCAACATACATAACTAACAGTGCTATCAGACCAGTGTGGAGGTAAGTCAAATAGCTACTAGACTTTTTTTGGGCACACAGAATGATTACCACTCCATCATAATTCATATCCAAGGTATTTTTGACCATGTGAGAGTGACAAACCAATTCCATCTCAAAAATCACGCATCCTGTCCCTCATCCAAAGATAAGGGTGAGCGACAATTAAATTGAACAATTACAGAGTGAAATAGGAAAATGCATATGAGAAACTATTCTTCGTTTTGTAGATTTACCAGAACCACATTCTAAAGAAACTACTACTCCGCATTAGTTAGAAAGCAATTCTGAATGACTGATGTGGCCTTCTATATCCTTGTACGGAGTATATTTTATGAATACCTGGAACTCTTCTATTGGGCATTAGTGTTCATGGAATCTAAAAACTTTTCTTTTGAAAATTCACTCTTTCATTTTACATCCAGTCCTAGAACCTCAACCAATTCAAATTCTACTTATCTCTACAGGATTAATTAATCTATATTAATACATATCAAGGAACGAAACAGAAAATAAAAATGTGTATAGACATAACAATCAAGAAAGGGACTTTCTGTGTTTACTCTATCAAACAACTAATGTGCACACACTTGCTAGGAAAATCAAATATTCAATCGAGAATGCACTGAAAATCTGACAATAAACCCTTCCTATTCACCTCTAGAATTGTTCGAAATTGATTAACTTCTGAAGAATCAAACACAGACAGATCAAATTTTGCAGTACGATAAGTAAAAGCAGCAAGAAAATTAATGGAATCTACAACTGAACTCACAAAATGAGAAGGGGTACACAATAATCTAAAGTACAGGAAAATGGGTGGATGAAAAATCATTGAAATTGCAAAGAGTAGACTTACATATGAGCAGAGACAGGTTGAGCAGAAGCTAGCAGAGGCGAGTAACGTTTATATAACGAAGGGAAAAAGCAAAGCGGATTACTGAGGAGTGAGGAGTGCGATGGACTGAGATCTGAAATCTGAAACCTGCAATGGACTCAAGTTTGAAATCTGAGACAGTGAGAAGAGGGAAATAGGCTCTCTAGCCCAACAAATAGCTGTACTATGTACAAACATGCCGTGTTCACACCTATTTGAAAATCTTTAATTTTTTTTGAAAATAAAAATCTTTAATTAATAGCCTACAATAATTATAATTAATTAATAGCCCACAATAGTTAAAATTAGCGTCATTTCCATTTTTGGTCCTACTGTTATTTGGACATTATCAATTTTAGTGCACTTCATTAATATTTGTCATATTGCGGCCAGTCTTATTTAGTCCTGGCCATTTTTAGTTCATTGTTAAAATTTTTGTCAAATAACCGTCCAAAACAGGGGTATTTTGACTTTTTCATGCTTTGATCATCCTCTTTACCCTTTGCAGTGGTTTTCCTTACACATTTTCATCCAATGAAGAGGTCCGACGAAACCATGTGAGCCACATTACAAAGCCATGGTTTTCGCCGGACCTCTTCATTGGATGAAAATGTGTAAGGAAACCCACTACAAAGGTTCAATGAGATGACCAAAGCATGAAAAGACTAAAAATATCCCTGTTTTGGACGACCATTTGACGAAAATTTTAACGGTGGACTAAAAGTGGCAATAACTAAATAAGACTGGTCGCATTGTGGCAAAAATTAATGAAATGAACTAAAATTGACAATGCCTCAATAACAGTATGACAAAAAATGGAAATGACTCTTAAAATTAACTAATAGCAATCTTTAATAAAGAGTATCCACACCAATGTGTTTTTTTATGGTTTTTAGAATAGTAGATAGTGATGTAGAAGAAAGAGAAGGATGAGAGAGAATGACTTTTGATTTCCTGCAAAAATGATTTTAGGAACAATGCAATACATCAAAGAAATATCATTTGTTGTGCGCGTTGTTCAAATTTGCTAAATATTATTATTTTTTAATATTAATATATTTAATTTACATAAATTTTGAATAATATTGATATTATGTAATTTGTTAATTAGATAATATCAAAAGAGTTTGAACTTATCAAAACTCTTCTATCTTATAGCTATAAATAGGACTTTTTATTTCTATGTATTCATCCTAGGAAAAATCATAGAATCAACTTCAATAAAATGATCCTAAATGTAAAAGCCCATCAATGAAGATTATGTCAAATATTAATCTAAATCTCCTATTAAAAATCAAGACATTTGAAACCGAATGCCCTTCAAAAGAACAAACATATAAGTTCTTCTTTGAAGATCAAGCCACTTGAAACCCGGAGAACAAACATATAAGTTCTTCTTTGAAGATCAAGCCACTTGAAACCCGGAAGTCTTTCAATTGAGCGTTCAAGACATCAACTGAAAAATCAGAGGACCATATGTCCAGAGCTTGTACTCGCATACCCATATTGATATACTACGTGTAATGAAAAATTTGAATTCAATATATATTCAAAATTTCTTTGTTCATATGCGTTTCGTGCACTGCAAGTGCCCACACGGGCACATTAACAGGCCTAGGTTTTTTGTTCCTGTTTTTGTCAGATCCAATGTTTTTTTTTTGTTTTTTCTTTTTCTACCATGTAAAAACTTAAATTGATATTGATACTTAGCCTACGAAGAAAGAGAAAATGGAGAGAGAATGAGAATGACTCTCTTGCAAAATAGGGTGTTTGGACCGTGCAAACCTGCAGAGTGGGAAGAAAAATTATCTGTGTTGCGCGAAAGTGGGAAGAAAAATGATCTGTATTGTGTTGTGCGAAACGCGAAACGCGCACAACAGGCGCTCAACGGGCGCAGACACGTATGACATATTGCTTTTTCAAATTTATTTTTTTAAAATCAAATTTGTTTTATTTTTTTTTTCCTCCCCTCCCATTTTCTCTTTCTTTATCACACTTACAAAAACTCCTCAAAACCCATAAAAAGACCTCACTATTAATTAAGGACCAACTATTGCCAAAATTTTAATGAGAAATAATTTTTTCAACAATAGTTAGCTGAAAATACTCTTTTAATTAGAATATATTATTATTTTCGTTGAAATTTAGATAATAGTTTGCCAGAAACTTAGCTAGGTAATTGAATGACATGATCAAATGTGATACAAATACATAGTCATGCACCTAATTTGAAAATATTAACAGTTAAGGATAAATGCGATATAAATTATATAGTCATGCACCTAATTTCAAAATATTAATAGTCAATGACTAAATTTGATACATATACAATAGTCGAAGCACAAAAAGTGAATTTTATTTTTAATAATTATACTCCGTAATTAATTAATAGCCTACAATAATTATAACTAAGTAATAGCCTACAATAATTATAATTAATTAATAGCCTCCAAAATAATAATTAATTAATAGCCTACAATAATATAATTAATTAATAGCCTACCATACCATAATTATAATTAATTAATAGCCTCCAAAAATTATAATTAATTAATACCCGCCAATAAATATATCGACTTTGATTGGTAAATAGTTGTTAGGTGATTGGATTAGAAGGTATGACTAGTTGATAACATTAGGAGATTGTAGAAAAGTGTTTGGTAAATTAGCTGTTTGGTATAATTTTTTTTCTCAAAAAGCTAATTGAAAAAGTTACTTTGAATTTTAGCATTTTGGAGTTACAAAAAGTTGATTAACCAATATTTATATCATGTTTTAAACCAAGTCAAACAACTAATAGTGGTCAAATAAGTCAAAATTGACTAATAGACTAACTATTTTACCAAATAAGGTCATCAACAAATTAGCTCAAATCCTCACAGATTGGTTTCCTGCATATCTGACTGTAAAGATGTGATTAGGATTGAGTTTTTCTTCCCAAACTAGGCTAACTTTGCTGTAATTATATGTCCGTTGACTGTTAGCTCCTAATCGATGAACATTTACATGATAGGAGATATTGTAAAGAGAAAGAGGGAAATGGTGATAGACAATAGTGTAGGGGGAATCATCCAGAATTCGTTCACTAACCGCTAATTGTACATTTGTACGTAATATATATATATATATATATATATATATATATATATATATATAATTATAAACCATAACGGAAAATATAAATGGAGACAGAAATATGTTTGTTACATAATAATGTCCACTAATGATAATATTTATAACAATGACAATTGAAAGTAGAATGAGAGGATTATGTAAAAATTAATTTTTCATAAAAATTGTGCATGTAATAACTGAAGTGGTTCCTTGACTATAGTGAAATTACCAATTTGGTTCCGATTTAACGGATATCTAACGATAAAATAAACATAGGATCAAAATGGTTAAATTTTTCAAAGTCGAAGATTTAATTGGGCACGAAAAATTGTCGATGACCAAATTGGTAATTTTGTAATAGTCGAGGGACCATTTCAGTAATAAACTCAGTTGGAAAAGAAGCAAAGTTAAAATTAGACATTTCTAGAGAGAAGTTAGAGCTCATTCTTAGATTGTTGAGAGAAGAACAAGACACAAAAACACATGTTATATTTACTTTATTTCAGGTCCATAATCTATACACTTATAGGTACAAAATTGCATAATATGACTATATGAGACACAAAAACGTATAACACAAGACACATATGCATGCTTTACATTTAAAAAAAAAAAAAAAAAAAAAAAAAAAACTATAACGTGAACGAACTAAACAACAAACAGTCGCCGTCAAAATTAAAATTAAAAACGACGTCATATAAAACAAAGGTCCACAGTGCACTATGGACCCTGGTCCATGGTACAACAATTGAGGAAATAGCAATTTCGCGAAATTACAATTCCCTCATTTTGTTGAATTGCAATTCAATTCATGGGTATCCCCATGAATTGCAATTCAATGGTTGTGGGAAAGGAAAAAAAAAATGGATGAAATGACAGTAATACCCTTGGTTGTTATTATTATTATTATTATTACACATGGACATTTTAGTTTTTATATCACTTCTTTCCTTCTCAATCCCAATAATTCTATTCCTCCCTACTAAACAAAGTAATTTGAATTCCAACTTTATTCCTACCTTATTCTTTTCCCACCGAATTACAATTCATTGCCCCCCTAAATCCTTCCTTCAAACCAAATGTCCCTGTAAAAATTGTCAACCAAACAATGTGTATGATTTTCATTCTCATTTCTTGTGTCTAACCCCCGTAAACCAAACACACCCTTAGTTGTTATGTTTAAAAGACAATCAATCCTTCTCTATTCACTTGTATATGAATTATGATAACAAGGCCTCAGTGTTGGTCACTAGGGAAGAGCTGCCATTTAAGCAGTTGAAATCGTAATCCACTATAGACTTCAGCAGCTGACATACACCCTCATATCATCATTCATTCTAGAATGCTAACTATCAGAATAAACTTGATAAACTATACTCTTTTCTACACAAAAGACCTGAGTTAAATCCTACTACCCGTCTAGTGTACCACCACAGTTTTGGACTAATGACTCACCAAAACTAGTAACCCCTAGCCAATTGTCCAAGCAAACTCAATAACCCAATTGCACCATAATCAGTAAACAACATAATCAAATTCTGTAACATCCAATTGCCCTGGCATAGCCTATCAGGCTTCGCCAACATGAGAAGCAGTTTTGGTATTTTACCTATTAAACAAGGCAATCTAATAATGAGAATCAAAATGATAGCACACAATAATGAAGAGAAACTAGGCAACTTACGTTATTTGTTGTGGCAAAAACAATCACTCCTCAATAAGTACTCAAAGACTGGAATACCATTATAGCCAAGAGTGACATTTGAAGAAGCCATGACTAAATTAAAATAATAGTCTAGTAGTCTACAAAAGAGACACCGCATTCAAATAATCAAGACAAATGGTCTACAAAGACCATAACTAAGGCAGAGACATAGATAGCAACTGGAAAATGCATGTCTATAATACCACCATTTACCTCAAGAAACTTGTGCTTACTTGGGCAATTGTGCCCAAGATTAAGTCACCACGAAGAAGTTAGAAGAGGCCAACAAGGAAACTTACAATAGGGTAGGAAAGCAAATCCAACTGGGAAACCTTTAGTTGGTCAGCCATTATTAACTGATTGACAACATTCCAACTATTACGTAAATATAATAAATACATACAAAGTAATACCCAAATGTTCAATACCAAAAGAACGGTAAGTTGTAAGAAAAAATAAGTAATATTTTAATCCTACTTCCCGGACACAAAATTAAGAATGGCAAAACCATTGATTCATCAATCTGCATATTACAGTGAAGCAGTGTCTTCTATAACAAAAATGTGGTGCAAAGAGGGGGGAAAAACCTATACTAAAGTGTAAAACACAAGGAAGCACCGAAGCAAGGTCCACATATATTAAGAATAACATTATTCTGCAACAGAATTTCTACTACACTTTCCAGGACCAATTAAATCTAATTCTCCAAGGTTCAACTTCCTAAAACAAAAAGGCATCAAACTCGGGAGTGTTTGCTTCCTAACATGCTATCATTATATCTTTAGAATAGCATTATTCTGCAACAGAATTTCTACTACACTTTCCAGGACCAATCCAATCTCACTTCTCCAAGGTTCAATTTCCTAAAACAAAAAAGGCATCAAACTTGGGAATGTTTGCTTCCTAACATGCTATCATTATGTTATCCGGAGAGACATTACTAATTTAATACTGGCTTTATTCTGAATAAGAAACAGCATACAATCTTAACAATGGTTAGCATTAAAACTAGTGAGGGGCAGAAGGCTAATTGCCCTTTCTACTTGTTTTATGAGGTTTCATTTGTAGAAGCAGTGAGATGAATCCAGAAGCAATACCAATCAAACTCATTTCATCCACTTACAGTTTCATATTAGAGTAACAGAAAAAAATAATATGCACCTCAAACTAGTATCCAAAACAAATTAGCTTTCCTGAACAAAGGAAAATGAGTTCCAGACATTTCTCAATGAAAGAGAAGTTTTCAGGTACCTTACACGGTTTACATATTATTCAATTTAAAAACCTCAAAAACAATAAAATTCCAGTTGACCAACCTTGCAGAAATTCACTCCTTTACGGAATATCCCAGGGCTTTGGCTCAGGGACAGCGACGACCATACCCTGAAGCTCCGGAGTGAGGACGACCTGGCATCCCAGTCTGGAGTGCTTGTTCAAAACCCTAGCCCTAGAGTTCCTCTTGAGCACGTATTGTTCATCGTAGGTAGGTGGGGGCAGCTTCTCAAGCCACTCCTGAGCAATGTGGACCTCGCACTCAGCAGAACAAGCATCGATCTCTTCGAGGCGGTGGGAAGCCGGGTCAATCAATCCATGATTGGTCAGAGCCTTAAGAAGAGTCTGGCCGGAGAGGCCGATCACGCCGCGCTTATGGCCATCGGGATCAATGGCGAAGAGGTTCACGATCCGATCGGACACCTTAGCGGAGGAGGTAGGGGTTGAGGAAGTGACAGAGGATGCAGAGGATCGAGCGATGGTTGCTCGAAAGGAGTGGGAGAGGGAGGGATTCCGGGAGATTTGGGAGGCGAGTCTTCGCAAATTCACGACGGCCATCTTCGAGAGCTTCGAAAGACGGAAAGGGGAAATTCAGTGAATGTTAAATCGTTCGAGTTTACTTTGGGCTCTTGTTTCCAGTGGTCCAAAATTCGCTCTTCTTAGACATCAAAGCCCATAAGATGATTGTAAAGAGTTTGGGTTAAAGCCCAATTCATCTCAGACCAATTGATATACCATGAACTAGAGTTCATATTGCATTGTGAAACATAATCTAAAAATTATATGCCTACTATTGGTTTTCTTACCAAAGAACAGTCAACAGGCGGCCAACACTACCGGAAAAGGTCTAAGTTATTGACGGAAAAATACACTCAAAAATGCCTTTCTAAATTCCCTCGTGTTAATTCAAAATATTCTCTCCTTTTACAGTGCCTTACGATGCCTTTTAAAGTGGTCTGAGTGACTGTTAAACTCATACTCATCATAAATATATTTAATGAGCTAATAATGAATAGTAAATGCCCTAATTATTCTTTAAATATTGTCGGCCACTCCCCTCCTCCATGACATGCCTCATAATGGTCTTTACTCCTTCATTAATCACACGTATGGCCTGTCCCAACTGGTTGTTTAGACTCTTTAGCTTCCGACCTTCTTCTGCCGACTCCTAATGACCAACTTAGGGAACCTTCCAACTAGACGACTCGGAGTTAATGATTCTAGCAAGATCAACATTAACCATCTTTGGCCTTGGCAAGACGTATCCCTTCTTCTCGATTTAACTCGTCTGATCCTTCCCCCGATTGACTCCCCCGTCCGGCTCCTCCTAAGTCATCCGACTCACACACTCATTCGACTAATCCATCTGACTCCTCCATTCATTTGGTCACCACTCCTGACTTCTCCACTAGCTTGATCAATCACCTCGACTCCTCCACTCATCCTGCCGATATGCCATACGCCCTTACTCGCTTAGTCATTCATCATGAATCCTCCACTTATCCGCTCGATATGCTCGACGCCCTTACTCGCTCGATCGATCATCTCGACTCCTCCATTCATCCGATCGATATGCCCAACTTCACTTGACTATTCTCACCTCCTTGATTGGTCTCACCTCCTTCTTGATTGGTTTCCCCTTCTTTTTGATCGGCCTAACCACATGAGCTATCCCGCGTCGTTTCGCCCGACATGTCCTCTCGTCCGATCCGGGTTCGTATCCCATCATCTAGTCCCTCACTTTCTTGTATATCGCACAACTAAGTACAGGAAAGTATCCATCTCGACCTCCTTCAGATTGACTCCAAGACACCTTATTGCCTCTCAATTTTACGCATTCCTTTCTCAAGGACGCACAATTAACCGAGTGTCGACTCCTTTTACAAGCCTCCAGCCGACCTAATCGATTCCTTACGCCTAATGTTTACGCACTCCCTTTACAAAGAGGCACGATTGACTAAGTGCCGACTCCTTTTATAGGCCTCTAACCAACTAAATCGACTCCATATGCCTACTGTTTACACACTTCTTTTACAAGGAGACACATGTAACCGAGTATCAACTCTTTTTACAGGGCTCCAGCCGACTGAATCGGCTTCTTACGCCTACTGTTTACACACTCCCTTTACAAGGAGACACGGTTGACTGAGTGCCGACTTCTTTTAAAGGTCTCCAGCTGACCAAATCGACTCATTACGCGTATTGTTTACACACTCCCTTTACAAGGAGGCACAGTTAACTAAGTGTCGACTCCTTTTATAGGCCTCCAGCCGACCGAATCGACTCCTTACGCCTACTGTTCACACAGTCTCTTTACAAGGATGCACGGTTGACTGGGTGTCGACTCCTTTTATAGGCCTTCAGCCGACCAAATCGACTCTTTACGCCTACTATTTACACACTCATTTCACAAGGAATCACAGTTGATTGAGTGCTGACTCCTTTAATGGGTCTCCAGCTAGTCAACTCAACTTCCCATCTACACCCTATGTATAATATTCTGTACCCTCAAATCTCGGGAAAAGGACACGCTGCCTTTTATGGTCTTGTCAACGTTATTCGTGCACATCACACGTGATTTTAAGACACGTGATATTAGGGGCATGCGATTTCTGGACATTGGATTTGTTCTACAAGTAGGCTCATACCCTAGTGGCTTCTCTAAGTACTCTCCTTTTTAAGCTTCTTTTGCAGGAACTTCATGGACTCGAAGAAAGGTGGCAAAGAAGTGTAGAGGCGTTATTCCAAACACTTGGTCGAACAGGCCATGCTTGCAAAGCTAAGAAGTAGGAAGGCTGCTCATGGTGATCATGAGGTTGGTAACACTCTGGAAGATCCTTTGGCAGTCCTTTCAGAGGGAAAAGAGGGGGAGATCATACATTATGAAGCAGAACAAAAGGAGAATCCACATCCTAACCATGACTATGATTCTGATTATGTGCAGTTTCTAGCCGAAATGTACGAAATGATTGACAAAAACTCTCTTACCAGTGCTTCTCCAGCCGCAGATTCCCTCTGGGAGGAATTGTGCCCTTCTTTGCCATTCGAGGCCCCTACCACGCCACCTCAGGCCAAGGCTAGGACGGCTAGACGTGTTGCCCATGCTTCTAAGAAAAAATGAAAGACCCACCTTTATGTAATCCTCTATCTGGTGATGTAATGTGGTGGCTATAATAAAACGTTTCTCCGTACTTATCATCTCGTTTGATCAATTTCAACTAAGCGACTTGACTGTCACCTTATAACTTTATCGACTTTTGCACACTCTTTTTACAAGGAGGCAATGTTAACCGAGTGCCGACTCCTTTTACAGGACTCCAGCCAACCAAATCGACTTCCACCTTATGACTTCTCGACTTTTGCACACTTCTTTTATAAGGAGGCACGGTTGACCGAGTGCCGACGCCTTTTACAGGACTCTGGCCAACCAAACCGACTTCCACCTTATGACTTCTTGACTTTTGCACACTCCTTTTACAAGGAAGAACGGTTGACCGAGTGCTGACTCCTTTTACAAGACTCCAGCCAACCAAACCGACTTCCACCTTATGACTTCTCGACTTTTGCACATTAGTTTCATTATAGCAACACTGAAGCACTACTTTAATTATATTATAGTTTCATTTGACTATACATACATACATACATACATACATACATACATACATACGTAATACGCTATTTATTCACGACTAAAAAAAGGGCACCATATTGAAGCATGGTCTACACAACACTTTATAGACCATGGTCCACTATATAATAACTAGCTTTATTGGGTTTGGGTCTGTTTTGTTATTTGTGTATGATTTGAAATAAAAAGTTTATCGTATTATTAAATCCGTTGAGTGTAATCTTTTTTTTTTTTTTTTTTTAATCTTTTGTGACAAGGGAAATCAATAGTCACTAGCTAATTGATAGTGTCTCTTATTAAATATTGTTGTTGTATGATAACTTGTAAACTACATAGGAGAGGTAAATTATACTAGGAAAACCTTAAGCAACGGGCACAATTGAAAATATATTGGAAAATAAATTTAGACTTTATTTTTAATTAACTCGCTAAAGTAATATATTGTTTTACTTTTAAAATTAAAAATTATTGTTGTTGTTGTTTTTATTGTTGTTATCTTTTAATCCTGATTTTAGGAATGAGTAAATTTTTATATAGTGGTTGCAGATTTTTATTTTTTTTAAATCAAAGTTATTGTATGAAAATATTAATTATGATTGAGTTTAGTACTCTTATAGTACTTAAGAGCCAAGATAGCAATGTAATCCATTTAAAGTAAAATAATAAATTTAAAAGCTTTACTATATTTGAAGGGGAAAAAGCATAAATTAATAACTTAATAAAACAAATGCATAAATTGAAATTACTTTTTTATTTTATTTTAAATATAAATCTTCGCATGCACTTGACCGTATTTGATGAAAAAATTAACAAATGATTGAATTTATAGTACTATTTTCAAAAAAAATTTATAGTACTGTTATAATACTCAAAATAGTAATGTAATAAAAATATAAAGTAAAATAATAAATGCAAAAAATGATACTATATTTGAAGAGCAAATTAAAAGTAGAAATTGGTTAATAAAAGAAATGCATAAAGTGACAAATCAACATCTAACCTACGATATGATAACAACCCTTTGATCGAGATTACATACGAAATAAATGTGACAACTTGGGTAATTCTCATCATTTTATGCCATCAAAATTGTATAAAAGTGAAGAAAAAGTAAAGATTTAGTAGTATAGGTAGGAGTAGTTGGGGTGGCCCCAATTAAGTACACCAAATTAACATTTGTAATTCGAAATTATTCGAAGAAATATCATTATTATTCTTATAACATATCATGATTTATTAAAGAAAAAAGAGGAAATAAATAAAAATTGTAAGTCAACAACTTGTGTTAGACCATCTATCAATCATTATTGTATGGACTATACTATTAAATAATATACATTTAGTATATTAAAAATGTATATTGTATTAATAAAAAGTAAATTATTTGAGTACTAAAAGTACATTATTTTGCATAATATAAATTCATATACAAATAATGTACTTTTAGTATATTAAAAATGTACTTTTTGTTATGATTTACATATCATGCACTATGTGAATCATGGTCCACTAAATATTTTGCCCTCACAAATCCTTGTCCGTAAGACACGTTATGTCAAGATGAAAATGTAATACTTATACAAGAAAATGTAATACTTATAAATTAATAAAATATTTATTACTTATAAGAGAAATGGTAATACTTTTGAAGAAAACTATGTTATACTTTTACAGTTTGATTTAAAAGTATTACATTTTCTAAGTATCAAATCCTTTATTACTGAGTACATGTAGGACTAGTTGGGGTGGCCCCAATTGAGTACACCAAATTAACATTATAATTAGGAATTATTTGAAGAAAAATTAATTATTATATTATGATTTTATCAAAGAAAACAGAGGAAAAAAAATTGTAATATGCTTTCTGTTTTTAATATTAAAATAAAAAGTATAAATAGAAATGGTAATACAATTGCATGAGTCAGTTGCAGTTAAGTGGTACGACCTGCTTGTCCATGGAACATATTACAGACACAATCATGATTACCATCACTCCAGCTTTATAATTACCCCACCATCCACATGCCATTTCTCCTAATGCCTTTTTTTTTTTTTTTTTTTTTTTATGTATTCCTTTGACCCAAAAAAAAAATTATTTACTTTGTCTAGATACACAAATTTTTAAAAATGTATTTAATATATTAATTAAGTAATAAAAAATGGGAACAATAGTTTGTATAAGACATCCTAAATTAAGAAGCATAATAATATTTTTTATACAGAAGAAATATACATTTTTTTAAATTTTTCTAGCATTATTCTTGAAATATTAAAATATTTGAACTGACCATCTTTTTACTATTTTATGTGTCTCATTTTACTTGTCATGTTTATTATTTATTGATCTTACTAACTTTTTATTCTGGCTTTTTTAAAGTGATTTTTTATTTTTTTAATTTAATTGTTTTTGTGGTTAATAATATTTTTAAGGAGAAATTGTAATTTATGCTCCTCTATAATATGCCAATTATCAATGTGATTCTTGAATTATTAGTAGTGTAAATGTTGCCTCTCAAGTTTCAAAACCGTATATATATTGCCTCAGATCCGTTTTAAAACAGCACCATTTTAAACCTCAGGTCCGCAGGGGCAATACATGTACCGTTTTTAAAATTGAAGGGCAGCATTTACACCACTAATAATTCAGGAGTTATTAAATTTTACCCTATTTTTAATATAGTGTCTAAATATTTAAATTTTATACATTAACATTAAACTTAATATTATGAAAAAATTTAAATTGTAAATACTTCCAATCAGGTCTGGCATGATAGACACGTAAAATGGGACGGAGTGACGGAAGCGCATGTGATAATTGGTTTGGTAGAGGCCCCACCACCCCTACCCCACAGGGCCCACACCACCTATAATTAACCATTCTTCTTCGACTGGGCTCTGTATTTTTGCTGGCAAATGGCAATTGCCAAAGCGAATGCTCTCTTCTTTCTAACAACTTTCAACCCTTCCCTCTCCCTTAAAATCACCTTAAACTAAACCCTACGCCAAATTCGCTCATTCCCTTTCGACCAAATCAACCCGAAGAAGCTAAGCTACTTAGCCATGCCGCTGCGGTGTTCTCTTTTGTTGGGTTTTGTGTTGACCATGGCGGTTGTACTAGCTCAGCCGCCGTCTATATACGAAGTGCTGAGCGCCAACGGGTTGCCGATGGGGCTGATCCCCAGGGGGGTCACGGACTACACTCTCGACGATTATGGGCGGTTCGAGGTGCATTTAGGGCAGGCCTGCAACGCGAAGTTCGAGGACGAAATCCACTTTGATATGAACGTTTCGGGGGTTCTGAGGTACGGGCAGATGGAGGAGGTGGACGGGATTGCGGCGCAGGATTTGTTCTTGTGGTTCCCTGTTAAGGGAATCCGGGTAGATGTGCCCAGTTCTGGGCTGGTTTACTTCGATGTGGGAGTCGTGTCTAAGGAGTTTTCTTTCTCCTCGTTTGACACTCCTAGAGAGTGTACTGCTATTGTTCACCCCGAACATATTCTCCCCATTCGAGTTCTCGATCATCATGATGATGCCCCTCTTCTTTTGCTTGATTCTTAGGTAGGTGGATATATATATATATGCATGCATGGTTTCTCAATCTACTCTCATCTTCTTCAATTCTGCTTTCAATTATATTTCATTTATATTCTTTCATCTCTATGAAACACTAAAAACAATATATAATGGGGCTACAACCCTATCTTTCCTTAACCTAAGGGTGTGGTTGAGTGAAATGAACTCATCCATTCTTAACTAAATCTCAAGGGTTGGATCACTCATTGATTTTATTAGGTACCGAACAACCTTAAATCTCCGTTGTTTCACCCAATAGAGGTGCTTACAACTTAGTGAGAGAATTAGTCATCTTGTTGGACGGGTGAAAACCTGGATAAAATTTTTAAAAAAATCTTTCAATAAATTATACATGCCCTTTGCCAAAGATCTTGTGGTTTAGTGGCACCCGCTGTTTGGCTGATGGGAGTGGGTTCGAGGCAAAAATACGTGCCCATTATTTAAAAAAAAAAAAAAAACCTTCCATTTTCGCATATCATTGAGTACTAGAAGGGGAATTGAAATTGAAATTTAGTATTGATTGTAAGGTGTTTATTTTATGAGCAGAGTCGTCTATGCGGGGCCAATAGAAGCTCGATCAAGATCAGAAGGATATTACAACTAACATGCAGGCCGGGCTGTTTTGTTTTGTAGTAGAATGAATTGAATATACATGCTGCGGTGCATGATAGCTAGCTAGCTAAACCGAATTCATCATCATATACTTTTTATCGATATTGTGGGCGTGATTTTGTCGGATTCTTTAAACTTTATTGTTTTCTTTTTCTATATGGAAAAAAACAAAATTAAAAACCATGGACTTTAAGGTATTCCTTGTACATATACATACATGTGCAGCTAGCACGGTCTAGTTTAGCTGCTCCATGTGCTTCATTTCATTGCGCTTGCTTTGCTTGCAGTGTTGTCTATAGTGTGGGTCTCTAAACTGTCACATACATTGTCCACTCTACACCACATAATATGAAGGAAAGATGGAATGATCACCGAATCAAGTGGCTAAGGATACAAGCTTGTGGTCCGTAAGGACAACCCAGGTGGTAAGAGCGCTCTACCTACAACCGAGAGGTTGGAGGTCCGATCCTCAAAGTCAAACCTCTGGTTTTGAGCCGGTCAGCTATGGGTAACCTAGGCTGGTTTACCTCCTTGTGGTCCTTTGCCGGCTAGCGTCACAGGGCAAGGAGAAAACCTCGTTAAAAGAAGGATACAAGCTTGTAATCGCAAGGTCACGAGTTTGAATCTCAACCCTCTTGGTTTGAGCTGGTCAGTTATGGACAACCTAAACTGGTTTACCTTATTGCAGTTCTTTATCTGTTAGGGTTATAAGGAGGGGTTTATCTCGTGCACACTCTCTAATAGAATGATGCATGCATTGTTGTGTATGTGGCCAACCAGTGAATTTTGGGGAAATGGTGTTGGATTTTTTGGTTTATAATAAGGATCCAACGTCGCTGTTAAT
>CM008338.1:23659790-23673525 GCA_002525835.2 Ipomoea batatas | reverse complement strand
ATGTACTGTTATATTATGATTAAAGTATGAAAGAATATATTGTGTTACGAATTGTATTAACATATTGGTATGAAAGATTGGTATTTTTGTAGATAGAATAATATTTTTAATATTTGACATTATTGTTCAATTTTTTTCTTTCTTATATTAACCACCTAATTATTGTGATTAATTTGTTTCGATTAGTCAGGAAAAAAAAAACATGATTGCCAACATTTGACTATGAATATCGCGGCATTCGATTTTTATCCGCCGCGCCATTGAACGTTTGAATAAAAAATTTCACAATTGAGGGATAAAAGTGTAGCAATGAACCCTAATGGTTCAAGACGATGAGGATGAGATAATCTGATGATCGTTAACTTAACTGAGAACTGTACAAGATACATAATGAATAACACCTAGCTATTGAAATTCAAATAATACATTCCTAACAAAGACCAGACCTCCCTTGAAGACATATACAGGTTGTCACTATATATTGATGTTTTCCACAAATCAATATTGCCTCATTGATGAATTGCAAGTTACGGGAAAATGGAAGAAGAATTGTCCAAGGAAGCAATATATATAATGAATGCATGCATAGTAAAAACATGAAGGCTAATTAAATTATATTGGCGGACCAATCAACAACAAATTAATAGAGTGAGACGATATCAATGCATATTGTATACTTTATGACTTTGTACAAGTAAAATAGTAATTATTAATTATTAATTATATAACCTGATGAGGTTAATTATCTGATCTATATATGTAAGGAGTACGTGTCATTAAGCTAAACTCACTAATTAACTCACTCTCCAAATTAAATAATATATATTGAGAAAGATATATAGATTATCCAAGGAAGCAATATAATGCATGCATAGTATTGATGAAGTTGATAGGCATATTGACTATCTCCATCCGGCCTGTTTGTGATCTTGTATGTGACTTCCGGCCACGTACCTCAATTTTCATGATCAGAAGTTTCATTACATTATTGAACCAACCTCTTGAAACTCATGAGTTAGCTTTGTGCATCTCTACCAATAATTCCTTGTGATGTGCAAGTAATTACTGGAATTCTGGAGTCCAATCTTCTAGAAATCTACAAAACATAGCTAGAATTTCAATTATTACAACAAATGAACACTTATGGTCAACAATTATAAGATCGACTCAGAGAATGTAAAACTAACATTCCTAAAATCCCCCCAACTATCCCAACTTGTCCATTGTTGCCCCCTCAATGTGTGCAATGGATTTTCAAGCGCAACACGTGGAAGTCTCTTTTTGAGGGTGACGCGGAGATTCGAACCCATGATCTTTTGCATGGCTCTGATACCAAATTAAAACATGTGCTCCATCTCAACTAATACCAAATTAAAACATGTGCTCCATCTCAACTAAAAGCCTAAGCTGATAGTTGGACTGCACATATTATAATTTCTTTTATATCCTTTATTTTTAAAAACACAAATGCAGAAAGTCATCATTTCCCCGGCCGCCCTCAACTTCTCTAATGAGAACCCACCAATCATATCAAACAAAAAGAACAAAGAAAAAAAAAACAGATTCAAACATTACCAACTTCCCCGCGGCCTCAACTCCACCGCCGCCATCAACTTCCTCCTCCTGAAGAAGGCGAATGGCTTTATTCAGGAGTTCAATCGTCCTTGGGCTTCATTTAGGAGTTCAATTGTCCTTGTTGCACGGTCTTCCTTGAACGTGAGGCAAGCTTTAAGACGTTGGGCTTCATCCTTAAGACGTTGGGCTTCACCCTTCAGAGTTTTAACCTCAGCTGCACACATTTTTAGTATGTCGTCAGTCAGAGATTTAATGTTTTCTTCTTCCGACCTCTTAGAGGGATGACCCGGACTCAATGGGTCGAAATTGCGGTCTCCCGTACGGCTTCCAGTTTTCTCCTCCATACTTTCTTTCTTGAATTTTACAGTTGATATTACGAGTATTTACCTCTGCAGCAATCTCAACTTTAGCAGGTTATGCAGTGGTTGGAACTTTGTTGTACTTTGCCAGAACATGCTCCAAGCTTCATATACAATAAGAAGAGCGATTTAGTGTAGTGTATGGCAATGCAACACTGCAACTATACTGTAATATTGTCACAAATACTGGCCACAAATACCAAAAATTGCTCTGATACCAAAAAATTCATATTGCTTTGATACCAAAAGTTCTATTGCTCTGATATGCTCTGATCCTAGCTCTAATATGCTCTAATCCTAACTCTTATATGCTCTAATCCTAACTCTGATATTCTTACATTTGGTTTGTTACCTGCAAGTAAGCTTCTTTAGGTTGTACCATCACATGAAATTTTGGAGATGACCAAAATGAAACACTTTCTTAACTTAATTTTTTCTATAACAATTTAAAGGGAATTCATTACCTGATATCAAAAACAAAATGATATGCAGGTATATCCAGAGAAATGATGTTTATGGAAATAGAAAAAATGTGATAAATCTGCAACTTTCAACTAAATGACGGGTGCTTTAATGAGCACCAATCATATCAACATGAAAATAACCACAGTAAAAAAGAACAAAAACAAAAGCAGAGAGTCAAACATTACCATTCTCCCACCACCCTCAACTTCACCACTCTGAAGAACGACTTCATTGAGTAGTTCAGTGCTCCTTGTTGCACTATCTTCCTTGAGTGCCAGGGAAGCTTGAAGCTGTTGGACTTCCTCCTTCATATCTTTAACGTTAGTTTCCGGTTTTTCATTCATTTTTAGCATTGCATAAACCAGAGATTGAAGGTTTGCTTCTTCGGCCGTCTTAGACAGATGGCTTGGACTCAACAGGTCGAAGTTGCCGTCTCCAGCCTGGTCGGCACCGTTTCCAGTTTTCTCCATTGATACTTTCTTACTTTTCTTTCTTGAATTTTCAAGATGAGATATATAAATTATTGAGTAAGATATTATTTGTTATGGTGCAGCTGAATACCCGGTACGGCATAGCACTACGAACAGCTCAGAGTGGACAACTATCCCTGACAAATTAGCCCGTGAGATTTGTGGGACGAGGAATTAATCATGAGGAAAAGTGGAAACTATCTATGGACACACACTTTGTATTATTAGACCCTTGTAACCATTAGAATCAATTTTTGCCTATAAATATTATGCTAGTGTGTTAGTTAAGTTAGGGGTTAACATACTATTCGGATAATATATAGAATGTTCTTAGTTCCCAACCTGACCATAATTTATTTATTCATTATCTTTACTCTTGTATTTATAATTTTATATCACCCACTAACCATCCTAAACATTAACTTAATATATAGTCTATGTTCGAGTTACTATATTAAAAAACACAAACATTGGCATTAGTAAAATACTCCGGTTCGAATTTGTTAATGTTATTAGTACGTAGAATTATTTTTAAGGATCATTTTCTTAATAAAATTTTTTGTTGTGTGATGACAATACATGAAATGTATTTGATTAAATAAATAAATTCATTTTTTTAACACAGTGTAAGGCCAATCGATTCATGACAATCGTTGAATAAAAAGAGATTTATCAATTTTATTGTATTTCTTTTTTATTTATATTTTTAATACTTATTTAAATAAATTTTAAAATCATTTTATATATATACACACACATATATGCTCAAGTGAGAACACTTGTCCCTGTAAAAAGTGTGGACACATCCACACCCTCCATCTTGATAAATTAAAGGCTAAGATATTAACATTACTAAACTTTCAAGGTTGCAATGTTATAAAATGAACCATACTCTTAAAATTTTTCAATAATTATAAAATTGACCACGTATTTCTTTTACTAAAACCTTCAACCATTGATAAATTTTGTTGGACGGTTGAGATCAATCTTCACTTTATATATGTATATGTGTGTGTGTGTTCTTTTTGTTATTGTTAAAGATCCGGATATTAAATAAAAATAATTATTTTGTATAATAGAACCTTTAACCAAACATGTCAATATTACATACCTCTAATATAAACTAAACACATTTTAATCATCTATTCATAGAGTGCTTTATTTCTTTTCTGTTATTTCCCCCGTATCTCCCAACCTCAAAATGATGCTTTATGTTGTCCTTTTGTGAGAGAGGAAGTTAAGACTGCTTTATTCTCAATGTTTCTTGATAAAGCTCCTGGCCCAGATGGGATGAACCTTCGGTTCTACCAACATTTTTGGGATGTGGTGGGTAAGAATGTTACTGATTTTGTGATTAATTGTTGAATAAGGGGTCTTTTTCGGCTGGTCTGAATGATTCCAATATTGTTCTTATTCCCAAGAAGAATGTTTCTGAAGCGGTGACTGATCTTAGACCTATTGCTTTGTGTAATGTCTTGTATGTATAAGATTATTGCTAAAATGATAGCCAATAGGATGGAGCCATTGTTGGGTGACATAATTTCTGAATCTCAAAGTGCATGCTTTCATTCCAGATAGGCTTATTACATATAATATTTTGATTGCCGCAGAAGTTTATCATTTTGTAAATAGAAAGCAATTGGGTAGGGTTGGTTGGGTTGCCTGAAGTTAGATATGGCCAAAACCTATGATAGAATGAATGAGGTTTTTTGAAAAAGATGTGTGTGGCAATGGGCTTTGCAGATAGTTAGGTAAGGTTGATCATGGAATGTGTTGCTATAGTATCTTACAATGTCATGATCAATGGTGTTATTCTAACATAAAAACTATATTTGCATCGTCTATTCTTAGAGTGCTTTATTTGTTCATTTTTTTTAAAATCTTGATTGATCATGTGCTAAACATACAGTAATAGTGTTTTTAATATAATATTTTGAAGCATTGGTAAATGGAGTGTTAATATAACTATAAGATAATGAATAATTAATTAATAATAAATGTTTACTTGAAATATAGTTTTACTACTTCCTTTATTTCACTGTGTATAGTTTGATTAACCAATTTTTTCAAATAATTTACAATTTAATTTTTACAATAATTATTTAAAATTTAATTTTTATGTGTCAGTCGCACGACAACCCCTACTATCTGGGCGGGGGCAAAAAAAAATACATCTCCATCGACACATGTTGTCTTCTTCAAAGTTGGCAACAATCGACAATAGCCCGCAACGACCAGCTGCCCGGGCACACACATATTAGTCCGACTCGCCTTGGTCTGGATCGCCTTGTTTGGACTTGGGGTTGACTTCTGATAAGTTTGCTTGACTGTGGAAAGCAAGCATCATATTACTTTGTCCAAGGATTTGGCAAATGAGTTAACAATTGGCTAATATTTTCTTGTAAATATTTTTAAAAAATTAACAACCCAAATTTCTTATTGGATTATTATATATAACACAGAATTCTGAAAGAAATTTGATTTGTTATGTTTTTTACAACACTTACAAGAAGAAATACTAGCCAATTGTTAACTTCTTTGCCTAATCCCCAGACAAAATAATATGATATTGGCTTCCCAGTCAAGCAAACTTAGAAGAATACATTAATCATGGCCTAAGAAGATGATAAATTAATCATAGGGTTATAAATTAAGCTCAAAAATATCCCTTGCTTCTGAGTAACTTTGCCCTTAGGTCCAGACCCTCTGGAAATTGAAACCGTTTTTTTTTTTTTAAATCTTTACCCTGGTCCTGTTTCGCTTCCAGAATCAACAATTCCATTTGTCAAATTAGTTCCAATCATTGGACTCATGGTTATTAATTTGTAAAAATTATGTTTGGGTACTACCCACTAAAAGAATTTTCCTCAAAAAGTACTTTTCAACCAGTTAATTTTTTGAAAAATTATGTCATGCATTCTTGAATATTCACTTTCATGACCTAGTCGACTGAGTTAGGCGCTAGGGAGCAATTCGCCTCGGCTTAGAGGCGCCTAGCGCCTAGTAAGGTTGTCTAGGCGGACTTTCTAGGCGACATGCCGTGGACTGCCTAGTCGACTAGTCGCCTAGGCGATGAATAATATATATATATATATAAAGTAAGTAGTATTTAATTAATACTAAATATGCAATAATTTAAACATTAACAGCAACACATCAATTGTTCAAATGTCAAATATAAAACATCCAATGTTTCAAGTTTTCAACTTGCAACTTTCAAACTCTCAAATCTAAGTCTCGAACATAAAAAAAGATATTTCTTGAGAATTTGAAACAATAAAGAAAGAATAGAGAAAGAAGAAAAAAAGAAAGGAAAAAAGAAATGGGATCGGGCAGAAAGAAAGAGGGCAGAAAGAAAGAAAGAAAGAAGAAAAGAAAAAACGTTATCCATTATCAGGCAGAAAGAAAGAAAGAAAGAAAGAAAGAAAGAAGAAAGAAGAAAGAAAGAAGAAGGAAGAATCACTCGCACAGCAGAAGAAATAAAGAAGAAAGAAGAAGGCCTCAGCGGCGGTCGTCGGCTAGGCGGTGACGGTCGCCGGCGGTCGTGGCTACGCAGTGGTGGTCGCCGACGGTTGTAGCGGTGGTGGCGGTCGTCGGCTACGGCAGTGGTGGTGGCGACCGTAGAGAAGAAATGGGAGCAGTAGGTTCTTGTGCCGATTTGCGACAGTGAGAGGCAGTCAGACAGTAGGGTTAGAATTTATTTTTTTTTAAATACAATACCCGGGTCGACGCCGGGTTAGGCGTCGCCTGGACGACTAGGCGACGCCTAGTCGACGCCCAGCTCGCCTCGCCAAAACAAGGCGAGGCGAGCCCACTAGGCGTGTGGGCTCGAGCGCCCAGACGCCTAGGTGACGCCTAGACAACCTTGGCGCCTAGGCCGGCTATTTTTGCAACAGTGATTTTATTATATATAAAGATATCATTATTAAGTAGAAGATGAGGGATTGGAGCAAATGAAAAGAGAAAATTAAACACTTTTTAACACAAGATGAGGTAAACGATGAGGGATAGGAGCAAATGAAAAGAGAAAGCACTTTTTTAAAACAAGATTACATTACATGAAATAATATATTTGCTTTTGAAATAGTAATTTACTTGCATGTTCAATGAAAAATTAGGTAAAGGCCTATATTAACACATGCAATGCATGTCTACCTGCCTGAACAATTACAACATGCATGGTTCCCCTAATCTTTTGAGTATATATTCTAATTAAATTCCTAAATCATATTCAAATGAACAAGAGCACATTAAATCCGTAAGTAGTAGTACAATACAGAAATGAAAAAAAGAAAGAAAATATTAGAATTATGTTTCATGAGGAAGATCATCAAGGATGAAGGTACCTAATTTGCCGGTCCGAAACAACGTTAGGAATTTCTTAGATATCATTATCCGGGCTTCTGATGCCTTGTGAGGTATTTTGAATGCCTTCTGCAAAGCACCAAACTGTTGATCTATCAGAATTTCTAACTCATCTTCTTTCTCCAAATCACCGTCAAATTCTGAGAGCGTAACACAGAGCGCCTGTTGAACCGCACCAACCATATCCTGCATGCATCGAATATCAAAACACGAAAGATCAGATTTATCCATAACAATGATGCTGCAACTGAAACAATGATTCGTGTTGATTGATCATCATAGTGGATGACATAATAAGTCCGACCTTCATCAAGTGAACAATCTCGGGTTCTCAAAGTATTACCACTAAGCAGCAAAACTTTTCATTACCTCAACGTAGCGCAGATCAGATTTATCTATAGGCTTCCTCCGCATAAGGAGGTCCTTCATATTGTATTCGGGTTTGTTGTCAGCATCAAGATGAAGATCATCGGATTCTCGGCTAATCAGGTGCTTCCAGTGAAGAGGAGTGCCTCTAGTGTTCAAAACCGCCAAAAGGTACTGAGCAATTCGCTCTTCACCAACTACAGAATCTTTTACTGACCCTGAACAAAGATTTTGAAAAGAAACCTACTAATCATATGGCATTTTAAACCCAAATATCCAACAATAAACCAAAAAAAAAAAAAATTAATTAATTAAATCAAGAAACTTGAAAGTGTTATGTTAAAAAGAGGAACGACCTGCGAGTGCTAGCTTCAGCCCAGTCTCTATATCAGGGATACTTGGTACCAACACCCCTGGAGTGTCCAAGACGTATATGCTAGGTTGATGTGCAATCTGCATAAAATCATATTTTAATTTCAATATGTATGCTTTAGAAATAGTTATGAAAAATACGAGATAACAAGGCATTTGTCATTTGCAGAAAAAACATATGAATCTAAACAACAATATTTAGAGCCACAAAAATCATCACTAGATGTGAATGTGATCACCAGAGGCCATATGGAATCCTTATCTAGGGAAACTACACATGGAGAAATTATGATTATGAAATACATGATCAGATATTCCCAATAAAATATAAGCCCCGCCCAAACCAGAGGTTGAGATTCACTAAGTTTTAATAATTCATAAACATCTGAGAGCAGAAATGCATCGCTACTAAATTTTTTTAAACATTTGACCTTGAATCCCGCAATATCTTGAGTCACACCAGGCAACGGCCCCACAGCGGCTCTTTTTTTCTTTCCCTGCGCTAAGACAAATCTCAAAACCATCATTGCTAGAGAAATGCGTCCATAACAATATTACCATTAGATTTCCCTTACACGATTCTATAGCATGGGAGAAAATAGCAGCAATGCAATATGCCTCACCTGGAAAACGAGCCGATGCAATTTGATGGATGGAATTGATCAGTGCTGATTTACCAACATTCGGAACCCCAAGTACCATGACTAGAAGTGTGGGTTCCCTTGAAATTGCCTCCTTCAGTTTAAACTCCGCAAGATCAAGCAGCTTCAGCACATGAATGTTGATTATTAGATATAAAAGCCTACATATTTTTTTAATAGAAAAAGGGTCACGGACAAACAATTCTAACCTTTTGTACCGAGCTTCTACTGTGTGCATTAATGGGAAGGCACTCTTGTTTACACGAATTGAAGTACTGAACCCACCTCTGAATGCAACCAAGTCACTACAAATGTTAGCATCAAATGCAGATCACTAAATTCAGAGAGCACTACAGCAATGGACTGAATATTGCCTCCACTATGTGGAACTTCAAGGTATGAAACATAATCGACACAAGCTTTACTTATAATTTAATGTCCTACAACGAAGCCGGTAAAATACATAACATGGTTGTATGCACTAATATCTCGATGGAAAACTTGAACTTTTGATAGTATAGATGTCAAAGTTTCTCTTGCACATAGTGTAGCTATCATCAAGAACACTAGTGCCCTTCTACGGGCAGCAACAAGAAATACTCAAATTATGCAAATCAGCAATAAGAATTAAACTCAATGCATTGATTATTAGAAGAAATTAAAAAATCAAAACTTTAGGAAAGGAAAGATCAAATGAGATTCTTTTATGTTTTCAAGAGTATATTAGGTAGCCCCCGCATAGGTAGCTCAGTCGGTTCCTAGATTACAAATTATAAGCAATATGTGAGTTACATCCAATGGCACTAGGTATTGGTCCTCCCATTTAACTAACTAACCGGCCGAGTCACTGTGATTTAACACATCCACAAATCATGTCGGGCTGAGATGTGGGGGCCGGGCAAGAGGTTTCGGGCTTTATGTGGGCAAGAAAGAGTATAGGTCTAAATAAAAGGAGTAAAGATACCCAACTAGTGAAGCAACCATGGATGGTTCTTAAAAGATCAAAAATTGATACACTCAAGTAAATAAATAAATAAATAAATAAATAAAAGGTCAAAAATTAAAAATTTATCGGCAATTATAGATATCAGAATCATAGGGTTTAATAGAAAACATATAATCCGTGAAAGAGGGAGGGAAGGAGGAGTACATGAATGATGTTGGTATTGGCCAAATCCTTCTTGTTGAGGGCAATGATTCTCCTTTTGCCGGAGAGGATTGGTTGCAAGTCTTCATTTGCCGACGACAAAGGTATCTGTGCATATATTTATTATATTTAAAAAATAAGAAAAAAAATTAAAGAGAAAGGTTGGATATGATACACGGGCATCCCGAACTTCGATGACGAGGTCGGAGAGCTTGAGGCGTTGGCGGATGGCCCTGGTGGCGGCGGCCATGTGGCCGGGGAACCAATTGATCGCACCGCCTCCTTTGTTCAACCCCATCTCTCCTAGCCATCCTTTCTTCTTCACTATACTCTTTCCTGCCATCTCTCTCTCTCTCAGAACGACGGCGACTCGGAGGGAGACGGAGGGAGGGAAATAATTTTGGATCAAGGCCCAGTTATTATAAAACTTTCGGGCCCATGTTATCATTTGGACCTTTGAGATGCCACTCGGCCCAAATGTTATGGCGACCATAAATCCCAATCGTTATATCGTGCACCACGGTGCACATAGCAATGTGCACCCTAGTCCAAAACGACGTCGTTTTGATGTTAGTGGACGCGGACGCGAATGGCTCCAGGGAATTCATTATCTATAATACACATAATCATTATCTAGAATATACATAACGTTTGCCTAGAATACACAGAATGTTTGCCTAGAATACACAGAATATTGACACAAAATACACAGAACTCATCCTCCTAACATTCGAATGCAAACACATCACAACCTGTGTATACACAGAATATTGACACAAAATACACAGAACTCATCCTCCAAACATTCGAATGCACAAACACATCACAACATGTGTTACTAACATGAATACACAGAACGGTTGTCTAGAATACACAAAATGATTGCCTGGAATACACAGAACGATTACCTAGAATACATAGAATATTAACATAAATACAGAGACCGGCTAAAACGGGAAACGTGATTTCCAAAAAAAAGGGACGGTTAGTTTACAATGCTCAAAACGACGTCGTTTACGTACGTGGTGCATATTGCTATGTGCACCGTGGTGCACAGTATAATTTGCCATAATCAAATTTGTCTTTTTAAATTTTGAAAGAATGCTCTCAAACTATTTTTAAAAAATTAAATATAAAATCTTTTTACTGATAAAATTACATGTTATTGTAGGTTATGTTGTTGTAGCTTTCACATATAATTTTCTTTGTATGAAGCCACATAGACTATTTTAATTTTTTAAATATATTTTTATTTATTTAAATAAAATTTAAAAAATTACAAATTATATTGAAGGAAACTTACAGGTAAACAAAAAAAAAAAGAAGTTTTAATTGCATGTAATATGAAGATTTTTATAGTTAAATGGTACAATTGACTTTTCCTAAATAGTTTGAAGTTTTATTTGATCCTACTGTTTCACTTTAGACTTTTGAGTAATAATCCAGATATCATATTCTATACTTTCCCATGTTAAGCTAGACTCACTCACTCTCTATAATCTATACCCTTGTCCAAATAATATATATTGAGAAAGATTATCCAAGGAAGCAATATATATAATGCATGAATAGTAAATTAAAAACAGGAAGGCTAATGCAATCCCTCTTCATTCATTCTCATGGTTCATATGTCTGGGCTTTGACTTGCTTTTGCAAATGCTAATCATACTTCATATATAGCAAGTCATAATATAGTAGACACATTTTTCTTTGTGAAATCAACAAACTAGTATATTGCTCATCAAGGAACATTATATTAGACTTGTGAATCATTGGAGGTGGCCTGGTTTCAGTCATCTTTGCTAATTAATTTCCTCTTCAATTCTGACATGATTACATATAGCCTGCAAATATATGAGATTGATCTTCAGGAGCAAATATAACTTTATGAAATTCAAACAAATTAAATGCTTACACTAAGGGCAATTAAGTGTCTGAATTTCCTTCTCTTTTAGATCTGCAATCACACACTGCACTTAAGCTTGCCAAGAAGTTCTTCTTTTCAGGTAGATGGTTTTCTTGATACGGCCTGGAGCTGCGTCGAAGCTCTTCGATCTGGCATTTTTTCATCGAATAAAACCAGAAAAGTTAGATGACAGCCATTGAGCATGATCAGATAGCAGAATATATATGCTGTCATAATAATTTACCTGCTCGCGTAGAACTTGGTTTTCTAGTTTAATCTTTTCCTCCTGCAGTTCACAAAAGAAGACACTTAAGTTCAGAAAACTTTCACTGCAATTACACTTTTTTCTTGAAGAAATTAGAAATGGTTTCTTTGATAATGTTACCTGCAATCTTGATTTTTCAAGCTGCTCAAATAGTACTTGCTCCTGAAATGACAACAGCTTTTAAATCAAATGATTGTGAGAAATTAAACCTTTTATTTTGGTCAATTTTACAATCATGAATACCTTTGTGTCCTTAACAGTTAATATCCCTTCAGTCAGTTGATGCTCTAAATGCTGCAACTCTTTGAAGTTCAAGCCTTCAAGATCCTTTCCCATCATTCGACTTCACATAATAATCAAGAAAAGTATGGAGAAAACCAATTAACCACAAAAAGNGCGGGGTTTTGTAGTAAGAAGAAAGCATGTGATCAAGGAAGAGGGGAGAACTATCTCCGGCTTGTGGATGGAGTTATGATCAGTGATGTAGCTATGCAGGTCCTGCGGGGGTGTATGACATAACCAGGTAGACAGTGCTGAACACGTGTAGACAGCAGCGGATGGAAGAGAGCTCTTCGGGCCCATCCCCATAAGAGCTTAAATCCACACGAGCAATTTCCCCAGCGCAAAAATTTCCAGCTAGAGGAACCATGGGGAAGTTTTCCAGGAAAGGCGAGCTATCAGCATTAGCATGTCCAAAAAACGACTCACCACGGCCGCAGCAACAGAAAGAAATGCCACCTAAAATTGCTTTCTTATCAATGTTTACAGCATCACCACTTGCATGATTTCTGCAGTCATATTCCTGCTTCAAACATCTAAGGTTGTCGCTGACTTTTTTGCAAGAAGATAGTGCAGTATTAGAATCTGAAATGTAGAAACGGAACAAGTCTCCACTTTTGATGCCAAGACCATTGACATATAAGTACTCCTCATCTCCTCTGAAAACAAAGAGAAACATGTTTCTTTCTTGGATGAAAAAAGGGAGAAATTAATGCAGTGGAGTAAGATGTCATCAAGCGCATGTATATGGCTATATGCAGTAAACTACTTGACCACAAAATTATAACTCATATACAATTAGGCATCATCATTAAGAGACCTGTAATAATACTCTCCAAGAGTACAATACTAGTATTACAAGCACACACTTCCAGTTACCACCCTTCCAATAAACATGAAAATGAAATGAAGCAAAGCATAGAAAATTCCAACTGAAAGCCCCTTGTACATAATATGCATTGCATCACTAATGAAAAGTGCAATTTCCGATGTTTTACTTGTTATAAAGGAGAGAGAACCTACTTTCTGAATATCAAGAATGAAGATTGAAGAAAGACAAACAAGTAAAATGGGTGCAAAATATTACCTCAAGACCTCATGAAATTCCTGCAAAGTACTCCATTTTACTTTTTCCTCCCCAATGGAGCACTTTCTTCTTTTCATAACTCCAATAAATAGAGCTTGGCAATGGAAATAATCCCCTACCTGCAGGAATTTAAGGACAAAAAAATTTATAACAGTGGAAGAAGATCTTGCTTTGACAGGCACATGCTAAAATATTCTTTAATTAAACATTGAAAAACATGAGTGAACACAACATGATGCTACACAGAGATTAACCAACACATACACACCCACACCTCAAAGGGTAACAATGTGTTTTATACCAAAAATAAAAGTAGAGGAACAAAAATTCAATTCATGATCCCAGTCTTCTACAAAGTTGGGATAATGACCATCCATTGTTGATTATTATGTCCATTAGAAGTGGTAGTAGTACCAACTCAGCAATTGCAGGTTTTAC
>CM008338.1:23525284-23542456 GCA_002525835.2 Ipomoea batatas | reverse complement strand
TCCATGTCTTGTTAATAATAGACACTAGTTGAGTTTGGTGATCTAATTATGTGCTAATTGTTTACTACTTTAATTTGTATAGTATCATTCATTGTATTGAATAAAAATAAATCAAAACATTATTTGATCAAATGAATCAGAATCAATTTGATACATACTTTCTCAACCTATTAGAGCACAAAGAGTCAGTATCGCTGATGCGAGAACTTATGACCTCTCATATGGGAGAGCCACTACTCTGTCATCTAAGCACAAAGTGCTTGGCATCAATTGATTTACTGTTTAAGTTAGATTTGATTTGAAATATTGACTGATTAAAATTATTTTTAAGTTAAATCTTACCTGTTTGATTCATGTAATAGATTGATGAGAATGAAAAACATTAACGAGCATTGAATAAGTCAAACTTTGGAATGTTATTGCATTTTAAGTGTATATATTTTGTGAATGAGTGTGCAACTAGGTATTAGTTATGGGAGTGTAGATGATATGAGGATCTCTTCCATTTTAATAACCCTGCCCATCTCAGTGTGTGATTTTAGTGGATTGGTTAATAAAACATGCCTATATTTCAAAATATTGATTTAGTTGGTGGAAAATTTTCACTTTAAATTTTCTTCTAGTCAAGATTGACTGATTTACCTCTTCTCGGGGACAAATTTAAAATATACTCTCAACCATATACACTCTTGTCCCAAAAGATTGAATTCATAATCCTAAAGATCCCTAACACTCTGGTTCAATAAAGCATTTGAAAAGATGTAAATCACGGATTTAGTAGCTCAGCAAATCGAACTAAATTACCGACGCCCATTAGAAGTGTCGCGCTATCAGTAAACCCTAATCTCTTATGTCAAATATTATTTACTAAACCAGTGAGCTAAATCCGTAACCATAGCCAGGTAGACTCTTCATTGTAGGCTCTTCATTGTAGGGAGGCTTGTCTTAGTTGCCTTGATTTAAAGTGGCTACTCCGTAACCCAATGGGGTAGCTCAAGTGGCAAGTGAGCTCTCTTTGTGGGGAGGAATTTCGGGAGAACCCGGGTTCAATTCCCACAAGTGACGATTCCCCCTGGGCCAGCTCCTGTGCCTCTCGGAGCGAACATGGGTGGACCCCGGACCGTTAAACGGACGGAGAGAAAGACCCTGTAGATCTATCAAAAAAAAAAAAAAAAGTGGCTACTCCGTACTTGTATTAAAAATATAATTGTACCGTGTAGAGTCAGGGCGTCAGCTCCCTCTCTCTGCCCTTCTTTAAAACCCCCACTCCCATTGCTTCTCGCTCTATCTAACATTCAAATCCCATCCACTAACACATTCTCCTTTCTCCCCCCCACCTTCGATTGCCCAGCAGCGCAGCCATGGATGTATCTGTAAGCAAATTTCTCCATTTTCATCTTTTAATTTCTTCATTATCACTGCCTCTAACCTTCTCTGCATCACAAACAGGACTACAGCTACTTGACTCGGAAGAGGCATGTCCCGGCGTTTGGGAACTGGGACTGTAACCAAGACTTCCCCATCCCCTTCACCCAGTGCTTCGAATCCGCCACCCACGCCGGCCTGCGCGGGGATTTGTACGTCGCCGGCGATCTCTACGACAACCACATCCTCACTCCCGCCATGATTGTTGTTCCCCGCCGTAAGGTAATGCAATGTGCCTCCCCACAACTTTTTAAATTTGTGGTTTTGGATGGGTTCGGATTTCTGAAAATTTTGTGGCGTGAACAGGGAAAAGCCCAATCGTACAACAATGTAGGAGGAGGCGGCGGCGGAGGGAAAGGCCTAGAGGGAAGAAAAGATGCATGGGTGGTGTGCGACTGCGATTGCGATAACGCGCCGCCGCCCAAACGCGCACCCAAGGCCGTCGACGAAGATCTCTACAAGATTTCTCCCGACCTCCTCTACTCTAAGCCCAAACAGGTAACCACCCCATTATCAAAATCTATCCATCAATTTAATTTATTCCTCCGCTAAGGTCACAATATATAATATTTCTAATACGTCCCATTTTATTGGTCTTTCAATTTATTTTCTTTAGTATTTTTTACTTATTTTTAAATTTTTCTGTGCGAATATATAAATTTTGTATACTAATACTATACTTAATATTATGAAAAATCAAACGTTAACGAACCTAAACACAAAATGAGACGAATTTAGTACTCCTCTGTCCCATTTTACCCCTATTTACTATTCATTGGTCAAACCAACTCTTTCTTTATTGCTTATTTTCTTTAGTAATTTTTTATTAAACGTTAACTGACCTAAACACAAAATGAGACGGATTTAGTACTCCCTCTGTCCCATTTTACCCCTATTTACTATTCATTGATCAAATCAACTCTTTCTTCATTGTTTATTTTCTTTAGTAATTTTTTATTATTTTTAAATTCAAATTTTTGTGTTTAATATTACTTTCTAAATATATAAATTTTATATATTAATGTTAAACTTAATATTATGAAAAATTAGATTAAAAATAACTTCAGTCAAGTCTCGTTAAACGAACCAACAACCAAAATGGGACGAAAGTAGTATTATTTTATTCTTAGCCTGACTTTCTAGGACCTACGAGGTCGTTATTTATTTATTTATTAAGTACACTCTAATTTATTTATAATATCTGATCAATAATTATGCTAATCTCGAACTAGATGACATTCGAACCTGTGACTTTTTTTTTATGGAAACCGTTATATAATATTTAACAACTCCAATTACTAAATATTGCAGAGGAGAGTATGGGGATTTCTGTTAAGCTGCCTGCGACCTTCTTCTTGTGCATGATGAAGCAGAAGGGAAGGGAAGGGTGGGGTGAAAGAGATTAGAGATGTACAGTTTGAAGAATTGATGGTGCAGGTAGGGGAAACCAGACAGGATGGTTTTCATCATTATTAAAATGATGATGGCCATAATGATGGTGATGGACTCAAAAGTGTGTAATTTTTGTTGGAAGTTGATACTAATGTTTTGCTTAGTTATTATATATATATGGCTATCTCAGTATGTAGTAGTAATATGAGAGAGAGAGAGAGAGATGAAAGGAACAGTTTGGGGGTGAATGTAGCAGAGAAAAGTTGATGGAGTTTCTTGTGATGAATAGTAAATGAAAGGTTGTTTCTCATCCCCTAGTGGTTGTTGTAATTATGGCTCTCTGCACTTTTTTTTTGCCTTATAGACTGCTGTGCTGTTTCAAGCTTTCTTTACTCAGCTTTTATTGCCCACACACTAATCTTTCATTCAATAATTTATTGCCACTCTTATGTTTTATGGTATAATTAGGTTACCGGCCCGCCCTGCTTTTTGTGTTTAATGAATATCAACTTTTCATATAATTTTCCACTCTGCATACTTTTACCAACTATCATCTATTGGGAAGTTTTATAAATATTGTTTTTGTTTTGCAAATTATATCTTGTGTTCTGTCTAAAGTAAATAAATGATAATAAACGCCAAAGATGGTCAAGCTGCATAACTGTGGAGACATTGACTCTTTTTATTTCAATAAGTTGAGAAAGTGAACAAATACTACATTGTAACAATAAACATTTAAAAGACTGAATTACCCATAATAAAAATAATAATGTAGTAATTATTATTATTATATTACAAAAAAAAAAAAAGAAGCTATTCCCAAGAACTTGGAATTAGGCACCCACCCTTATTTTAGAATAGTTATTTCCTTTGCAAAAGGAATAGCTCATTCTCGAAAATATTATTCAAGGAAATAAAATTAATTACTAATATAAACAATGTATTAGCGTAATATTTGTATTGGAAAGGTAACTCATATGACTACTATACTTTGAGAATTGAGAACTGTGGGGAACGAATTCTATCATTTTGACAAGGGATTAAACAATATGTCACTCGAGCTTTTTACATATTGCAATAGAGACTACAATCTAACATTGAGGAAATTGTTTACCAATCTTGTTGAACGGGGATTCACCTCTACAAACAGGAGACGCATCTAAAGGAAAGAGAGATCTTGCAGCACGAGAGAGTCATGTTCTCAATTCCCAGTTACATAAATAGATAAGTGTTCATGTTTCGCACTTGCTTATATAAGTTTTTTTAGTGTTTTATGTAATTAAAAATGTATAGTGAATTGAGCTTCATTCTAGGCTAGGGTCTTGTAGGTTCAACTATATTAAAATCTTGGTGTCTCAATTTTGTTTATGCATTTTTATCTATATGTTTGTTTGCACTCATGATTAATTATAACACATAATTAAATACTTGGTCCTGCTTAATTAACCTAACTGAAATAAAACAAAACGAATGAATATAGATAATAATTTTGAGAATGGTCATAGTCCATGTGGTAATTTAACCTGATTATTGTAGTGCTCGCTATAGTTCATATGGGACTAAAATTTATTAATCTATCAATATTAAGAGCCTAAATTTCCTTTTATTCCCAAAAATATTATTCTATTATCAATCTATTCATAAACCAAACATGTTAGTGTGAGTCATGACATTGTAATTTTGTTTGTTTTTTAAAATATATAAATATATAGCATCAATATTACAATTTTTGTCTCACAAGTATTTATTAGTATGAGTGAATATATGATTTGTATTTAAATTTTTGCAAATGTCATACTCCTATTGTCACCCTTGCATTAGAGTGATAGAGCTCGGGAAATACTATGCGTATCTCTTCACATATTTCTTCACGACAACATTTTTTTTCGAGTTCGACTCTATTACAAAGTAATATTTGTTCTATACTTTTTTTATTTATTTATTACAGTCTAAAGAATCAATATCTCACCAATGGGTTCGATCCTGTAACATTCTCTCAAGGAGAGACACAGAGGTGTAATCTGAGCAGAAGAAGCTTGGCCCTTCACAACAACATAAACTTGTACATTTTGACCCCTTGATCTGATTGTGAAACACCATAAAGAGGAGGTGGCACTTCAAAGGCGGGTGTTTGTAGATTTCTTCTGCAATCCCGAACGTTTGAGAAACCAAGTCAGGGAGCTCACTGCTCGGGTTAGGGCATTGCAAGCATCGTNAAGTTTACCTTAAGCTTAAATATTTTCCGAGTTGAGCTCAAAGTTACCCGGCTATATTTTCGCTCTTAGTTTACTCGTCGAACTTACATATATTCCTATCCTTCGAGACTTAGGGGATTCTAGTTTACATTTGGTATCATCAAAACCTATTACATTATGTTCCTAACAGATGCATGTAGAGTAAATGGGAGCCAATGAGAAGCCAAGGAGATGGATGAAGCACCTCTTAGAGAGTCAAAGAATGGTGTTTGCAATGGTTTTATTCACATGGGAAAACCAAGTCAAAAGTGGAGCAAAGGATCAAGGAGTTACAATTCTCGCACAATGTGTCCACTACTTAGTATTTTGACCATATCTCAGTGTAGGAATGTCCAAATGAAGTGATTCATGCACCATCAGAAAGAGCTACAACACTCATGAAGACTATCAAGATTAATTCCGATGCTAACAAGGTTAAATAAAACAAGGAAGGAGTTTTGTCCTTGATGCAGGGCTTGATGCACAACCATTCTTACGGTTGTTCCCCACCACTCTATTTCTTTAAGAAAATTTTCATTCTATATAGGCATGAACGGGCTGATGCACGACGATTCCTAAGTATGTACTATGTTCATTATTTAAGTGCGATTTGAGACATTTCTACTCAATTCTAATCCAAACACAAACCCTTAACTATTTTTCCACTTATCCTTTAATATTTTTAGGTTATATTAGGTTTTGATTTATGTTTCTTTACATTTTGGAAGCTTGTAATATATGAATTGAAGCTTGTATTTCACCATTTCACTTTCATTTTAATATATAAGTTCCATTTCCTTTTTATCTCTCCATTTGCAATATTTATGCTTATTACTTGTGATTTTGCTTTGCTTATGCTTAATATGTGTGAGTAACCTTATGCTATATTCTTGACTATTGCATACTGAAATTTTTTGCCTACCTAGGGTTATTGAGTTTGTGAAGAATTTGTGATTGTGTCTTGTTAATGTTTGGTATAGAACATTCATTAGCACGCTTATGAAGAATTATTGGCTACAACGAGCGTTGGGTCAAGATTTTAAGTCACTCAACTATTGCATAAATCCAATTTCTTTGTATGAAAATAAGAGAAATTGAGGGTTTTTTTTTTATGTTTAGCTTGGTGTGCTTGATAGACTTGGAATTGATACGCCACAAGAGCGTGGGGCAATTCCTTGTTTTAATCATTGTCTATTGATCACATGAGTGGTTTATTGACTAAGATTCCTATGTACAACCCCTCATCAATTCTTTGGTAGTGTGATTTTTTCGCAATTGTTAGGTTGTGCTATGCAGCTAGATGATAATGCTCCCTATTTTAAGTCACATCTCTTTATTTTGTATTTATATTTTGTTTATATATCTTTGTTTTATCTTGTTTGATATTGCTTAGCTTCTCCTATATATACATTGAATATGAAAATTACAATGTGTAATTATACTATAGCATACATATGCTGCCATGGCTGGTCCTGAACATGTATAACCTATTATTTGCTAACCTTAGTAAACCAATTTTCAAATATGACCGGATACATATAAGTACAAAATAAAAAATATATTAGTTTGGCCTATTACCTTAGTTGGTTGGAGTAGTGTTGTGCTAATAATGACGTGAAACAAAAAACAAAAAAACAAAAAACAAAAACAAAAAAATTGAATGGTAACATTTGGCAAGAATTTAATCAATACATTGTAGCAAAATTTGACAATCTAATGCAATCTCAAATGGATTTTATTAAACCCTATATAACCCAAAAAATAATCACACACAGCTAAACTAGTATTCAATAAACAACTTACAAAATTAAATGGTTGACCAAATTAACTGAAGTTATTTGATGTTGAAACGGAAGAAGCCATTAATGTAATTATGGTTAAGAGGGAAGTGACCCATGCCAAAAATCACCTTTTATCGGAAAGTCCTCATTGTAACTGGCAAAGGAAAATGGAGAATTAACATCCTTAGTCCATTTTCTTATACCCCACCTTACTCATTTTATCTGTCTTGTTTATGTTTTTTTAAAGGATCTGTTTTGTTTATTATTCATCAATCGAATAAACTCTATTTTATTTGCTTATGTTCTTTGTAGTTTATAAATATATAATTTTTATACACTAATAATAAGCTCAATGTTATGAAAATTTGTATTGAATTAAAAATAAATTTAGTTTTCTTTTTCTTTTTATTTTTTTAAAATATAACTTTAGTCAAGTCTCGTCAACATAACTATACATATAAAATGAGACGGAAGGAGTACTTTATTTATTAAAGCAATTACATTAAATGTTTATTCAGCTTGATTGTTTCAAAACGTGTAACAAAAATAAAAAAATCAATTAAAAGCAAACTATGAAGTATGATAGAACAAACTAGTATTTCATTATTTTGAATTTTTTTTTTTTATAAGAAGTTTTAAATGAGTTTGGGTTATTCGTATGGCCTGCTAGCCGTATGTACAATCGTTATATCGTGGACAAGGATCTACACTATACTGGAAACTTTGATCTAATACATATAATTTGATTTCATAATGTACAGAATTTATGTTCATAATGTACATACATAATTTATGTTCATAATATATATACACATAAACACGATATAATGAACATGAATTATGTGCATTATGAACATGAATTTTGTGTATTATGTTAAGTGTTTAATTCATTTTCATTATACTGTGTTTATGCGTATGTGTAATGAACATGAATTCTGTACATTATGAAATCAAATTCCGTGTATTGGATTAGGGTCCACAGTTAAGCGTATGTGTATTATGAACATGAATTTTACGTATTATTAACTTGAATTCTGTACATGGTGTATTGGACATTGTGGACCTTGGTCCACGATATAAATTGGCCCGTATGTAGCGATAAATAGGTTTGAGATACCGTTGTTATGTCATTGACCCGGGTCAACCTTGCATGGTGGACTCAGGTCCATGTTCACAATTTTAGAACTCTATGTTCATAATTTTAGAACTTTATGTTCGCAATTTTTGATCCCTATATTCATAATTTTTTAATTCTATATTTACAATTACAAAACTCTATGTTCATAATTTCATAACTCTATGTTAACAATTTCAAAACCCCATATTCACAATTTCATAACTCTATATTCAATAGTATAACACAATTTTTGAATCTATATAACAAAATTGTGAATATAGAGTTCAAAAATTGTAAATATTAAGTAATCTAATTTTGTATATTGAGATTCAAAATTGTAAATATAGAGTTTCAAAATTGTGAACATAAAATTTTAAAATTGTGAATATAATATTTTTAAATTGTGAATATGGACATGAATCTATCTTGCAAGGTGAGCCCGGATCCATAGCATAATTTGCCTTTGAGATAGATACAAATTAAGGTTTGACCGGATTTCAGACAAATTCAAGCAATTATATAAGTAATTGGGTTTGGGTTCACGTTGCGAGTAAACCAATTTCCGAATTACTCAAAATGACCATACGTGGAACTATGTTCTCAATATTCTCTATTTTCACCAAAGGGAGTGGTCTAATGGATTAGTTGCGCTTGAAACATTATTCTAGCGACAGGGTGGGCTAGCGGCAAATTATACCATGGACAATGGCCTATCTTGTATTGTAGATCTTGATTCAAAAATAATCTTCAGATTTTGTATCTGTAATTGACACATTTTGTATCTGCAGTTAATAATTTTTGTACTTGTAGTTATCATATTATGTGTAAGTAATTATCAAGTTATTTATTTGCATGTACAACTGTTAATTGTAGGTACAAATTAAAATATGTTAAATGAAAATACATAATTTGTGTATCAAGATTCATAATGCAATATGAACCCTGGTCTATGGTATGACAATTGAGGGTGGTTAGCTAGGATAGCTCAATTTATCTCCTCATAGGTAGGGGCAGGGTGGGGTGGCGCAAATTATGCCGTGGACCTAGGTCCACCTTGCAAGGTGGACCTGGGTCCCGTTTCACTATATTAAAAAAAAATACTAAACATATAACCCTGAAATGTGTGAATGTGGAGGTTTCAAATTGTGAATATGGAGTATAGAATTTGTGAATGTAGAGTTATGAATGTGTGAATCTGTAGTAGAGTTAACAGAGTTCTAGCTGCCCTGAAATGTGTGGATGTGGAGGTTTCAAATTGTGAATGTGGAGTATAGAATTTGTGAATGTAGAATTATGAATGTGTGAATCTGTACTAGAGTTAACAGAGTTCTAGCAACTTGTAGCCCTGTAATGTGTGAATGTGGAGTTCCCAAGTTGTGAATATGAAGTATAGGACCTGTGAATATAGAGCTTTGAATGTGTGAATGCATAACAGTGGTAATATAGTTACTAAACATATAGCCCTGTAATGTGTGAATGTGGAGTTTTCAATTTGTGAATGTGGAGTATAAGGTCTGTGAATGTAGAGTTTGTGTTCTGTTGCGATGAGGAGCCGCCGTTAAATTTTTATTTTTTAAAAAAAAATTGTAAAACGACGTCGTATTGGACCCAAGGTGGACCTGGGTCCACGGCATAACTACTCAGTGGGGTGCAGTCGTTATACTGTGGACGACGGTCCACTGAGCTTTGTGGACCATGGTTCAAAAACGGTGTCGTTTCTTTAAGTAAAGAAATGGCTGCCGTTAAGTTTTAACAGATCTCAAAATATGTGTTCATAATAAAATGAAATTATAGTGTATCTAAAATGAAACTGTCCCACATATTGTGTTTATATTATCAAATGAAACTGCAGCATGTATAAAATGAAACTGAATAATATGTCTTACATATTGAGTGTATATTGTCCAATGAAACTGTAGTTATATCGAAATGATACTGTAGTTGTGTTTTAATGAAACTACAGTGTATATTGTCCAATGAAACTATTGTAGTTGTATCGAAATGATATTGTACGTGGTTGTGCTGTAATGAAACTCTAGTGTATATAAAATGAAACTGAAAAACAGTTTAACATATTTGGGTGTATATTGTCCAATGAAGCCATAGTTGAATTAGAATTATAATTTAATGGTGTTGTAATCAGACTATAGTGGGCATAAAATGAAATTCAATAACATGTTTCACTGTAATAAGACTATTGTATGCATAATGTCGAATGAGACTATAGTTGGAACAAAATGAAATTGTAATTGTGCTGAAAAGAAATTACGTGTATAAAATGAAAATGAATATGTTATACAAGTAGAGCTACACACGGGGAACATGTGCTATTTTTTTCATTAAAAGAAACCGCACTATTTTAGATAATAATTTTCAATGCTTTGTGGACCATGGTCCACGGTATAATTTGCTGGTGGGGTGGGGTAGAGCCAGGAAACCTACATATGGTATAAAAAAAAAAAAAAATTCCCATCCTTTCACAAGTTTGAACCATTGGTAATAAGAGTTGTTCCTTTCTGCGTGTTTATGAATGCTTGAATGCACTTGCTCTGTTTAAAAGTTATAATCTTATGCTGAATTTTATCTCTATGGAAAATATTATAAGGTTTTCAAACTCATTTTAAAATTTGATTTGCGTTTTCGGTGGGCAAAAAAAAATAAAAGTTATACAATTCAAACTCTCTTAAAATGGTGCAAATCCATTTTCTTTTCCAATGTGGGACAGGTTATTTACAAGCCTTCCATCCTCATTTTCTAACTCAAATGGATCTATTTTGAAAATCAATTCCTCATTTATTCATTATCCTTTGAGAGTACAATATATCGATCTTTTCGCCTTACTACAATTAACCCGAATTCAGTTTGATCCAATCCAAATCGGTAGTGAACCCCACATATATTTGTATCACAATATAGCCACTTAAAATGTCATTCTATGCTATTTTTCCAACAATATATGCATTGATTTACTTACCTACAGTGATGAGAAATGATGATTTATATACGACTTATTATATACATTTATGCTTTGATTTTCGATCAAATGTTGTAGCCTTTATACATTTTCCAATTGTGGCTTCTGTTTGAGTTTGGCACAGATTTATTGAGGCAGCCAGGGTTTTAGTCAATTGGGTCTTAGGCTCTTTGATTGTGAATTCAAGGTACTTGAATTGTTTGCTTAAGAAACACAGAAATATTGATGAAGTGATGAACATTATATTTGTCCAGGGCTTGCCCATTTTGTATCTTCTGCACGTACAGATTGTCAATCACATTTGTATTGATGACGGGCTGAAGTAAAAATAATAAATTTTAGAAAAAGATGCACTTTTCGTCCCTGAGTTATGCGATAATTATTATAGAATTTGTCACGTTGATCGTACTCACTTTTTGTCCCCAAGTTATCTTTGTCGTTGTACTTTTCATCCCTTTACTAACAAAATATCATGGACAAAATTTACAACTTTAGTATAACTCAGGGACGAAAAATAAGCACGAAAAGTTAATAAAAGGATGAAAAATACAACACCAGCTATAACTTAAGGGCAAAAAGTGAGCACAACCTACACTTAGGATAAATTCTACAATTATCCTATAATTTAGGGACGAAAAGTGCATTTTTTCTTAAATTTTATGGTGTATAATAGAAGCTTGTTTTAATGTGGGAAGACAAAGCATGATTGCCCTGAATTATGAAAATGCTTCAAAGCCAAACCAAGTGATGCAAGTATGAATGAATCAAATTTATGGGTATCTGTTATGTAGCAAGTGACTTATTCCAAAAGCCATTTTCCGGGTTTTTAAACGTACCCTTAAATAGTTTGAAAATTCTGATTTGTAATAAAGAGAACCAGCAGAGTAATTAATAATTATTTAATGCAAAATATTGAATAGGTAACAAGTACATCTTTTATATGTGTAGAGACTTGGTATGTTTAAATTTGCATTATTTATATATAATTTAAGGCAAAATCTTGTGTATGTTTAAATTGGCATTATTTAAATATAATTTAAGGCAAAAATTTGTGTGAAATTATCTCACGAATCTTTATCCGTGAGATAGGTCGGGTCAAGATTAAATGTAATACCTATACTAGCAAATGCAATACTAAATCATGAATAAAGTATGAGTTAATTCATTTTTTGATCCTACTATAATTGAGATGTGTCCAATTTTAGTTCTAGTTCACCATAATTAATTGTGCCACAGTGTGGCCACTCTTTTTCTAATTGTGCCATTTTTAGTCCTCCGTTAGTTTTGCTATGTATTGACCGTCTAATTCAGGGGCAATTTTGTCTTTCCATGTTATGTTATTCACAAATGTCAAAACTTATGACATGTTTTTCCTTCGACTTGCAAGAGTTATGAAGATGCCCACCACGAGCCACCACCAATAACAATAGGACCAAAAAAAGAATTAACTCATAAAGTATTACATTTAGCTTGACTCGACCGTCTCACGGATAAGCCCCACACAAGTGTGACCCATAATTTAATTGTTTAGAACCAAATAATGTAGTATATGTGTATTGATATAATTTGCAATACATCTTTTATTTGATTAGAAGCAATACAGTATAGTATATGATGGCAACATTCAGTACATTTGCTCAGTAACTCATTAATATTGTTCAGGGAGAATCATGAACATATATATACAGCTAGCATAGGTTCCAGGAAGCCAACAGTGGAGCTGTCTTTATGACAATCTTAGGACGTTGCTACAGCCTACAGGGTGAGAGCGACATCCAAACGAGATTTTAGGACTTAGGAGAACTCACAATACCCCCAACACTCTCTCTTTCTTTTTTTACTAATCAATTCTAAATTCATAATGACTCTCAAAACCCATGCTCAAAGATGCTGAAAGAGGTAAATCAAAATTCACCAATCAGTCCAGACTCTCAAAATCACTGTTGCAAAAATCTCCGCCTAGGCGCTAGGCGCTCCTAGACCGAGGCGAATTGCTCCCTAGGCGTCCGCCTAGGAGGCCGCGGGCCTAGCGCCTAACTCGGTCGACTAAGCCGAATTTGGCCGAGTTAACTCACCCAACTCAGCAGAGTTAGCCAAGTTAAGTTGAGCGAGTCGGCCTTGTTAATTTTATTATTATATTTATATATATTTAAATTTATTTATTTATATAAGTAAGAGAAGTAAGAGAGATATATATAATATATATAATATAATATATGACATGTACCCACATACATGAATTAATTTTTTGTTTTTATAGGTCGCCGCCTAGAACCGCCTAGGCGCTAGGCGCTAGTCTACCGCCCGACTAGCGCCTAGCGTCTACTGCAACCATGCTCAAAACTCATGCCCAAGGACGCTGAAGGAGGTAAATCTCAATTCACTCAATCAGTCATCAATTTCCACCCTATCCCTACATGAACACCCTGCATTCAATGAGTCTTTTTTACCTTTTTGGGCTTTGGACCCCCGAATGACCCTTATATCTTCGGTGAGAATCAAACCCCACCCGATCACTAGAACAAAATTTTAAAATTGACCCTTAAACTATTGAATTATCTCTCTTTTATTTCACTGTTAATGATGTTTGCAGGTAAAAAATTGTGTATCAGGCTCAGCCATGCTCCTGTACCAATGACCCTTTTTAGTTCCTGACACAAGGTAACAACAAAGTCAAATCCACCATTAACAGTGAGAAGCATTGGGAAAATGATCTAATTTAATTTAAGATAGATCCTACTATATATATATTCTTGATTGATTTAATTGATGTGTTTTATATTAATTAGTTGCATTTCAGGTTTTAAAACTTTTAGATGGTGTACATCAGAGACAGAATATTCCAATTCAGGGCTACTTATCCAAAACCTTTTTTTAGTATCTTTGTTCTGATTCTGTTCAACAATATTAATGTGTATATAGTGAGAAAATCAAAGAGTGGAAGTTAGTCCAGTTTAGTGCTCTAATAGAGTGTTATTGACTGAAATACGAAGAAATCAAATTATTTAAACAAAAATTAACAGTTTTTTTTTTCGAAATTTGAATAAAATAAGACAAAATTACTTTCTTCAATCTATTTACAGTCAAAATTTAGAAATGTGGCTCTCAATTATTTAGAAATTGCTTTTAGAATTGTCGCATTTCTAATAATAATAATAATAATAATAATAATAACAATAATAAAACAACAACAACAACAATAATAATAAAACAACAACAACAATAATAATAATAATAATAATACTAATAACAATAATAATAATATATGTTTATTTATTTATTTACATTGAAAAATGTATCAGTAATTAATACATTGTATAAATTATTTATTATTGACTGATTAAAAAATTATGTATTTGATTATTTATTAGGAGTTATTACTTTATTAGTTATTATTGTGTTTAACAAATTACAAGCGCATTAATGTATGTTTAAACTATCCAAATTATTTTAGTATTCATTTATTCACTTATTAACTTTTCATATTAATTTTATTTAAATTTAAAACTTTTTAAATTTGGTTGGCCTATCAAGGCCCGCGGCCCCATTCTTTGTTGATGAGTTATTATCTTTTATCTTATAATGGATATTTTATTTTAATACCCCAAACCTATTCTCATTTATTTTTGTAAACTTCAAAATTAAAATAAATAAAGGATAAAATATATAATTAAGTAAATGATTTATAAGACCTTGACCTTGAGAAACATTGTGTGTTTTGAGGAGAAAAATCAACGTGTCAAAAGGGTAAAATTAAAAATAATAATAATAATAATAATAATAATAAAATTAGTGTAAGAATACAGGAAGTGAAGGGTATCTCACATTCCCTCCAAAATAGCTAAAAATCTTATGTGGGGGTTAAGTAACATTCCTTGAAAAAATATATATAACTTAAATCAAAGTTTGATAATTTATGTGTTTTTACACACTTTCACCGTCGAACACACTTCTGACTAGTATTCTCGCTGAATTATAGGCACCTCTATGAGGTGGACAGTTAACTGACTTGAAGATAAGTCAGTGATCGAACCCTTGACGTAACGGCTAAGAATGGATTAGTCCCTCCTACTCAACCATACTCCAAATACGCTTGAAGATAGTACTAATTGGTAAAGTATTCTCTTATATTTGTTTTAAGAGTCTCTCGAGTTCCTAATACTATACCTTTGTTCTTAACATCATTTTGTTTGACTCGTGCCCTTCTAAGTTTTTCTTTTCTTTTTTCTAATTAAAAAAAAAAAGTATGCAGTCTAATAATTATGCTGCGAGGAAAATAATCTAAGATTTTCATTGACAAAAATAGGAAAACAAAATCTAAATCCGCTATCTTTGTTGATGGAATAGAAGGAAATTATATTGATTGCCCTCAAGAAACATTGAAGCCACCTAGTTTACCACCTTTGAAAAGCATCCTCTTCAGCCAACAATGGAAGCCAACTCCATGCGGGACTACATACAAATTTCACATTGATATCACTTAAGCCTAAAGCTATAACTGGTAGCGAATTCGCAATTTTATTTCTTTATTTTTAAACCGTCATTACATTGTTCGAGAGTATGTTTTTTGTTTTTTGTTTTTTTATTTTTTTGTTTTTTGTTATTCAATTTTCCATTTTTTGTAAAATTCAAAATTTACTTCACTTGGTAAACATACTAATATTTGTGGATTTGATTTACAATTCTTAGGCTAAATATAATATCATATTTCTCTTCATAATTAAAATAAAGACAAAATGAAATACTTTAATTTTAGGAATATAATAAATTTATTGATTAATCCTCAATGGGGTCTCAGGCTTAGAGCAAATAGTAAGCACACATATCCTACTTAAAACTTGTGTGAGACCGTCTCACGGATTATTGTCTGTAAGACGGGTCAGATCAAGATATTTGTTTTCAAATGTAATACTAATAAGTAGTACCATGTTTATTACTTATATGAAAAAATGTAATACTTTTACATTTTGATTTAAAAGTATTACATTTTCCCCGGCCTTATAAGTAACAAACACTTGCCAACATTACTTATAAAATGTAAAAGTATTACATTTATCCTCAAAACTATTATATTTTCTCGTATAAGTAGTATTACATTTTCATAATGACCCGGTCCATCACACGAATAATGATCCGTGAAACAGACTCACACAAGTATAACCCACGTCACTGATGCACACCTCGCGATTTACCTTATTTTATAATTTTCAAGACAATGGAGGGGGTGAGGGACCATGTTTATAGTTTAAACCTATAATATAATAAATTTATGAGTTTTATTACATGTACTCTCAAATTCTACTCCATTAAATTTACTCCATGATGATGTGGTAACCAAGTGTCCAAGTATAGGATATTTTGATCATGTGGGTGAGAAAAGTGTCTATATCCCATATTTGTGAGAAGAAGTATAAATTCTTCGTTTATTGTCAACTCTCCGAGAGTCTGTCTACTGATCTTCATTAATGAAATGGTTTGCTTATTCTAAAGAGAAAAAAAAATCTATGTGCTATTTTCCTAAATTTATTAACATATATATATGCACCAATTAAAAGTAAAAATTGTAGAGACGACCTATGAGGGTTTGACTAAAGGAATTGAATGTTGAGAGTTGAGATGAGAGGGTAGAAGCTAATACAATTTGGAGTGCAAAACCTTCTGTTGCCATTAAGGGGGTCTGTTTCTGAAAGATCACAGTGCAGTGCAGTAGTACATACACCTCAATTCAAACCTGCAAATCCCCAGAGATGTTGACCCCGCCCATTCACTACACTTCACCCACACACACAATTTATACTTATTATTATATGCTCTGAATTTTAATTTAAAATTCAATTTCTTTATTTTTATTTTTTTTTGAAAGGAAGGAAGAGTTCCACCTCAACAAAAAAGTTAAACAAAAGACTAATCTCCCTAAGTGTAAGAAACAAAAGACTAATCTCCCGAGTGTAAGAAACCTAGCTTGATCCAACAAGCTTTTCCGACGGACATGACGAAAACAACATCACATCTCACTCATTATCACAATTTTTGGCCAATTAATTAGCAACAAAATTTTGTTCGCGAAGAATGTGACAACATTTCACTAACCAGTTCTTATCTAATAAGTGTCTGCATTCTGTGATCAGTTTTTTTTTTGTTGGACTCTATTACATTCCTATTACGGAGTACATTGTAGTATCTGTTTTGACTCTATTACATTCCTATTATATTGTAGTATCTGTTCAACTTGTTGAAATACAAAAAGTC
>CM008338.1:23511887-23524642 GCA_002525835.2 Ipomoea batatas | reverse complement strand
GCATTATTTGTTGACGATAGAGTAATATCAATGATTCTTAGGGTAGAATATAAGAATAATTCTTAGGGTGAATGGAGCACATTTAAACATATTTGATAAACTTTCTATCCATTTTATTGTTGGTTGGACAAGTGGACAAAATTTCTATTTATTTTTTAATGTAAACAAAAAGAAACTATTTGTGATTTTACACATTTCTAAAGTGAACAAAAATGTCTTCTTCTTCTTCTTTTTTCCGCAAAATTCAATTTTAATCCACTTTTGGGTAAACAGAAGTTTAAAAAATAAAAAATAAAAAAAATTAAGCAATGTCGATGACTTAAAGAGACCCTAAAAATTTGTTGTATGACAATCCTACCTATGGTGTTTTCATTTTTATCCCATTAATATATATTCCTTTTGTTTTATTTTACCTGTCATGTTTACTATTCATGGTCAAATAAATTCTTTTTTTTTTTACTTATTTTCTTTAATAATTTTTAATTATTTTAAATTATATTTTTTGTGTTTAATAGTACTTTTAATGTTATTTTTAAATATATAAATTTTAGAAAAAAGGATCAAATGCACCCTCTAACTTTGTCTAAGAAGTCAATTAGGCCTCTAAATTTTTAGAAATTGCAATTAGACACATTAACATATTAATTTAGTGCATCAAGGCTCAAAACCATAAATATGACATGCTATAGCAGGTCAGCGGCTTTTTGGAGACCAGTTTGGTCACTTTATTCAGCGACTTGCTGGTCAATCCCTTATCGGAATGTCGTCGAAGCTCCGCTGATCTACTATAGCATGCCACATTTAAAATTTTGAGCCTTGGTGCACTAAATTAATATGTTAATGTGTCTAATTATAACTTTCAAAAGTTCGGGGGCCTAATTAACTTCTTACATAAAGTTAGATGGTGTATTTGACTATTTTCTCTAATTCTTATATACTAATACAAAATTTAATATTATGAAAATTTAAATTAAAAATAATTTTAATTAATTAAATCATGTTAATTAAATTAAACACATTGAATTAGACATAAATTTAGTGAGAGGAGAGGAGAGGATGTAAATGATGATGGGACAATGAGTTTTTAGGTTTCCCATGTTCACCAACTTACAGCCGAAAACCGTGTGAACTGTTCATATAACACATGCATGTTGTATCAGACATCAAACATGGTGCATGCAAAATCACAGATTTTGAGTGATATATCATATATACATCTATTAATAAACAAATAACAAAAAAGAAAAAAGTAATTAATTAAGTTCACATCTACCCATGAATTGATTACATATGTCTTCTCTCTCCAGCCTTACCGCTATGTCTCCTCCATTGCCTGCTAATAACAAAAGAGTTTGGTGGGAAGAACCGAAGAAGTGAATCAAGATGAAAAAATATAATTTGATTGAAAAAAATATAAAATGAGAATAAAGTAGAAATTTAAATTATATTATTGGATAGAAATGAATTAAATTATTAAGAATGAAAAGAGAATAAGTGATTAGTGACTAAAAATGCCTTTATATAAATATCATTTTTAGTCCTTCAATTATAATACATGTATCAATTTTGGTCATTGACTATTAAAATGTTCAAATTAGGTGCATGACTATTCAATTCGTATCGATTTTGGTCCTTGATTATTAAGATTTTCAAATTAGGTGCATGGCTATTCAATTTGTATCACATCTGGTTCTTGTGTTAAATTTTCTAAATTTTCGACCAAGTCACCAGTGACCGACTATTTTATTTAATTTTTATTTTAAAAATTATTTTAATAAATTTTAAATTAAAAAATTAAAAATTAAAAACGCCGGTCACCACCCACCCTCCTCCCTTCGTCTCAAGCGGAGACGAAGAGAGAGCAGAGGTGGCAACCGGTGGCTTGGACAGAAAATTTAATGGCAGGACCAAATGTGATACAAATTGAATAATCATGCACCTAATTTGAAAATTTTAATAGTCAATGACCAAAATTGATACATGTATTATAGTCAATAGACTAAAAATGATATTTTCTCTTTTTTTTTTAAGGTAAAATGTCTTTATGTAATAATAATAATTAAGGGCAAAAAATCTTTTTCTGTTTTTTCCCTTTCCCATCCTTCCCATGCTGAAAACACTAGAGTTTCTACCTCTGCTGAATTTCACAATCGTTATACCATGGAGTAGGGTTCACACTGCACTATGGACCCTGGTTCATATGTTTTGTTATAATTTTTGGTGTCTTGCGTTATGAAATTATTACCTTATGGGTATGAATTATGTAACTGGAACAAATTAGTAATTGTGTCTTATATTATGAATTTATGTATCTTGCGTTGTAAAATTGTATGCTTATAAACACAAATTATGTTTTTAATTCAGATTTAAAAAATAAGTAAATATATAACATGTGTATGTGTCTTGTGTTATGAAATTTTGTACATTACGAGCATGAATTTTGTACCTCGTCTTTTCAATCCAGCTGGGTCCATAATAATATATAGACCTTGATCCATGATATAAATTACCTAAATTTCATTGTAATTGAATTACAATTCATGTAAACCAAACACCCCATAACTTCTCGGATCCAATTTCTTTACTACTACTATTTTGCTTACTTCACTACTTCATCAACTTTTTCTTCATTATATCATCACTTGTGGCTATAGTACTGTTACTGTAGTTGTTACGACTAATAATTTGGCGTATATCTCTTTTGATCCTCACACTTTACCTCCACACAGTATCAATATATATATACATATATATAAAATATTCATTTACAACCCTACTAGTCTACTACTACTACTACTTTTTGCCTTTAACACACACCCACCCTCAACAGTCAACACAAAGTTAAACCAAACCTACGCTCTTAATTTTCACTCCATGTCTTGTTAATAATAGACACTAGTTGAGTTTGGTGATCTAATTATGTGCTAATTGTTTACTACTTTAATTTGTATAGTATTATTCATTGTATTGAATAAAAATAAATCAAAACATTATTTGATCAAATGGATCAGAATCAATTGATTTACTGTTTAAGTTAGATTTGATTTGAAATATTTACTGACTAAAACTGTTTTTAAGTTAAAACTTACATGTTTGTTAAATAAAGTGATGTCCTATCAAAGTATAAATAAACTGCGAATTGAAGAAAAGTGATTCGCGTGAATATTGAGTAGAATTGTTTTTTTTTTAATAATACGTAATAGAATTTAGATCAGTCATGAAAACCTAATTTTGAACCAATATAATCATAAATATATATACTGGCCCTGTTTGGTAAATAATCAGCCTATCAGCCAATTTTAGCTTATTTGACCACTATTAGTTGTTTGGCTAATAAGCTTTTTGTAACTCTAAAATGCTAAAATTCAAAAGGCTACTCAAAGCAGCCTTTTCAATTAGCTTTTTGAGAAAAGAAATTATACCAAACAGCTATCAGCTAACAGCTAATTTATCAAACAACTTTCTACAATCAGCTAATGTTATCAAAAAATCATACCTTCTAACCCAAACAGCCAACCCAATCAGCCAACAACCATTTACCAAACAGGGCCACTAACTATTGGGCCAGGGCTGAACTAGGGTCCCAAAATTTTAAAACCCTGTGATGTTGCCCATCTTACACGTCCTAAAATTCGACCCTCAAGATTGATGAGAATGAAAAACATTAACGAGCATTGAAAAAGTCAAACTTTGGAATGTTATTGAACTTTAATGATATGAGGATCTCTTCCATTTTAATAACCCTGCGCATCTAAGTGTGTGATTTTAGTGGAATTTTTTTAGTACTATTGAGTGTGTTACAATGTAGTATTTGTTCATAACTACTTTCTTAATCTATTGAAACACAAAGAGTTAACAAAGAGTTAATATCACCCCACTGAGATTCGAACCCACCCTTTCATATAGGAGTGCAACCATGTGACACTAGACCATAAAGTATTAGCCACTTTAAACTTTCTTCTAGTCACCTCCGAATCCTACGATATGAATTCAATTCAAGATTGAGTGATTTACCTCCTCTTTGATATAGGCAAATGCAAAATATACTCTCAACCATATACATTCTTGCCTCAAAAGATTGAATCTCTAACCCAAAGTCCTAACACCCTAACTCAACAGAGCATTTAAAAAGATGTAAATTATGGACTCAATGGCTCAGCAAACTGGACTAAATTAACGACACCCATAAAAATTGTGGCTATCAATTTTAAATCTTAATCTCTTACATCAAATACTTCGTATTATTTATTGAACTAGTGAACTAAATCTGTGAGGATAGGCATGTAGACTCTTCATTGTAGGGAGGCTTGTCTTAGTTGCCTTGATTAAAAGTGGCTACTCCGTACTTGTTGTATTAAAATATAATTGTACCGTGTAGAGTCAGGGCGTCAGCTCCCTCTCTCTCCCTCGCTCTCTGCCCTTCTTTAAAACCCCCACTCCCATTGCTTCTCGCTCTATCTAACATTCAAATCCCATCCACTAACATATTCTCCTTTCTCCCCCACCTTCGATTGCCCAGCAGCGCAGCCATGGATGTATCTGTAAGCAAACTACTCTGTTTTCCACTTTCATCTTTTAATTTCTTCGTTATCAGTTATCCTAGCTCTAATATTCTCTGATCTTCTGCGGCGGCATCGCAAACAGGACTACAGCTACTTGGCTCGGAAGAGGCATGTCCCGGCGTTTGGGAACTGGGACTGTAACCAAGACTTCCCCATCCCCTTCACCCAGTGCTTCGAATCCGCCACCCACGCCGGCCTGCGCGGGGATTTGTACGTCGCCGGCGATCTCTACGACAACCACATCCTCACTCCCGCCATGATTGTTGTCCCCCGCCGTAAGGTAATGCAATGTGCCTCCCCAAATTTGTGGTTTTGGATGGGTTTGGATTTCTGAAAATTGTGGTGTGAACAGGGAAAAGCCCAATCCTACAACAATGTAGGAGGCGGCGGCGGAAGGAAAGGCCTAGAGGGAAGAAAAGACGCATGGGTGGTCTGCGACTGCGACTGTGATAACGCGCCGCCTCCTCCGCCTAAACGCGCCCCCAAGGCCGTCGACGAAGATCTCTACAAGATTTCTCCTGACCTCCTCTACTCTAAGCCCAAACAGGTAACCACCCCATTATCAAAATCTATCCATCAATTTAATTTATTCCTCCGCTAAGGTCACAATATATAATATTTCTAATCCGTTCCATTTTATTGGTCTTTTTGTTTATTTTCTTTAGTATTTTTTACTTATTTTTAAATTTTTCTTTGTGAATATATAAATTTGGTATACTAATACTATACTTAATATTATGAAAAATCAAACGTTAACGGACCTAAACACAAAATGAGACGGATTTAGTACTCCCTCTGTCCCATTTTACCCCTATTTACTATTCATTAGTCAAACTAACTCTTTCTTCATTACTTATTTTTTTAGTAATTTTTTATTATTTTTAATTTTTGTGTTTAACAGTACTTTTAATGTAGTTTCTAAATATATAAATTTTATATATTAATGCTAAACTTAATATTATGAAAAATTAGATTAAAAATAATTTCAAAATGGGATGGAGGTAGTATTATTTTATTCATAGCCTGACTTTCTAGGACCTATGAGGTCGTTATTTATTTATTTATTAAGTACACTCTAATTTATTTATAATATCTGATCAATAATTATGCTAATCTCGAACTAGATGACATTCGAACCTGTGACTTTTTTTTATGGAAACCGTTGTATAATATTTAACAACTCCAATTACTAAATATTGCAGAGGAGAGTATGGGGATTTCTGTTAAGCTGCCTGCGACCTTCTTCTTGTGCATGATGAAGCAGAAGGAAAGAGATTAGAGATGTACAGTTTGAAGAATTGATGGTGCAGGTAGGGGAAACCAGACAGGATGGTTTTCATCATTATTAAAATGATGATGGCCATAATGATGGTGATGGACTCAAAAGTGTGTAATTTTTGTTGGAAGTTGATACTAATGTTTTGCTTAGTTATTATATATATATATGGCTATCTCAGTATGTAGTAGTAATGTGAGAGAAAGTTTGAAAGGAACAGTTTGGGGGTGAATGTAGCAGAGAAAAGTTGATGGAGTTTCTTGTGATGAATAGTAAATGAAAGGTTGTTTCTCATCCCCTAGTGGTTGTTGTAATTATGGCTCTCTGCAATTTTTTTTGCCTTATAGACTGCTGTGCTGTTTCAAGCTTTCTTTACTCAGCTTTTATTGCCCACACAAACCATACCCACTAATCTTTCATTCAATAATTTATTGCCACTCTTATGTTTTATGGTATAATTAGGTTACCGGCCCGCCCTGCTTTTTGTGTTTAATGAATATCAACTTTTCATATCATTTTCCACTCTGCAAAGTTTTACCAACTATCAAGTATTGAGAAGTTCTATTTTTTTTTTTGAAGATATATTGGGAAGTTTTATAAATATTGTTTGTTTTGCAAATTATATCTTGTGTTCTGTCTAAAGTAAATAAATGATAATAAACCGCAAAGATCTTGTGGTCAAGCTCCATAACTGTGGAGACATTGACTCTTTGTATTTCAATAAGTTGAGAAAGTGAACAGATATTACATTGTAACAATAAGCATTTAAAAGACTGAATTACCTATAATAAAAATAATGATGTATTAATTTTATTATTATATTACAAAAAAAAAAACTATTTCCAAAAACTTGGAATTAGGCACTTATAGAATAGTTATTTCTTTTGCAAAGGGAATAGCTCATTCTCGAGAATATTATTCCCGAAAATAAAATGAATTACTAAACAATGTGTTAGTGTAAATATTTGTATTAGAAAGCTAACTCACATAGCTACATCTTTCTAGAAGAAACCATTCTCAGATTTGAATGGTAAGGTGCTCGAAAATTTTGTTGAAGTCGGACTTGAGAATCTACCAAGTTTCCTTCTCTGTTTCTTGTTATACTTGGAAGTTTTAATATTCAATTATACGAGGAAGTATCACGTTCATATGACTACTATGCTTTGAGAACTGTGGAGGACGAAATTCTATCATTCTGATTTCTGACAAGGGATTAAACAATATGTCACTCAAGAGCTTTTTACATATTGCAGCATAGACTACAATCTAACATTGAGGAAATTGGTTACCAATCTTTTTGAACTGGAATTCACCACTACACACCGGAGATGCATCTAAAGGAAAGAGAGATCTTGCAACACGAGAGAGTCATGTTCTCAATTCCCAATAACATAAAAAGACAATTGTTCATGTTTCGTACTTGCTTGTATAAGTTTTAGTTTTTATGTAATTAAAAATGTATAGTGAATTGAGCTTCATTCTAAGCTAAGGTCTTAGCTTGTAGGTTCAACTATGTTAAAATCTTGGTGTCACAATTTTGTTTATGCATTTTTTATCTATATGTTTGTTTGCAGTCATAATTAATTATAACACATAATTAAATACTTGGTCCTGCTTAATTATCCTAACTCAAATAAAACAAAACGTATGGATATATGGATAATAATTTTGAGAATGGTCATAGTCCATGTGGTAATTTAACCTGATTATTGTAGTACTCGCTATAGTTCATATGCGACTAAAATTTATTAATCTATCAATATTAAGAGCCTAAATTTTTTTTTATTCCCAAAAATATTCTTCTATTATCAATCTATTTCATAAACTAAACATGTTAGTGTGAGTCATGACATTGTAATTTTGTTTGTTTTTTAAAATATATAAATATATAGCATCAATATTACAATTTTTGTCTCACAAGTATTTATTAGTATGAGTGAATATATGATTTGTATTTAAATTTTTGCAAATGTCATACTCCTATTGTCACCCTTGCATTAGAGTGATAGAGCTCGGGAAATACTATGCGTATCTCTTCACATATTTCTTCACGACAACATTTTTTTTCGAGTTCGACTCTATTACAAAGTAATATTTGTTCTATACTTTTTTTTATTTATTACAGTCTAAAGAATCAATATCTCACCAATGGGTTCGATCCTGTAACATTCTCTCAAGGAGAGGCACAGAGGTGTAATCTGAGCAGAAGAAGCTTGGCCCTTCACAACAACATAAACTTGTACATTTTGACCCCTTGATCTGATTGTGAAAAAAGTGATCAAATTAAAGAATGCAGCCTTAGTAGCTTGTTGATGCAATTGCTTTTAGTTGGCTGTGTATTAATGATTAAAGGATGACACCTAAAAGGTGGGGTTGTTGTTCAACCATTCAAACAAAAACGTTTGTTTGGAGGCCCTGTTTCCTTAATATTGTTTCGGAGAAAATATGAATATGAAAGCACAATAAGAATCTGCTTTTTGGGAGTTTTATTGTTTGTGTTTTTTGGAGAATTGAACTTTGGGGGAAGCAAAATAGGAGTTGTCGCTGTCGTTTGGATACAGTAATTCTCCTTCATTCGTTCTGCAATTCCTATATATATATTTCTACTTTTTTCTTCTTTACAACTGCGCAATACAGTACATGAAGTTAACTATGCATATCTATGCTCTCTTGCATACATGATATATACATGCATATATATTCTGGCAATGCCAACCTTTTTATGGTGCCCACGTTCTATTATTTTTAGCACTTCTTGGGATTCTACCCAAAAAAGAAAGTGTTGAGATGATATGAAGAATATTACAACATTTCTTTTAATGTTTTTTTTTTTAGGATTCTATAGAAGTGTTGTGTTATATTACTTATATAGATGGGACAAATCACACACCTAGCTAGTAGTATAAATTTGAAGCCAAGAAAGACATTTTGCGGCAAATTATGTCATGGATTAGGGTTCAACTTGCATTATGGATCCAGGTCTAAAATGACATCTAGATTATGTATGTGTATGTAGTTAACATATTATTGTTGGGCGTCGGTCAGGTTGGTGAAGTTCAGTTCTTGCTCGATTCGAGACGTGACGTTGTGGCTTACCATGGAGAGATAGTGGTTAAATGGTTAATGTCTATATACTTATCCCAAATTGGTTTTAAGTAGAATATGACATTTAGCCAAAAAACTTTGTGCTTAAACGTGCTTGATTTACGACAGTTATAGGATGGGTGACCCACAAGTTTGAATCGATGACTATGACTAGGCGACAGTCAAGTCAAGTCCTGGATGTGATGTGGGCATAAGTCAGATCAAGTCCAGTCCCGACACATAATATATTAACTACAAGTATATAATATGTTAACTAAATGCACAAAATATGTTAATTGCATACACATCTAATGTGTCTATAGTTAACAAATTATGTGTTTTTACTTTATTTACAAATACATAATTTATTAACTGAAAACACATAATATATTAATTGTATACACATAATTTTTTAACCAAAATCTATAATGCAAGGAGGACCATGTTCCATTGTAGGTATAACAATTGACATTTTGCTTGCCTCTCCCATTCAACCGAGAAAGATATGAACGAAGGTCAATAGCAATAGCGATGAAATTAAAACAGTTAAAAAAAATTGAGGCGAGTTGAAACTCTTAATTGTAATTTATTCAAATTAATTATCCTAAATAGATCAAGAACCATGGCCTCCAAAAGCCACCTTTTGGTGCCACCAGGGTTTGTAGTAGTTCGTCTTCTTCAGGGAAACGAGGGTTAATCTTCAGTGTAGATAACAATAACAAAAATTAACAAAAGGTGGAAATGGCTTGAAAAAACAAAAAACAAAAAAAAAAAACAAAAAAACAAAACAAAACAAAATACCATTCGCTTTAAATTTACAATTGCAACCTACACTAAGACCATCCCCAATAGAGGTTTTTACATGGTCTTTGAAATAGTAAAAATTTAAGGTTGATTTTTAAGAAATGTGGAGGTTGATTTTAAGTCGAATTTTCCTCTTGCAATGTTGATTTTTATGGGACACGTCAGGAGAGAGAAAATGTTTAACTCTGTATGTGCATGGCTTAACTCTGTGTGGCATGCAAAGACCATGCCCGCTGGCACATCAGCAGCTTTCTATTTTTTTTAGTCAGACAGAATTTAATTACGGAGTTTTTTTTTTTCTTCTCTCTCTTCTTTCTCCTAATTGACACTTCAAAAATCACAAAAAAAAACCACTACTATTGAAGATGTCTTAAGTTCAAATTAGTCTCACTATGATAAATTAAAGAAAAAAAAAAAAGCATCAAACGGTATAATTGAAAAATACGGAGTAAAAAATAAATTTGAACTGTTGCACATGCATGTAAGTATTGTGAAGCTTTTCAGGTGCCAACATTCTATTTCTTTTTAGCACTTTTTGGGATTCCACAAAAAGTATGAGTGCGATATGGCGGAATAGAACATTACTGAATCTGAATATTTCATCCCTTTTCTTGGTTACTAGTCTTGGCGTATCTCAACTATGAATCTGCCAAAATCACAACCTCTGCTAAATCTTATTATCTTTGTGCTGTTACAAAGAATCCCTGAACTGTCCAGATCAAACTGAAACTGAAACTGCCATTTTTCACTTTTTTCACTTTTGGTACACATTATGCAAAAACAAGCACTACTCAATCAATGAATAATCCACAATCCAGTTGGATAGAGTGTACTAATACAAATTATATGTCCTGAGGGGAATACAAGTAGTTAACATCATACATCATATACATGAAAAAACAAAACAACCTTAGCTGGCTGGCGACAATTCACACCGAAACATCAGCAGTATGAAGATCCTACGATGCTTGCAATGCCCTAACCCGAGCAGTGAGCTCCCTGACTTGGTTTCTCAAACGTTCGGGATTGCAGAAGAAATCTACAAACACCCGCCTTTGAAGTGCCACCTCCTCTTTATGGTGTTTCACAATCTGTGAGAGACAAAAGAGTGACGAGAATTGCCATGTATGATAAATGAATAAAATTGGTAGGTTACACTTTGTGAAATATTAGAGATTGTATTAAACGAACACTTGTAATCACACTTGTGTAACATGCCATTAGGAGCTAATAACACAATGTAACTTGGACGATAAAGAGAAAATTCTAACTGTAGTCATGAAAAGCAGTGCACATGTATTGAGATGACAATGACGGCATTTGTTAAAAGTCTCACATTGATAAAATAAGGGAGAAAATATGGGTTTATAAGGATATAAGTCAGACTAACTATTTGATTGGATTCAATCTTTTAGTGTGGTTTGGCCCATGTGTATTATAGCGCAGTTGAATGACACTGGCTCATTCTTAGATTAAACATGGTATTTGAGCCTGTTCGGTCACATATGATAGTTATACCATGGACCAAGGTGGACCCATCACAATTTACATACTGAATATTAAGTATGTAAATGGTGTATTTTAGACCCGGGTCCACAAAATAATTTGTTGTCCACAGAACATATGGGTTTATAAGGCTATAGATTAGACTAGCTAATTGATTGGATTCAATCTTCTGTGTGGTTTGGCACTTTGGCCCATTCTTAGCCCAGCTGAGTGACCCTCGCCCATTCTTAGATTATAAGAGCATTGTGCGAAGCAAAGAAGGTTACCTCATTCTTCTTCCAGTGCTCATGAGTCACTTCTTCAACTGCAGTTGAGAGTTTTGCATTGGCCTTCTCCATTTCATCAAGCTCCTTCATTAATGTCTGCAAGGATTACAAAATCATCAATTCGAGGGGGTTGCATAATGCTAGAGACAGCAATTAAATTTGAAACCTGATTTTTTTTAATATAATACAGACAACGAGCCAAACGGAAAAATCAAAAAGCACAAATAGAAACTTAGTAGCAGACAGAATACCCTTGGAGTCAATATTGGTTGAGCTGTTGTTGATGATGCAAATAATAGTTGCTGTAAACTCTGGACAAGAGTGCACCTAGCATGCGACAACGAAGAAAGTCAGAAGATGTTTGATGTGGATTGAGACATTCCATGCCATGTCTTGGAAAAATTGCATTCCTAACTAGAAGAATATAAAGACGGTAATCAACTTACAGTTTGTTTATACATTTATATCTGTCCTCTGGAAGGGTATGCTCAAGATCATACTGTAATGTCATTAGGTCCGAACGAAGGCTAGATATCTGCTGAATAATGCCCGGTGCAGAAACATATGTTGATAAACCAGCTTGAGCATCTAAACAAAGAAACAACTATAAAAATACAACTCAAAAAAAGAAAGCATCATTGCATTATGTATGTTGATTGCGAGAGTGATTACTTGAGTAAATGCTTAAAAGGTCTCTGACACCATGAAGAAAAGTGTCACGATCATCCACAGCGCCTTGTTCTTGAACATCAGATGCAGCTTGAATCAATGCCATACACCGCTCCTAAAATGAAATGAAATAGTTTGTGTTATCTACAGCAAGCCAATTATATAAAATAGAGCAAATATGAGTTCCTTGAGGTGCCCAAAGACTGCTACACTGCTCTTATCTAAATTTTTCTACTGGTTCATCAAACTGTTCTCTAAACAGTTATATATATGATATGTTCTTTATTATTAGAATTGATTTATTTCTGGCTTTGTTCTTTTGGTTTTAGGTAATTGTTTCCTTATTCTAGATTAGTTTAGTTAGTTTCTATATTAGCTTATTTAGTCTCAATAAATTTCATATGTGTATATGAGACAGCTAAAATTGAATATGTCTTAATTACAAATTAGTCTAAATTTGATAAATTAAATAAAAAAAAAAAAGCATCAAACGGTATAATTGAAAAATACGGAGTAAAAAATAAATTTGAACTGTTGCACATGCATGTAAGTATTGTGAAGCTTTTCAGGTGCCAACATTCTATTTCT
>CM008338.1:23460601-23471442 GCA_002525835.2 Ipomoea batatas | reverse complement strand
TTTTTTTTTTTTTTTTTTTTTTTTTTTTTGGTTTTAAAAAAATTAAACCATTCAATTTAATATTAGAATTCGATTTGGTTTAAGATCCTCAAATACCAACATTTCCTAATTTTCTAAACATACTATCACATGATCACATTATATAACAAAATAACAATTAGAAGTTCAAACATACTACTAAGTATTCATTTTGAGGTAAAGAACAATTGTGGCAAACAACAAAAGTGCAAAGTTGAGAAAAAGTTATAAAGAAATCAAATAAAAAATTTAAGAGAGATACCGGTGAGAATATGAACTGAACGAAGGAGCAAGCGGCATCAAGAGACTTAGATTTACTTCTTTATTATTATTATTATTATTATTATTATTATTATTATTATTAAAATCTAACGATATTCGATTCGATTCGCTTTTTACCAAATCGTTTGGTTCGATTTACAAAAATCGTGAATTGTTCGATTTTTCAGTATATTACTAGTTCGGTTCGAATAAATCGAACCGAATTGCCCACTACTAGCTTTTATTATTTAGGCCGATGTTTTAGACCAATATCGTGGGTTTTGTATGTACGATTACAAAAAGGCCATCCGTATCGAACACAACTAATGTATCAATTTTGAAACAAAGAGAGGTATCAAATTATATGTTGTAGAATTTTTTTTACATTTATGTGTATTACATATTATTATAGTAATTCGTACAATAGATACATAATAATTTATTAATTTGGGGAAGATGATAATTAAGGTATTTTAAAAGATGAAAAAATTGTGGTTTTGGGTGTGGGTGGGATCGCAAAATTCCTTAATTTTGAGAAAATTACAATTATTATCAGTTTTGTGCCCAACTTCCTCATCCCCGCTAACTTTGAACGCGTCTTGTACGAAAGACTCCACGTCAATCTGTTTATTCCCATCCGTATCCCCAGTGGCCGTCACTGGAATAAACGGCGGCCTCGCCATTCGCACAATCTCGTCCCAATCAACGCCTCGGAAAAACTCATGGCCTTTGATTTCCTCACCTGAGATCCTCTGATCGGGGTCCTTTTCCAGTAACTTTCCGATCAGATTCCTCAGCGCCGTCGGTTCTCCAACCAGGTCCGGCTCCTTTGACAGTATCCGATAGAACGTTTCCTTCCGATTCGCGCCCTTAAACGGCGTCGTGCCGTACAGCATTTCGTACAACATCACGCCTAGACACCACCAGTCGACGGAGAAATCGTGGCCGTTCCCTAGTATGACCTCAGGCGCCACGTACTCTTCGGTCCCGACGAAGGAATTCGACTTCTCCACGGAGTCGGATCTTGACGAGGAACTCGCCGACGAGCTTAAGCCAAGTTCGTACGGATGTACTGAGTCCTCCTCCGGCGAGATTCCTGACCTGCATAGCATGTACCAGGAAGGAAGCTTCTTCCGTGACGGCTCAGATTTCGGAGATGACTTAACAACAACAACCTGAGGAGATTCAGAAGATTTGGGAGATAATTTTGTGGAGAGATCGAAATCGATCATCATTATATGACCATTCTCCTGAATCATCACATTTTCTGGTTTCAAATCTCTGTAAACAATTCCTAATCCGTGAAGATACTCCAATGCCAGTACTAACTCCGCTGCATAGAATCTGAAAATTCAAATTCAAATTCAAATTCAAATTGTTTTAGTATTGATCGCAGTAATTCAAAAATGGAGTGATTATTAATATAATATAGCGGTTATATTAAATGGGGGAAATACAGGGAGATCGACTCACCTAATGATATCGGCAGAGAATATATTTTCCGTTTGCTTCTTTCTCAAAGTGTTTAGATCCCCTCCAGGACAGTAATCAATAGCGTAACCGACGATTTTCTGCGTGGAAACCACTCCGCGGAGCTTCGGCAGAAGAAGGCTTTCGAAGGAGCTCAGTACTTGGCGTTCGAACCAAATTCTTCTGTACTCGCTTCCATTGCCGCCGCCGCTAGCGAGCTTCTTCTTCTCTACGGAAGCGCGCGAGATTGCCTTGAGCGCCAGCAGTTCACCGTCCTGAGTTTGGACCAGGAACACCACGCCTTTAGCTCCGCGGCCGAGAGCGGCGGTGATCTTCAGCTCCTGCAGGTTGAGAGAAGCGACCGATGATAGAGCTCCGTCGTCTTCGTTCATGACGGGGCGGGGCGGCGCGTGAGTGATCAGAAGAGACGATTAATTAAAGGGCCGAATTTCTAGGGATTCTGGTAGGATATAATACTGTAGTAGTAGTAGTGGGAATGAAGAAAATTGGTTAGTTGAGGTTGGAATTTGATGCGGTTGAATCGAAGTGGATGGGGAGAGAAAAGGAAAGACGCTGGCTTTCATTAATGGAGTACATATTCCTACGACCGTATAAACGGTGGGAGGGGGATCCATTTTCCTTGGTGAAGAAGCTTCTATCACTTATTGCTACAGTGGAATTATAATTCTTTTCCAATACAATTTCTTAAGCTTGTAAAATTATTCTTTATTTGCAATTTCGTCTTTTCATGGAATAGAACTTCTTACACCTCCCCTTAGAAATAGAAATTCATCACCAATTTACACGGTTTTAACTCAAAGACAATATTTAATAGAAGAGACCAAGATTCGAAACTCAATAATGACAGTGTGAGAATATACTCAATTTTGAAAATTTTGCATAGCCTAAAAATGTCATGTGAATATGATTCTTAGAAAAACTATAAAAAATGAATCGAAAAATAAAATTTGAGAATCTTATATTCCCTATCCTAATCTCACTTTTCTTTTTTGAACAAAACAAGATAACCTAATATTATCATATTTACATTTCTTTATGTGGGATAACCTGAACCAAACACCTCACCTCGTGGAATAGATAAGCAACATAATATGGTTTGGTTCGCTAAAAAATAGGCTTTAGGAGCTTTATTACGGTGTTTGAATGGTTTAATAAATAAAAATGGAATAAGTATCTAAAATACATAATTATCAAATATACTAAATGTTATGTGTGTAAACAACAACAACAATAATAATTGATGGATAACGATATATACCCGGCCAAATGCGGTAGCCAGGCGGTTACCCAAGGAGGAAGTTGGGAGAGGGGTGAGGAGAAAGAGTCGGGTCGCCTAATAAAGTGTCACAAATATTACCGTCTTTGAGAAGTAGCTGTGAATTTTTTTGTAAATAAAAAAATGTCCTGAATTATATTTATTTAAACTTATTTATTTATTTACACTTGTCAATTTTCTAACAAGTTGCTTCACAAGCTGCTCTACAATATAATCATTTTTATTTATTTAGTTTGTTTTGGATTCTTTTTAAAAAATGGGTGTGTCACTTTTCTTTTGGAGTATTATATTATATATATTTTGTTTATTTATTTTGTTTTGTCATTATGGTGTTCGATATGATTCTGGCTTATTTACTGATGGTGGCTAAGTGGTGAAATATAATTTTCCTATCTAAAAGTTATGAGTTTAATTCTTACTAACTCTTTTAATCGAGTTCGTCACACAAAATTCTTTAGTGCATTTTATTTTCGTATAAACTTATGTCACGTTAATTAGTTGACTAATTGTGCATAACATATCTTAGGATCGTGTTACGTCAATTTAATATAAATACTTATACTCTAATTAATATACAAAATTTCAACCAAATCACAACATATATTTAGTTTAAGAACATAGATAATACTTGGAGTTTGTTCCCCATCATACAACAAAAGAAGAATACAATAAAAGTTTAAATCAAAATTAAAGAAATTTAGAGCAACATATATTAGACAAATTGGAAAACACTTTTCTTAATTTCTACCCATGGAGATATTGTATGTCATAAGACATGTTTGCTTAATTTTATACAAAGAAGGCCTTCTTAATCTTCTGTAATTCCTTGCTCACTTCATTCATAGGCATGCGGTCCATTGGTGATGTTGAAGCACAATCAAGCCCAATTTTGAAGATGGAGAAGAATAAGTTATGCACCTTACTTTCTTCAATTTCCACCAAATTAGCATGATTCTCTAACTCTTCGTTTTGTCTTATTCCAAGGTTGCTTTCTAGGCATGCTAGAAGCAATGGGTCAACAATTTTCATCACTTGCTCCGATAATGCTGCTTCAACATACTCATAGATACTCTTACATCCACCATTCGTGAAATAAGCATCTGTGGGTCTTTTAGCTGTGAACATTTCTAACAAAAGGATTCCAAAGCTATACGCATCTCCAAAAGTTGATGCCTTTGCTCCTATCCCGTACTCTAAAAACAAATGATTTGTGAAAACAAACAAAGCAAATGAAAAAATAAAATTAATAGAGCATTTTAATTTTTGGGAAAGAACTTCTTCAACATAAGATACGATATGATATATCTATATGACTTTTTCTCTTAAGCTAGCTAGTTATGGAAACAAGTGGTAAAGTTTTATGAGAATATTCTTACCTGGTGGAACATAACCAATTGACCCCTTTAATCCAATGGTACTACTTTGTTCACCAATTGGATCTCCAATTGTATGTGAATAAAGTCTTGATATACCAAAGTCTCCAACATGAGCAGTTAAGTTGTTATCGAGCAGTATGTTACTTGGCTTTAGATCACAATGAATAACCGTCGGCTCACAATCATCATGGAGATAACGCAATGCAGAAGCTACATCAATTGCAATGTTTAACCTTTGAAGAACACTTAGAACAGTTGTCTTTGCATTAGATGAATGTGTATGCAACCACATATCCAAATCCCCATTTTCCATGAACTCATAAACTAAAGCTTTGAATTCATTACCTGCAAAATCACAACTCGAGCAGCAAGTCAAAATTGGAACAAGATTTCGGTGGCGTATGTTCTTCAACACTTTACATTCTGCAAGAAAGCTCTTTGTAGCTCCATTTTTTAAAAGGTCAAGTACCTTCACCGCAATTGTATGTTCTCCTCCACCTTGATCAAATCTTCCTTTGTAAACAGAGCCAAAACTTCCCGAACCGATAAAAGTTGTCTTAGAGAAACCATCAGTAGCTTGATGAAGGTCTCTATAAGGGATTTTGGAAAGCTTTTCAACTTTGGATGACTTAGCTGATTCCACCCTTTTTTGTTTCCTCCAACACAATGTTAGAAAAGCAATGAATGATGCAAACACCAGAGCCGAGCAGATACATGTGAAGATAACAATCATAAGCTTTAAATGCTTTCTGTGTTTTGTTTTCTTCACAGGACATGGAGGCAGATTTAGCTCAGGTATACCACCGCATAGCTTTTTGTTTCCAAGCAATGATACATTGGTTGCCACGGCAAACACTCCAGCTGTCGGTACCTCCCCCTCTAGATCATTGAAAGAAAGGTTCAAATATTGCAAGAGCGAGAGATTTTGGAGGTCTCTCGGTATCTCTCCAGTCAACTTGTTGTTTGAGATATCCAAATACGTAACGCTTTTTAAGGAAACCAAAGAAGGTGGGACTTTACCTTCAAAGAGATTATCATGCATATCAATATATCCAAGGCTCAAACAATCTCCAATTGTATCTGGAATTTTGCCCGACAATTTGTTCCCAGAGATGTCCAAGGCATTTAGTGTTTTCAATTTGCCCACGGAAGGAGATAAGGGACCAGTGAATGAATTATGGGAAAGGTCAAGGTACTTAGACAAAGATGGCAAATTAAAAATTTGTTGAGGAATGGTGCCATCTAGTTTGTTATTGTTCATGTACCATTCATTCAAATTCTTGAAGTTTTCCACATTTGAGGGTATATTGCCATCAAAATTGTTGTTATACAAAACAAGTGAAGCTAGATAAGTAAGGTTAAAAAGAGTGATTGGCAGTTTTCCAGATAATTGATTTTCATAAAGACCTAAAACTTGTAATTTATGCAATTCACCTATGTCACTTGGAATAATACTTGATAATAGACTGCCTCCTATATCGAAAGCAATCAAGCTAACTAGATTTTTTATTCCTCTGGGTATTGTTCCAAATATCTTATTCCCACCTAGATATAAAATATGGAGCTTGGATGTGAGGTTAGATATGGTGTTTGGCAATTTACCTTCAAATCTATTATTATCAATGGAAAACATATTTAAATTACTACAATTGGACAAAGAAGTTATAAAAGCCAAGTCATTGAGGGGACCATTGCCACCTATACCAAGAAGATTGTACTCAAGGTTCAAAAATTGAAGATCTCTTAACCTTCCAATATTATCTGGAACTTTCCCTACAAGATGGTTGTCTGATACCTCAAGAGTTTGAAGCTTAGAGGCGTTGGGAAATGAAATTGGGATGGTTCCATGGAATTGGTTAAGGCCAAAATAAAAGCCTTCTAAACTTGGCATGGTGTCTCCTATGTAACTTGGAATGGTCCCTTCAAGTGAGTTTGCAGATACCGAAATAATTTGTAAAGAAGTCATATTGAAGAAAGAAGGGGATAGTGTACCAGTGAAATTGTTGCCACCAAGTGAAAGGATATTTAAACCCCAACACCGTGTAATCTCATGCGGAATACGCCCCTCCAAATGATTCATCTCCAAGCTCAACTGTCGAAGTGAAGACAAATTCCCAAAAGTGGGAGGAATTCCACCTATCAATCTGTTTCTACCCAGAGACAATTCTTGTAGCTTCTTCAAATTATCTAGGAATGTAATAGGGAGCTTCCCTTGGAGGCCATTTTCAAAAAAATAGAGTCCCCTTAGTTGTAAGCAGTTGCTAAGATTAAGCGCAACCAATTCTCCGGACAGTGCATTCACAGACAGGTCGAGAGATCTTAGTCGAAACAAACCACCAATCTCTCCTGGGATTTCACCGTACAACTTATTGCTATTGAGATCAAGAACCCTGAGGAAAGTGATATTTCCAATATGAGGAGATATGGTTCCCACCAACCCCAAATCAGGAAGCCTCAACGCCACAACTCGTGGGTGTCGACGACCACACCTCACTCCTTGCCAACCACAATGGTGCACAGAGTCATTCCAGGAGTTAAGTAACACTCCATGGGGATCATCAGATATCCGGCGTTTAAAATCTAGAAGGGCAATTCTATCGGTCTCATTTGAGTAAAGAGTAGCTGATGATGACGATACGAAGGAGTAAGTGGAAAGGGTAAGAGTACATATTAGGCAAAACAGAAGGTGATGGTGGAGACTACAAAGTGCAGATGTGAAATAATTATAAAGGAGTAGTGAGAGTGTTTTCTCTTGACTCATCTTCATCACCTCAATCTCAATAGTAATTCCACAGATCTAGGTGTTTTTCTCAGCTCACTGATATGTGATAACTCCACGCAAATTAAATACGCTTCATATATGCATGCTCAGCTCCACAGTGAGTCACCCCAATTCAGAATTTTATAATACAAGTACGTTTGACAAAATGAGGCTACCTTAGTAGACTTGGAAATTCACCACTGCCAATTCCATAGTAGTTTCGTAATCCACGTACATTGTTCTAGAAATCATCACAAACTGACATATTTCGATTCAAATCTTTATAATTATAAAATTTATTAACTTTTTCGTCAATACTTTTGAACAATAGAAACAAAAATAAGGAACGAAAAAATTATATTAAAAAAAAAGAAGTCATTGTTCATGCATTAAATATTAAATTTTAGCTAAAAACTTGTGTGAAACTGTCTCAAAGTATTACATTTTAATCATAAGTATAAGACAGGTCAAATCAAGATTGAAATATAATACTTATAACATACTGAAAAATGTAATACTTCGTACTAATTAGAAATAAAATGTTTATTACTTATATAGGAAAGTGTAATACTTTAACATTTTGATTTAAAAGTATTACATTTTAATCATAAGTATAATATTTTCTCTTATACGTAACAAACATTGGCCAACATTACTTATATGGAAAAACTTACTACTTTTAATGAAAAATATAATACTTTTAGCCATTGGCCAGTATAAATATTAGGCCCTTAGCTTGTGACATATGCAGGAGATACGTAAAAATTTGTACTCAGAACTATCAACAATACTACTACTTGTCTGTTTAGTTACTCCTAATTACTTTACAGTAATGTTATTACCTTCACTCATCAACCCATAAGGTGAGGATGAGATGGTGTATGTGGATCTCTTCTAAACTTTTGCCGCCCTTGAGGTCTTATTTGACACAAACATACATGATTAATCTCTATGTATGATTCTAATTAATTGATTGGTGGTTGATAAAACCATGTAATCAAAAGAAAAAAAACAGGAAAACAAACAAACAAAAACAAAGAGATCGGATGACCGAGTGGATTGAACATTATTTTCGTACCTAAAGGTCACGAGTTCATGAATTCTTGACATATCCTTATTGAGTAGTGGTTAAAGATTTCTCTCATCACTTAAAAAATCGTATTGATTAGATAAATATTAAATACTCCGTAATAGTTATTTATTCTGTAAAACTTGGATCATAAATACCAAATTATAAATCCATCAATAAATATTCAAATCTAAAATAGCTTTGTTTTCTTTTAGGGAAATGACTAGCTTAAGTTGACTTGACGTCAAGGAAAAAAGCTAAGATAAATTAAACCACATAGTGGAAGACTTGGAATTTGGTGGTCAAAATTCAAAAGCACTTTGGAAAAAAACAAACCTCGTACATGCATGTGCAAGACTGGAATTTGGTGGTGAGAATTGGCGAGCTTATTACACTAATTCAAACAATTGTAAGACATTTACAACACGTTTGGTTCACTGAATGAAATTTGAGATAATAAAAATGTTATTTCATAAAAAGACGTTTGGTTGGAGGGAATTACAATTCCATTTCCACTTAATTCCAAATGCAACTAAATTCCTTTGTTTGGTTGGAGGGAATTGCAATTCCGTCATTTTCATGGAATTAGAATCCCATGGCCCCCCTAGGATTTTAATTCCATGGATTTTAGGAAGACAAAAAGATAATGCTAAGTAAAAATTACCCCTCCCTTTTTTTAACTTAAAATTGATGTTTGACCTTCATTTCTAAATTATGGCGTGTATTATTTATCGACTTCCCTTTGTGTATGTTCATTTAAATCTTTATATGCAACAAATATTCAAAATTACATTCTTTATATGTATTGTTTATATACAACAACTTTCATGTATGTTCCTTTGAATTCTTTATATGCAAAACTCTTCAAAATTTACATCCTTTATCTGCAACAACTCTAACGATTTGTGAATTAATTTGTCAATTATAAATAATAATAATAATAATAATAATAATAATAATAATAATAACAACAACAATAATGGGCATTTTGGATTTTATACTACTTATTCTCTCTCAATTCCCATGTATATCAAACATAGGAATTGAAATCCCCAGTAATTTTATTCTTGCGAACCAAACACTGGAATTTAAACTCTCACTTTATTCCACATTATTCTTTTCTCACCTAATTCCTTCCCTCCAACCAAACGCCCCGTAAAGGGTGGAATAAGAAGGAATAGATCAGAATATGAATTATTCTCTATTGTTTGGTTCGTATAAGTAATAGATCGACTTTAAAAATTATATTACAGTGTTTGGTTGATTTGAGAAATAAAAATGAAATATGTTTTAAAAGACATAAATACCTATATAAAAATATGTAATAATAATAATAATAATAATATTCATATTCATATTCATATTCATATTCATACTCTAATTACATAGAATTTATATCCACATCCTATAGATTATTTGTTAAAATCTAGTCTCTCATTATATAAGTGTTTGATTAATCAACTTTTTGTAACTATACTGTAAAATGTTAAAATTCAAAAAGTTGCTCAAAGCATCTTTTTGAGAAAAGAAATTATACCAAATAGCTATCACTTAACAATTAATTACCAAACACTTTTCTACAATCAGTTTTTAAACAATCGCTCCTTTAGAACTTCGACTTCAGTCAGATCGAGAGGAACTCTCCCAATCTTTGTTGTACCACTCACAACGTTTGAACTCGAGATTTAGATGTTTTTCTTTATTTCTTTGCTTTCATTATTCTTTCCATTTCGTGCTCTTTACTTATTTGAAGAATGTGTTGGAAATAATTCTCGAAAAGTCCAAGAAAAATGGAACAAATGGAAAATCCACAAAAAAAAAATAATTTCAGGAATTTAAACCTACACAAAGGTTAGATAAACCTGACATAACTCGAGACGACGATGAATGGACTTTGGGGTAGTTGTAAGCACGAGTCGAGTTGCCTATGTCCTTAAAACCTTATTTACCGTATCCTGGGTTGCTGAAGCGTTGCGGCCTAGGTTTCCTAGGATAAAACATACTACGATCCCTGCGTTTGAGCACACAAACTTGGGACCTGGCGAACGAGAACGTGGAATGAACGTAACACATGGCGTTTGAGCACACAAACTTGGGACCCGGCGAACGAGAACGTGGGATGAACGTAACACAGGTGCTGGAGCGTTGCGTCCTAAGTAATTAATTCTTTAACAGCGGCCTAGGTTTCCTAACACAGGTGATGGGTAAATACCCCCATGGACTACTGTAGAAATACAATGTGTATAGTCCGTGTATTATTATACCCTGAAAGGTCGGGTGTCCCTTAGAAATTGTTAAGGGTTAAATGTAATATTATATTCCTGAAGGGTCAGGTCCTATTTCTATATAAAGGACCTGACCCTCCACTGTAAGGGCATCCTCTCATCCCGGATTCAATCCGGAAGACTCAACTCTCATTCCTTGCCTCTCGGCCTTCTCTCTCTTGTTCTTGGCTCTTCTTCTCCAAGAAGGAAGCATGGCTTCCTTTCCCCTTCTCCCTGCATTCAAAAGCCCAGCAGATTCTTGACATAAACAATTTGGATTATACACATAATTTGACAAGATGCAGCTGAAACAAAAGTTCATCCA
>CM008338.1:23436231-23457686 GCA_002525835.2 Ipomoea batatas | reverse complement strand
AACGTAAATCGCAAAAGGGCGCGCGGTGGACGCGCGTCCACTGCCGCGTCCGCCCGTTTTCTGCCCACTTCGGGCCGCAAGATCGGGGTTGTAACGTCCCGATCTTCCACCTTTTTCACAACTTTAAGCATATATGGACCCCAAATAACATATACACACATAAAAATCACTATGAACATGTACCATAAAATTTATCAAAAATCAAATTAAAGATCTTTGGAGCCAACTTATAGATCTATAACATAGCACATAATTTTTCATAAAAATTTCTAATTCATATAATCTCCTAGCATTTGTCTATTTCCAAGTGATTGAACCGACTTAAGGGATTCCTTACCTCTTTAGAAGATTTTAGAAACCGTAAGAGTTGATGATCTCCTCCCTTGAACCTTTCACCAAAGATCCTAAGAAAATCACCATAATAACAACATTTTCATGCACCTTTAGTTTACACTTAAGTTCTAGGAAAGATTTAACCGAACAAAACGAAAGTCTTACCTATGCTAGTGCACTTGAGTTGAAGGGATGGTTATGGAGTTCTTGAGCACAAGTGGAAGACTAAGCTAATTTCTTTCTTCTTCCTTTCCTTATGTTATTTTCGAATTATGGGGAGATGAGAGAGAGATGATGTTTAGTTTGGCTTGAAGATTAAGGAACAAGTGCAACATTCCCATACTTCTTATGACATGCATTAAATGATCCAATCCAAGTGGGGATTGTGTTGCCACATGTCATCACCCCATGAACTCCTTAAGAAGATATCAAATTAATTGGCCAGTTTATGCTTAAATCAGATGAATGTTCGGAGAATTATCACTTAATTCGGGAAAATTCTAATATCAAAATTATCGTAAAAATATTCCCGTCGCAAATCACCAATTTTGGGAATTTTCCAGTAATCCGCCAAATTTAGGTTCAGAGTCCGCAACAATTTATCCCTTACGGTCCATTTAAAATTTCTCTTGAACTAATTAGAAATTCAGGCTTAATCGTATGATACTTAATAATCCCAATTCTGGAAATTCGAATTGAATCTACATCCTTAAAATTTTCTCGGTTCGTGACCGGTACGTAGTTCGCAGCTTATCGGTAACTAATCCTTAAGCGAAAAATTATTTCGAGCACCGAATAGTCTTCTTTTAAATGTCATAGCTTTAAAAAAATTTTATATCGTTATTCTCGAAACTTAACTTTGTCGTAAAAACCGGGGGTTACACCTAACACAGGTGCTGGAGTGTAATTAATTCTTTAACGACGGCCTAGGTTTCCTAACAAGGTAATTAATTCTTTAATTCTTTAACAGGTTTCTAAACAGGTGCTGGAGCGTTGCGGCCTAGGTAATTAACATGTGCTGGAGCGTTGTAGCCTAGGTAATTAATTCTTTTCTTTAACTAGGTTTATTTTCTTTAACTAGGTTTCCTAACACAGGTGCTGGAGTGTTGCGGCAAGGTTTCCTAACACACGTGCTGGAGCGACCCAAATCGGAAGTGGACCCTACATATATTTATACTAAAAAATGGCCACTTAAAATGCCATTTATGTCATTTTTCCAACAGAATGTGAATCATAAATCTTCACAAGTAGCTCCTTTCTTAAATTGAAAAATGAAAAAAAAATAGAAATAATAGCAGCCTCAATTTACTCTACACGTACTCCTAATTAAATTCTTCAAAGGCTGAGATGAACCAACCTTTTTTTTTTTTTTCTGCCATAGTGCATGTGAATTCTTGAACACCTGATTGAAATTTCTATTTAGGTTCCCCTCATCAAGTTCAAACTCCATCTCAATCCAGTCTGCCATAGTGCATGTGCTATCGCCTTGTTGATTAACCTTGTGCATTCGGTAGTAATGGAATTACAGGAAATGGCTGTTATAGCTCTTCTGTAGTTGTCGTATAATGATTTCAACAAGCTTGTAATGGTTGATTCCGGTCAATTGAACAACTGATTCATGTCCTTTCAACATGGAGCCGTGAGGCTCAAGAAACCTCTTTTGCCATTCTTTTTAACTTATCACATATTGACGTATATAAGGTTAAGATAGATAGGGCAATAAAATGTCTTTTTCATTTAATGGCAAATGGAACTCCCAGGGACATGAGAGATGCAGCAACAGCTTTGTATAACTTATCTAGAAGCAGTAAAGAACAGAGAAAGACAAACCTGTAAGTTTCCAGGCAAGGCAACTGGCGTAATGGAGTCGTACAGTCCAAAGTACAATCACAATTACGTATTACTTCTTTTTTATGCTTTATAGGTTATTATACAGGAGTGACACTAGTCACCCAAAAAGAAAACTCAACATGGAATCAATGAATTTTTAATGTAATGCTTCAATTCCCAAGTAAAATCTTGGACAATAAGAGTAAGACGATGGTGCTCACCAATCACTACATAGTGGACCATGGTTCAAAATGATGCCTACCGTTAGTGTATAAAACAAAATTGAATAATATGTCATTCATATTGAATGTATATTGTGAAGTTAAACTGTAATTGAATTAAAATTATACTTTAGTTGTGTTGTAATAAAATTATACTCTTTAATAAAAGAGTTTTATTACATGCATGTACTCCCAAATCTTACTCTCTCAAATTTACTCCCTAATGTGATGGACGCGGATAAGTTATTTTCTTCATGTGTGGACTCTTATAAAAGTGTCTACATCAAAATTTTAAATGTGGGAATGAAAATTGGAAGTAGGGAATGTGAGTACATATAATATTTTCCTTAATAAAATGAAACTGAATATCGGATTTCACATCGTGAGCATATATTATCAAATGAAATTATATATAGTTGAATAATAATGATATTTTAGTGATGATATACTGAAACTACATTGTGTATAAAATCAAAATAAATAACAAATCTCACATATTCATTATAATGAAATTATAGTGTGTATAAAATAAAACTAAATAATGAGAGAAATTGCTGCATAGACTATAACGGAATTTACTGTCTATCATTGTTAATGGGAAAAACTGTTGGGAAACAATTCTCGAAATACCCAAGAAAATGGACGAAAATAGAAAAATCCACTAAAACAAATATTACAAGAATATTACAAAATTCCAAGAATTTAAACTTACAACAAACGGACTTTTGGGCTAGTTGTAAGTACGAGTCGAGTTGCCTCTGTCCTTAAAACCTTATTTACCGCCTCCCGAGGTGCTGGAGCGTTGCGGTCTAGGTTTCCCAGGATAAAACGTACTATGATCCGCCGTTTGAGCACACAAACTTGGACCCGGAGAACGAGAACGCGGGATCCGCAAGACCGGCTTCCTTCGAGAGATCACGTCGCGTCTCTCGGGCGTAACTTGCCCGCGCTTCGAGACATCACGTGGTAATGAGATGGAAATGGAAAACTGTCCGGAAATTTGGCATAACTTAGCCCGCAAGGCCCCATTTTTCCGGACGACATTCGTGCCCACAAGTTCAAGCCTTTCGAACTCATTTTTGGGATTTGATTTGCACCCCCCTGCGCGCAAGAGAGAGCATCTATGCTATACAAGTTAATTAGCTTAGAAAAGCCTCTTGTATATATAGTGGGTGAAATCCCCTTCCCAAACCAATGTGGGACAAATGCTTTTCCTTAAAGCTTTTCCCACAATTTTTCCATCTCAATGGGTCTACTTTGAGAGCCAATTTCTCATTCACCCATTATCCATTTTGAGCGTATAATATATCGATCTCTTCGTCTCAAAACGAAGAATCCGAATTCACTTTGACCCGACCCAAATCGGATGTGGACCCTACATATATTTATACCACAAAATGGCCACTTAAAATGCCATTTACTGCCATTTTTTCCAACAAAAACTTCAAATGACATTATTTTTCTACTTTGGTTCATGTTGTTAAGGGGACCACGGTCCACAGTTAAATTTGTTCCTGTTCACTTCATAGACTGACAGTTAACTAGTTTTAGAAACCAATAAAATGATAACTGTTTATGCAAACTTCAAACCAAATTACAACACATAATATAGGAACATGTTTGCAGCTTGTTGCCATCATAAAACAAAAGAAGAATTCAAGAAAAAGTTTATATCAAAAGAAATTTAGAGCAACATATATTAAGCAAATTCAAAATAGAGTTTTTCTCAATTGCTATCTAGTTCACCCAGGGAGATATTGTGTGTCACAAGACATGTTTGCTTAATTTTATGCAAAGAAAGCCTTCTTAATCTTCTGTAATTCCCTGCTCACTTCATTCATATGAATGCGATCCATTGGTAATCTTGAAGCACAAGTGAGCCCAATTTTGAAGATGGAGACGAAGAAGCTATGCACCTTGCTTTCTTCAATTTCCACCAAATTGCCATCATTCTCCAACTCTACATCTGGTGTTATTCCATGACTGCTTTCTAGGCATGCTGATAGCAAAGGGTCTACTATCTCTATCACTTGCCCAGACAACGCCATCTCCACATACTCACAAAGACTGCTACAGTCATCATTGAATAAATGATCCGTGGGTCTTTTAGCGGTGAACATTTCTAACAAAAGGATTCCAAAGCTATATACATCTCCAAAAGTTGATGTCTTTGCTCCTATCCCATACTCTAAATCAAAATTATTTGGGAAGACAAACAAAACAAATGAGAAAAATTAATAGAGCCTTTTAAATACATAGCTTAGCTTGAGAAAGAACTTCATCAACATAAGATACTACCATATATGAATATCACTTTTTCTCATAAGTTCGTTATGGAAACACGTGACAAATTTTATTGACAATATTTCTTACCTGGTGGTACATAACCAATTGACCCCTTTAATCCAATGGTACTAGTTTGTTCGCCAATTGGATCTCCAATAGTACGTGAATAAAGCCTTGATATCCCAAAGTCTCCAACATAAGCGGTTAAGTCTTTGTCAAGAAGAATGTTACTTGGCTTTAGATCACAATGAATAACTGTGGGTCCACAATCATCATGGAGATAATGCAATGCACAAGCTACATCAATTGCAATGTTTAACCTTTGAAGAACACTTAGAATAGTTGTCCTTGCATTAGATGAATGTGTATGCAACCACATATCCAAATCCCCATTTTCCATGAACTCATAAACCAAAGCTTTGAATTCATTACCTGCAAAATCACAACTCGAGCAGCAAGTCAAAATTGGAACAAGATTTCGGTGGCGTATGTTCTTCAACACTTTACATTCTACAAGAAAGCTCTTTGTAGCTCCATTTTTTAAAAGGTCAAGTACCTTCACCGCAATTGTTTGTTCTCCTCCACCGTGCTCGAATCTTCCTTTGTAAACAGAGCCAAAACTTCCCGAACCTATCAAATTTGTCTCAGAGAAACCATTAGTAGCTTGATGCAGGTCTCTATAAGGGATTTTGGAAAGATTTTCAACTTTGGATGACTTAGCTGACTCCACCCTTTTTTGTTTCCTCCAACACAATGTTTGAACAACAATGAATGATGCAAACACCAGACTCAAGCAGATACATGTGAAGATAACAATCATAAGCTTTAAATGCTTTCTGTGTTTTGTTTTCTTCACAGGACATGGAGGCAGCTTTAGCTCAGGTATACCACCGCATAACTTTTTGTTTCCAAGCAATGATACATTGGTTGCCACTGCAAACACTCCAACTGTTGGTACCTCCCCCTCTAGATCATTGAAAGAAAGGTTCAAATATTGCAAGAGAGGTAGCTTTTGGAGGTTTCTTGGTATCTCTCCAGTTAACTTGTTATATGAGATATCCAAATGCGTAATGCTTTTTAAGGAAACCAAAGAAGGTGGGACTTTACCTTCAAAAAGATTATCATGCATATCAAGAAATTCAAGGCTCAAACAATCTCCAATTGTATCTGGAATTTTGCCTGATAATTTGTTTCCAGAGATGTGTAATGCATTTAGTGTTTTCAATTTGCCCACGGCAGGAGATAACGGACCAGTGAATGAATTATAGGAAATGTCAAGGTACTTAGACAAAGATGGCAAATTAAAAACTTGTTGAGGAATGGTGCCATCTAATTTGTTATTGTACATGTACAATTCATTCAAATTCCTGAAGTTTTCCACATTTGAGGGTATATTGCCATCAAAATTGTTGTCAAACAAAACAAGTGCAGCTAGAGATGTAAGGTTGAAAAGAGTGAGTGGCATTTTTCCAGATAATTGATTTCGATCAAGACTCAAAACTTGTAGTTTATGCAATTCACCTATCTCACTAGGAATAATACCGGATAATAGATTGACTCCGGCCCCGAAAGCGATCAAGCTAACTAGACTTTTTATTCCTCTGGGTATTGTACCAAATATCTTATTCTCTCCTAGATATAGGGTATGGAGTTTGGATGAGAGGTTAGCTATGGTGGTTGGCAATTTACCTTCAAATGTATTTTGTTCAATGGAAAAGATATTTAGATTACTACAATTGGACAAAGATGTTATAAAAGCCAATTCATTGAGGGAACCATTGCTACCAAGAAGATTGTACTCAAGGTTCAAAACTAGAAGATCTTTTAACCATCCAATATTATCTGGAACTTTACCTACAAGATAGTTTTTTGACAACTCAAGAATTTGAAGCTTAGAGGCGTTGAGAAATGAGATAGGGATTGTCCCATGGAATTGGTTATCGGCAAAATAAAATCTTTTCAAGTTTGGCATGGTGTCTCCTATGTAGTTTGGAATGGTCCCTTCAAGTGAGTTTTGGGTTACTGAAAAAATTTGTATAGAAGTCATATTGAAGAAAGGAGATAGTGTACCAGTGAAATTGTTGACAGCAAGTGAAAGGATATTTAAACTCCAACACCGTTTAATCTCATGCGGAATACGTCCCTCTAAATGATTCATCTCCAAGCTCAAGTCTAGAAGTGATGACAAATTCCCAAAAGTCGGTGGAATTCCACCCGTCAATCTGTTTTTACCCAGAGAGAGTTCTTGTAGCTTCTTCAAATTAGCTAGGACTGCAGGGAGCTTCCCTTGGAGGCCATTATTAGAAAACTTGAGTTCCCTAAGTTGTAAGCAGTTGCTAAGATTAAGCTTAGCCAGTTCTCCCGTCAGTGCATTTGAAGACAGGTAGAGATATCTTAGTCGAAACAAACCACCAATCTCTCCTGGAATTTCACCCTGCAACATATTCATTTTGAGATCAAGAATCCTGAGGAAAGTGAGATTTCCAATATGAGGAGATATGGTTCCCACCAACCCCATCTCAGGAAGCTCCAAACTCACAACTCGTCGGTGTCGATGGCCACACCTCACTCCTGGCCAACCACAATGGTGCACAGAGTCATTCCACAAGTTAAGAACTACTCCATTGGGATCATCCGAAATCCGGTGTTTAAACTCTAAAAGAGCAATTCTATCGGTTTCATTTGATGAGTAGAAAGTAGCTGATGATACAAAGGAGGAAGCGGATAGGGTAACAGCACATATTAGGCAAAAGAGAAGGTGGAGAGTACGAAGTACAGAAGATGATGAGAAATAATAATAATAATAATAATTATAATAATAAAAGAGTGAGAGGGTTTTGTCATGGCTCATCTTATCACCTCAATCTCTACAATTCTATTCAATAATATAAGATGACGGATTTAGATAAATAAGAGAGTCATGTAGGTGTTTTTCTCACAGGTTATTATATTGCTGCTTATATAGATGTGCTAAATCAAGAATCTGCTGTATATGATCGATAATCAAAATGGACTCAGTCACCCAAGAAATTTATGATATGCGTAAAACTAGAGGCAAATTAAATACACCTCATATACTATCTAATGACCTTGTGGTCAAGTGACATATACTGATTCTTTCAAATGAAAGGTTATGAGATTGAGTCTCATGTAGACTCTTCCTCCTTGAACATGACACATGTTACAATCTGGTTTTTCTATACGCTTATGTAGACTCTTCCTCCTTGAAATGAAAGGTTACTATACGCTTCCCGGTCTATACTCCATTACAGATCCATACGGTTTTTCTTCGTCAACCAATCTCTCTGCACCACAATAAATTGAGTTCGAAATTCTATTAAATTTTCTTATTTAATAAGAAATTTTAGATAATATAAATTAAATAAGAAGATCAGAGTAGTGATGTGTTTTTCTCACAGGGTATATATATTATATTGCTTTGCTAAATCAAGAATATGATAATGCTAATCAAAATGGACTCCGTCACCCAAGGATTTTGTGATGATATGCGAGTTTGACAAGTTGAATGCTGTTTCGTGGTCCATACGCCATGACAGATGTTTCTGAAGGCAAATTATGCTGTGGACCCAGGTCCACCTTGCAAGGTGGACTTGGGTCCAAAACTACGTCGTTTTTGTCTTTTTTTTTTCTTTTTTTTTTTTTAAATTAGTAAACATATTGTTGAATATAGAGTTGTCCAAAAATGTGTGAATGTAGAGTATAGGAATTGTGAATATACATTTATGATTGTGTGAATGTAGAGTTGCCCATAAATGTGTGACTGTGGAGGTTTCAAACTGTGAATATAGAGTATAGAAATCGTGAATGTAGAGTTATGCATGTGTGAATCTGTAATAGAGTTAAGAAGTTCTAGCAACTTGTAGCCCTGTAATGTGTGAATGTAAAGTTATCAAGTTGTGAATATAGAGTATAGGACATGTGAATATAGAGTTTTGAATGTGTGAATGCATAACAGTGGTAATATAGTTACTAAACATATAATCTTGTAATGTGTGAGTGTGGAGTTTACAAAGTGTGAATGTAGAGTATCATATAATCCTGTAATGTGTGAATGTGGAGTTTACAAAGTGTGAATGTAGAGTATAGTGTATGTGAATATAGAGTATAGTGTATGTGAATGTAGACCCAGGTCCACCTTGCAAGGTGGACCTGGGTCTACGCCATAACAATTGGTTTCTGATGGACAGGGCCGGTCCAAAGGTTTTATAGACTCCTGGGCTAAATTCAAAAAAGGGCCCTTATATGAAGAATTTGTTTCCGGATGATCAATTTGTTTACTCCTTTTTTTTTTTTTTTTTTCATTTCCGGATGAATGTTTTTTAGGCAACATTATATTGTATAAAAAATTAGAGTTAGTTCTATTTTTGGTCATAAATTTATAGGTGACGTTACACTTTTAGTCCTTTTTTATCCGAACATTCACTTCTGGTCCTAATATAATTGTGACATGACATTGAAATGTCATTAAATACAAAGATATTTAGATCTTTTTTATACAAAGTAGGTAGATCCACTATATTTTTATGTTTTTTTTAATCCATAATTGAAGATCAAAATGTCCTTGTATTTAACGAAATTTAAACTATTTTGTTGATAGAGGACAAAAAATGGTTATGTCACAATAATACTAGGACCAAAAGTGGATGTTTTGATAAAAAAGGACTAAAAGTGAATTGTCACCTATAATTATAGGACCAAAAATGGAATTAACTCAAAAAAATTATTATAAAATCGATCTTAACAAAAAAAAAAAAAGAAAAAAAGCAGATGCCACTTATATGAATTAATCAATCAATCCGAATTAGCCAATCAAAAATCTTTAAGTATTTGAGTGGTTGGTGTTGCGTAGGTGCGACCGGTGACCCTTATACTCCTGGGCGCCCTGAGCGGTGGGTGTGCGACAACGTGTCTTTCAATCTTTGTGAGTTCAGTTATCGACTTCTAGAAACAATTAACCTTATTTTCTTTTAAATATATAATAAGTAATATATATAATACTCGATATATCTTATAGCCTATGAATCCCTATAGAGATGGGTCCTGGGCAGGTGCCCACCCTGAACCCCTCAGGGCGGCCCTGCTAATGGAACGAATTTGTCACCTACTCTCAAATGACAGATGTTTTTAATGGAATGAATTTGCCACCTACGTACTCTGATCTGATATTAATTATCAAATTAATCACTAATTACCAATTTGTCAAGACTGTACTCAACTTTATTTCAACTTTATTTCTTTATATTTTTTTTGAGTAAATTACACTTTTTGTCCGACTATTGGGGTGTTGTTAATTTTAATCTCTGAGTTTCAAAATTGTCAATTTAGTACCGTAACTATTCAATTTTTCTCAATTTCAGTCCCTCTGGCCAAATTGCCGGCGAAAAGTGACCGGAAAGTGTTTTTTTTTTATTTTATTAGGAGGGTGATACCCAAGTGATACCCAAGAATACAGACGTGTTAATGCCTTAAATAATGAGGACAATTTTGTCTTTTCACCTCCTCTTCTTGTTCTTCCCCGATGAAATGTTCTCTGATCGCCTCAGCGTCGCAAACCACCGCCTTCTGCACCGTCGCGACCTTCATTTGCAATTTTAATCTACAAACCACTGCCTCATCCACTGTCATAATTCACCTTCTGCCACCGTCAAAAGCTTCTCCATCACAAGCTTCACCACCGCTTCCTCCACTATCGCGACCTTCATCTGCAAACCACCGCCTCCTCCATCATCTTTTTTTTTTTTTTGGAAGCACCTCCTCCATCGTCTTAATTCACCTTGTCCATCATCAATTTTAATCCAAATTTTGTGCTAAGAACTTATTGCAATCCCCCTTCATGATGAATCGGACAAAGATGCGTCTTGCGTCTAACATTCCAACATGTGTCGATCCAATTAGAGGAAAAATCGCCTGAAATCTCAACCTAATTGCATCAACCGCCAACCTATCCTTTGCAACTACTGGATTAATTTATGAAAAATCTGTTGCTTGATTTTGAATTGTGAAATTCGAGCTTATTGCTTGATTAATTACTGGAAAAATTTGTTGTTGCCAACAAATTAATCTATTTCTTGATTTTGAATTGTGAAATTCCGGCGATAGATTATTGATTGCAGCAGTAAGAGGGAAGAACAAGAAGAGGAGGTGAAAAGACAAAATTGTCCTCATTATTTAAGGCATTAACACTTTCCGGTCACTTTTCGCCGGCAATTTGGCCGGAGGGACTGAAATTGAGAAAAGTTGAATAGTTACGGTACTAAATTGACAATTTTGAAACTTAGGGATTGAAATTAACAACACCCCAATAGTCGTTGGACCAAAAATGTAATTTACTCTAATTTTGTATGACTGCATGCTAGACTCACATCTTCGATCCGCTTGCCCAACACATGATTTATCTTCATCAACTCAATCTCTGCAACACAATAAGTTGGGTTTGCATATAGTTGATGACATCTTCAACTATAATGATTTTTCTTGATTTAATCCTAAACAACATTTTGTGCTTAATTAGATCATTGACTTTGATGGTTTTACTCAATTGAGTCCTATGTTAAGATAACTTGATAATTTCACATCTGTTAATACCCAATTTACTCATCAAAAATAGTAATTTTACAAAAGTTAGTCTTCGATTATAGTTGTTTTACCTAATTTAGTCCTCAACTATAGTGATTTTTTTATTTATTAGTCCTTAATTCTAATAGTCAATGACTTAATTGTGTAAAATTATTGATGTTGATGACGTAATTAAGCACAAATTAAAAGTCATTTAGGACTAAATAAAAAAAATCACTATAATTTATAACTAAATTGGTATTAACTCAATTTTGTTTTCTCAAAAAAAAAAAAACTCAATTTTGTTTGCTGCAAGCTAGTAATTTGATTCCATGCTGCATGTAGAATTTATATTGTTATTATTATTAAATCATAATTTTAGTGCTACAACTACCACTTTAGAGCTAGCTAGCTAGACATATCTTAAATCAAGAAGTTGACGCTGATTAAAATGAAGTGAATCACCCCAATTGGATCAGAAATTTCTTAAATAATTAAGTGTTTGACAAGTTATGCTGGTTGCTAGACTTGGAATTTAATGTCTGACAATGCAGTACTTTTGTGGTCCACATTGTTCGATTCATAAGTAATATAATGACCAACGTGACACCCAATTTTACGTTAATAGCTTATCAAAATTAAGGGAAATGGAGAGGCAACTCCAATTGGTTCAGATTGTTAATTTGGTAACCATAAACTAAGGTTATAACTTTGACTCTTACTGGAAGCTTTATTGGCCTCATTTATTTGAATCAGTCAATTATGAGTAACTTAAGTTGGTTTACATCCTTTTGGTCTTTTGCCAGAGTCTAAAGGTGAAATTTATCTAGTGTACACCCTCGGATAGTGACTATGGAATGAGTTTCCCTTATCACCTAAAAAAAATCAAGGAAAAGCCCTTAAAGGAGTAGTCAAATGAGTGGAGCGTGATTCTAGTATTTAAAAGTCGCGAGTTTGATTCTCGCTAATATTTTCTCACTAGATCTTCTTAGTGGTATTTAACTCGATCTCCTTATGTGGCCAAATAACATAATAAGGGTGTATTTGGTTCATGGATTTACACGTCAATAATGGAAATCAAAATCTAGTTAGTATTTGATTGACAAATTTTTAAAACACAACTATGAGATTTGATTACCCCTTTAATTAAAAACCTCATTCCCTAATTAAAATCCGGTATCATTCCATCTTATTAGTAATCTGATTTTTAAGTTTGAATTAGTGTTTTTAGATTTTTGTTTTGATTTTTTTTAATTCATATTGGTGTTTTGGATGTCATTATATTAGGACCAATAATTGTCTTATTTTTTTATTTTTTGTATTTTAAAAACATTTATTTCTATTATGGGTCATAATATACAACCAAGCATCAATATTGGTTATAATTCTAATTTCAATTTCACCCTACTACAAAACGTGCAAATTAAAATACTTTCACCAAACCCCATTACCATTATCAAGTATTTTGATTCTCATTCCATTTCCGATTCCAATGTTAATAATAAATGTCATATGTTGTAAGTTTATACCGTGATTCTCATGTTAATATATGACGAATATTATGTTTAGAAGACAAGTATTGTGTATATATAATACTCTACAGAGTTTTGAAGAATCCTTTACATATATGTGAGCTTTAACACCACGTTAGTCGTTAGTCATAGGATGTATTGCGCCATAGCTGGCGTAAAATTTGTAGTTTAAACATTCTTTAACTAAAATCTTGAATTTGAATTATGTGCTCGAGCAGCGGATGCTATATATGAGAGCTCTATCATAATGGAATTGAAAATGTGGCATTCAAGTGTAATAAAATACAGGAAGATGTGAAAATTATAACATGCACTAGTTTCAAACATATAGTAGATACACTTTTTTACAAGTTTTATATCACCTTATATGAGCAACCTAAGACTCAAAGAAAACCCATCCTTGTGAAATACGAGAAGTTGAACAAATTGATATATAAGCATATACAAAATTATATAGATGTATTGTAAATGTAAGCATACAATAAAACCTAATCTTTAGCGGAAACATTATAGAGTTGAGCAACTTACGGTCATAGCTACATTATGGCTATGTTTGACAAACCTAGCTGAAAAGGTAGCTAAAAGCTGAAAAGTAGTTGAAAATTGAAAAGCTATAAGTTCGAAACTGAAATCTGAAGAGCTGTTAAGCTAGTTGTTATGCTTAAAAGTGTTTGGTAAAATTAGTGATAAACTGATAAATGTAAAAAGACTAAAAAAGACATCTTCATACAATTTAAATAGGTTTGTTTATATATAAAATATAAAATAGTGAAATCAATATATTTTAATAAAAAATAAAGTAAAAACATATATTTGAAAACATATAAAGTAAAAAAAATGTTTATAATTCATAAGATTAGTTCATATAAAAATCAATGTTCAAACACAAATGTCAAATTGAAATTACAACCAAACATATTGAAGAGAAAAAATCAAAAAAGTTTAGCCAAAAAGGTTTTAATTGGGAAGGGTAAAGGATGTCATTTCTTTAAAATAATAAGGTTAAAGATGGAAAAAAAAGTTAGAAAGCTACTAGTTAGCTTATTTTGAAACGCTACCTTAGGTAGCGTTCAAAAATAAGCTCTGATTTTAAGTTACTGGTTTATTTTAGGAACATTACCAAACAGAGCTTATAGCTTATTAGTAGCTTAAAATAAGCTATAAGCTCCTAAATAAGCTCTGCCAAACAGAGTATATGAATTATTGTAAACCTTAGCTATGTAGAATTACAGTAGAAAGATTGTCTCTCACTTAATCTCTTGTAATTAAGCTGAGATTGCTTGGTCTCCCTCTTCTCGAGATGCATCAACATTATCATTGATGTGGTAAATTCACTGGGATATACATATGTGTATGTATTATACGAAGTATTTAGATGAATGAACTCGGAGTTAGGAAGCCGAGGGTCTGAGGTTCCCAAGAAATATACTTGAAGAGAGAGGGAGCCCCCAAATGGCCAAAAGTCCATCTATAGGTGTTTAGCAGAGTATTTATAGGAGATCTAAATGGGACACATGTCCTACATGCACTTGGCGGACTCGGGGCGGAGGAGGGGTGTCCACGTGGAACAAAATGTCTAAGATGCCAATAATCATCGATACCAGTTTTAAGCGTCAGGAGGTACTCCTTAATTTAAAGGTGAATCTCATGGTTTCGGGACCGGGGTCAGGCACTCAAATCGGGACCGAGCATAAAATAGTTAGAACAGAAGCCCTCTTAGTCTAATAAAAGTCCTAATCTCCAGGTCGGGTCGGTTAGTACTCATCTAAGATCAAGAAAGGTTCCTCAGTGTATGCATAGTCACTTCCGGTCAGGTCGTCTTGGCATACACGTCGGGTATACCGGAGTATATATATTCCCTATCAATCATAATCTATCCAAGCCGTAGCAAATGTTCCATCTAAACTAGCTAGTTGCTTACTATAAATTATTTATTTTTAAAAAAAAAACTAATTTTTATATTTGTTGTCCAACATAATATTGAAAATAGTTTCAGGATTGCAACTTACAATTCCATTCAGTCAGTAAAAAGAACCTATAAAATTAATTTGGAAAATCAATTCAATAACACAAAGAAGCTACCAAATGAAACAGTTAGTTTTAAATGTAGATTATTCTTCTTCCCTCATTTTCTTCACTGTTTCACCTGAGTACCTACTCGTTTCTGACCTGACAAATTATACCGTGCACCACGTTGCACACAACAATGTGCACGTACGTAAACGACGTCGTTTTGAGCATTGTAAACTAACTGTCCCTTTTTTTGGAAATCACGTTTTCCGTTTTGGCCGGTCTGTGTATTTATGTTAATATTCTGTATATTCTAGGTAATCGTTCTGTGTATTCTAGGCAATCATTCTGTGTATTCCAGGCAACCGTTCTGTGTATTCATATTAGTAACATATGTTGTGGTGTGTTTGTGCATTTGAATGTTTAGGAGGATGAGTTCTGTGTATTTTGTGTCAATATTCTATGTATTCATGTTATTAACACATGTTGTGATGTGTTTGTGCATTCAAATGTTAGGAGGATGAGTTATGTGTATTTTGTGTCAATATTCTGTGTATTATGGGCAAACATTCTGTGTATTCTAGATAATGATTATGTGTATTATAGATAATGAATTCCCTGGAGTCATTTGCATCCGTGTCCACTAACATCGAAACGAAGTCGTTTTGGATTAGGGTGCACATTGCTATGTGCACCGTGGTGCACGATATAACGATTGTTCTGACCTCCGGTTGTTATGTCATGGACCGGATTCACCTTGCAAGATAGATCTAGGTCCATGTTCATAATTTTAGAACTCTATATTTACAATTTTATAACTCTATATTTAACAGTATAACGCAATTTTTGAATCGATATAACAAAATTGTGAATATATAGTTAAAAAATTTTGAATATTGAGTAATGTAAGTTTGTATATTTAGATCTAAAATTATGAACATAGAGTTCTATAATTGTGAACATGGACTCGGATCCACCTTACAAGGTGGACTCGGGTCCATAGCATTTGCCTTCTGACCTCATGTGCTATAATGTGAACCATGATCTAAATTGTAATGTCACCACTAATATTGAGTCATTGACATATATGTATCATATCCCAAATTATAATGTGGATCACAAACAAAACAAATGAAAAAATAATAATAGAGCCATTTAAATACATAGCTTAGCTTGGGAAAGAACTTCATCAACATATAAGATACTACCATATATGAATATCACTTTATCTCATTAGTTTGTTTTGGAAACACGTGAAAATTTTTATTGACACTATTTCTTACCTGGTGTACCACCAATTGACCCCTTTAATCCAATGGCCTACTTTATTCGCCAATTGAATCTCTTATAGTACGTGAATAAAGTCTTGATATCCCAAAGTCTCCAACATGAGCGATTAAGTCTTTATCAAATAGAATGTTACTTGGCTTTAGATCACAATGAATAATCGCCGATCCACAATCATCATGGACATAATGCAATGCACAAGCTATATCAAATACTATCAGTTTCATTTGAGTACGGGAAAATTGTAGATACAGGGAAAGTGGGGAGGAAAACAAATATTAGGCAATAAAGAAGATGCTTCATCTTCTTCTTCAACTCAATGTGTTAGGTTTGGATAAAGCTTATGATAAACTTACTAATGAGTTGATATACACACACACACATACTCTCATGAACTCTGCCACCATCACAACTTCAAATTTTCTTACAACTTGCCTGACAACCTTCTCCCCCGGCCCATTACACTAATTAATTTTTTTTCAGCCAAGTTGCCTAACAAGATGCACTATAATGAGACAACTCCAGCAAAGTTGGTCGGCTAGTTGGCTTGTTAATCGCAAAGTTCGGCTTTCTTAACCTTGAAATCTATCTATTTGTCTTCTTAAATTGAATTGATCAGTTATATAGACAAGACTGAATTTATCTAAAATGCACCTTCAAGGAGTAACACTTAATATAAGAACATAGATAATACTTGGAGCTTGTTTCCCCATCATCCAACAAAAGAAGAATCCAATAAAAGTTTAAATCAAAATTAAAGAAATTTAGAGCACCATATATTATGCAAATTTAAAAAATAGCATTTCTTAATTTCTACCCATGGAGATATTGTATGTCACAATACATGTTTGCTTAATTTTAAACAAAGAATCCTTCTTAATCTTGTGTAATTCCAGCTCACTTCATTCATATGCTTGGATCCATTGGTGAAGCACAAGTCCAATTTTGAAGATGGAGAGGAAGAAGTTATGCACCTTGCTCGCTCTCTTCAATTTTCACTAAATTGCAATCATTCTCCAACTCTTCATTTTGTCTTATTCCAAGGTTTATAAATATAATTAGATATTAACATTTTTAAATACAAAGATTAAAATTTTAACAAAATAATAATAATTACCAAAATATTTAAAAAAAAATAACTTTGCATAATCGCAACAAAATGTGGTTCTAACGATGAAATATTCGTTATTGTTATGGCAATGAAATTGGTAACAGAAAGATTTATGTTGCCCAAAACACAATGAAATCATGACAGTAATTAGTTTTGTTATTTTACTACGAAATTTTGTGACGGAAGATGAAATTTGCAATGGATAGGTTAGCGACAGAATTGCAATGACAATTTGTTCCGTTGTTTTTTTACGACGAAATTTTGTGATAGAATACAAAGTTTGAAACGGAAAGATTAACAACAAAATAACGACGATAATTAATTATGTCGTTATATTTCACGACGACAACAGGCAAGGGATATGAGTTTTGCGACAAAATATATTTTTCACGTGATGCAACGGACGCAAACATTTCTATTGTCAAAATCGTGACGAACTCACGACGGAATGATTTCCGTCGCTAACTTCGCAATGGAAAACTCCGTTACCGTTTTTCGTCGCCACTACTCGCGACGGATTATTTTCGTCGTGGAATGAAATACGACAAGCTTGGAGACTACGGAGTGAATTTCGTTGCAAAAAATGCAAAATTCCATCACAAAATGCAATTCGTGACAGAATTTCACATTTTGTGACGGAATTTTTCCGTCGCAAATCGTTATTTTTCTTGTAGTGGATAACCTCGCCGGTCATGCGCCCCCTCAAGTAGGGGCGTTGTTGCCCCGACGAGCACGTCACAGCCAAAGGAGACCGGCGAGCTTCGCCGTTGGTGAAGCGCCGGGCGATTGATAATGCTGCCAACACAAAAATAGAGAATAATTATGTTGGGAGGAGGGAATTAGGGGGGAAAATAATTGTAATTCGGTGAAATTGCAATTCAATGAATAAAGTAAGAATTGAAATTACAGTGTTTGATATGCATGAATAGTAGTAGTAGTAGTGGTGGTAGTGGTAGTAGTAATAGTAGTGGTAGTAGTAGTCATTTTGTCTCTTCTTATATTTCAATTCCATGTACTCCTATTCCTACATACCAAACATTGTCATTTGAATTCCTACTTTATTCATTGAATTGCAATTCCATCGAATTACAATTCTTTTCCCCTCTAATTCTCTCCTCACAACCAAATGTCCTGTAAAAAAAATGAATTGAAATTTTCAGCTTAGTCATATCGGTCAAATTTACTTATTTAATGTGCCAATTGTTTTAATGCCATGCAAGATGCCAAAAAATATTGCACGTTGTACAGTAGGAGCAGGATGCGGATAAGGCGGAGCCAACAACCAACCACTAGCTTTCTGCCTTCTTCTTCTCTTCTCCTCCCATTTCATTTCCCCTCTCAAATCTTTCCATCGTACGGTACCACACAGCTGCCTAACGCAATCTTTGTCTCCCTCTTTCTGTCCTTTTTGCACTAAATCCATGCCCCCAAAACCTCCTTTCTTCTCCGCATAATCGCATCTATAAATGGAGGCAAGGGCACGGCGTCGTGCCGCTCTTCTCTCTTCCCATGTCTGCCCCACACCACCGGTTTCTGAAACCAAATGCTTCTCTCCGCTCTCTGTTGCCACTTGCTCTTCCAGCTCCGACGCCGCCGCGGGAGACAAACAACAAGGCGACTGCGTTTTCTGTAAGATTGTTAGAGGAGAAGCTCCGGCTTTGAAGGTACTTCACTTTACCCTTTCTTCAATTGTATGCACCGCACTGCATTCTGGGTAATTTCAATTTTATACCGATCCAAGTTAGGGATAGAAAGCATGCTACTTCAACCTCGAGGGTGTGGTTGAGTATAAATGGACTCATTCACCCTTAACCAAACGTAGGTTCGATCCTTTGGCTTGCTTTGGGTACGGAGCAGTCTTAAATCTCCTGACCAGCTATTTCACCTTTAGAGGTGCCTACACTTCAGCCGAGATTTCTGTCACTATGTCTGACGGTGAAAACCCTAGAATACACCATGGTAATTTAGACTTTGTCCACCAGGGCTCATTTGTTTCGGATAAGATTGGTGAAAGTTAAGGGCCTAAGAATGTCAGTTGAATCTCAATAGTTGAGCTTATCAATGGATTGATATGACTATTTTTCTAGTGATGGAATAAATTAAATAAACTTGTCTTTATATTGGAGAAAGCTTTGGTCACTGTGAAATGGCATGGATAGGAGTTATTTATTTAAGATGAACTCTGGGCCATTTGCAAATTTTCTGTTGGGAGAATAAAAATGATACATGTTAGCTTTCATAATATGTTGCTTTTTGTGCCAATTTGGGTAATGTAGTAGACTTATTCAAGTGAAAAGATACTAGAAATATCAAGTTTTAGCAAGAATCTGTTTCTTTATATAGAATCAGGTAATTGGTTACTTAATTTGATCCTCTACCTAAATCAAGTGAATTTGTCTGTCAACATAGAGGTAGAGAAGAAAATGGAATATATGTATATCTACTGTTTGTACTTCCTACTCATCTAACATTACACGGGATATCATTTGACTACAGGTATATGAAGATGATGTATGTCTTTGCATTTTAGATACAAATCCCTTGAGTTGGGGGTAAGGTATCATCTCTTCATCTCCGAAGTCTTTTGCTTGCCTTTTTCTTGCTATCTGAATTCTATACTATTTTGGGTGACGAGAAAAACCCGTAGCCACTACCTTAGGGTATGCACTGGGTAAACTCTGACTAATGACCTTGACCGGCAAAGGATCCTTGCAAAGGATCACAAGGAGGTAAACCAGCCTAGGTTGCCCATAGCTGACCGGCTCAAACCAAGGAGACTGAGATTCGAACTTGTGACCTTGTGGCTACAAGTTTGTATCATTAGCAACCCCATGTTGGGGTTACCCCCATTCTATACTACTTTAATTCTGCTGGACATAGCCTTAGAGGTTGGGTCTTGAAGGACTGTTGGAATCTGAGCAATCATAGTTTTACTCTGTAGCTATGTCACAATTTTCAGTGTTCATTAATTTCTAGGGGTTTTGTCATCCACTAATTGCTATATACTTCAATGCCAGGCACTCATTGATTATCCCAAAATGCCATTTTCCTACTCTTGAAGCAACTCCACCATCTGTAAGTATGTTCTTAGTATTCCACAGGGATATGTGATAACTAATGGTTCAGAATGATGGAACTCTTCTAGTTTAGTATAACTCTATTAGTCCGCTACAAGATGTCTAAATAAAAATTTGTTATTTAAACTTCCTGATCTCACTAATCTGAAGAGGATTTGTTTCCAGGTTGTAGCTGAAATGTGCTCAAAAGTACCCCTCATTAGTAATGCAGTCATGAAAGCCACAGAATCTGGTATATATGTTGCCTTCTTTCCTGATTCATAGTGTCATTCTTGTTTACATTTGTGTGTATGGGTGTATTTTGCTGACATATTTTTTTCTGGTGAAATTTGGACTTACAGATTCATTCAATTTGCTAGTTAACAATGGTGCAGCTGCAGGGCAAGTTGTATTTCATGTAAGGGCCTATGACCTTTAAGGCCTTTTTGGTCTGATCTTTTATCTTAAACACATGAATTTCTTCATCAGGGGTTTTTCTTTGATTAATTTGATGATATAAGTGAGGGAGCTTACATGTTTCTTTCATAACTTTGTATTGCATGCCAAGTTCAGACACACATTCATATAATTCCTCGTAAAGCTAGCGATTGCTTATGGTCTTCTGAGGTATGTTTCTTACGGTTTTACTACCCTCTCTCTATATTACAGTGAAACTGAATAACTCCTGATAAACACTTGTGTTTACAGAGTTTGAGGAGACGAAAACTGAAGTTAGATCATGAAGCTTTGCAACTTGCATATAGCATTCGTGAAAAGTTGCCATTTTTCGACAACCTTGAGGACAGCAAAGGTCAAGGATCTAGTTCTAGTCTCACTCATAGCTAGCAGATTTTATACTTTTTTTGTCCCAAGGTGTGTGCATGAACCATCATAGTTTATGATTTCATGTAAAGGGTACAATACTAGAATCTGTTATGTCCAGTCATGTATTGTTACTATTTATACTCAAAATCATGAAAATAGGAATGAACCTTAACCTATGCCTGATTCTCTGGGTGTTCTATTGTTGTGATTCATGTATTTATAATAATGGCATAATGCATGCTATTTGCATTTAGAATCTGCTATCCTCTTACTAATATAAGATGTTAGAGACAAGTAGACAACAATGCAATACCTGTGAACTGTGTTAGTTGAGTAATTCACTCTCAGCTTCTCAATTCAAATTTGAATTGAGTGGCTGAGAATCTAT
>CM008338.1:23416761-23427567 GCA_002525835.2 Ipomoea batatas | reverse complement strand
CCGGTAACAATACTTACCGTCATTGGTGCTTTCATTGAGAGTTGAGGCCAAATCTCAACCAAAGCTCTACACATAACAACAATATCAATTTATCAGTGGAGATAGTTGGATCAAGATCTAGCGATTCCCACAATTCTCATGATGAGAATCGTGGCAACACCGGTGGTGGTCACAATGATGGTCATCACCAGCGACACAACAACAATCACAGTGGATGGCAGCAAGTGCCCAAAGCAAAGGAACCATCTATGAACCCCCAGGCGGCGGCCCGGGTCATTCAGCAGGCAGCGACAGTCATAGCCCAGTTGGGGGCAGGGATTCAAGGTCAACTACCCTAGACATCCGCACAGAAGGAAGATTTAAATAGAAGAACAGAGGACCCATCGTCTATATCGTAGTGCAACTCATCGACCAGCCGTTTCTATACCCGCCATGGGACGGTGGAGTGAAAGGGCTACTATCCAGCCAAGGTTATAGGCACAGCTAAAGACCAAAAAGACCAAGGGTCAACACCAAGGTGAGTAGTCACACCGGATGGAAGGGATGGGTGAGTCTGGAGGCCAACTCCTTGTCAGTCCACGGCGCTCAAGCAAACCCCAAACATGTAGAAGGAAGTGGTGGAAAAACTTCAAAAATAGATAAAAGAGCTAGAGAAGAGGGTAGAAGCAAGAGAACATTCACCAGAACCTGAGGTGAGGATGGCCGCTCCATTTTCTCCTAATATAAGGTATGTGCCCCTCCCAAGAGATTTTAGGTTGCTACTATCAAGGCCTACACTGGGCTGCTGACCCGCGTGTACACATGATAAGGTACAAGGCAGTCATGGTAATGACCAGGGCAGGCGACGCCATAATGTGCAGGGCGTTTTTGTCCACTTTGGATGGAACCGCCCAAGATTGGTTCAACATGATTCTAGATGGTTCGACCCAGAATTTTGCAGAGTTGTCCAAAAATTTCTTTACTTATTTCTCCGGGCATATACAACACAAGAAACCGTTTTCACATCTCTACGAAGTAAAGCAGGACAGGGGTGAAAGCTTAAGAAATTTCTTAAGCAAATGGAAGAAGGAAGTCAACATGTGTACCACTTCGATTCTAAAGCGGCAATCCTCATGTTCATCCAAGCATTGAGGTCAGGAAATTTTCATAGACAGCTGAACACTCACCATCCACGCTTCTATGAGGAGCTAATTAATGAGGACAACAAACCGCTATGCCGAGGCAAAGGAGGCTGATAGAAAGAAAAAAAATGAGGAAGATGATAGGAGAGTGGACGATCTGATAAAGTTGGTCCGGCCAACCACGCACCACGCCCAAACCAGTTATTCGCAACGAAGGGGAAAGTTCAAGAGAGGCCTCGTCATGCCCCACCGCGACACTTAACACCGCTTACTCACCCGGTTAGCGTGATTCTAAGTCACGCTGAGGAAATGGGAATGGTGCATTTTTCCTCAGAGTGTATGGCAGTTTCTTTGTGCGAGGACCAAACCAAATACTGTCGGTTCCATCGACAGGTTGGACATGATACTGACGAGTGCCACACTTTAAAAGGACAAGTAGAGGAACTGGTGCAGAGCGGATACTTTACTCAATTTATTAAGTATCCGGGGCAGTACCAGCATCAACAAGGCCTACCCGACAATGTGTGGCGAAAGGAAGAGGACCCCGAGTCGTCCACTTAGAACACCAAGAAAAGAAGATATGACCAGGCCAGGAAGGAAAGAGAAAATGAAATAGAGGAGAAGCCCTCACAACGCAAGAAATATGTTATTCACTGATATTCGTTGATGGTCCGTCTAGAATAAAAAAAAAAGACAATGTTTGTATCCCCATGCAAAAAGAACGGGACAAGCCTATAATCTTAAAAAAAAAAACCTCGGCATTGTGTTGAGGCGTAAGTCCTCGGCCCTAAGGCCGAGGCACAAGCCCTCGGCACCTGGTGGCGACGCCCCGCCTCCTCTATTGCTAGGTTTTGAGAAAAAAAAAAACAATTTTTACACAAGTCATTACTCCCAAACCACCTCAACCACTCTCGTTGGCTAGGAAGTGGGGGGGACTAGTGATAGAGTAATCAGGCAAGCAGCATTCGACCCGAATCACCAGCACTGACCCGAAAGCAGACAAACGGCCACCCGTTACACAAAGACGACACATTGAAGAGGAGTGATAAGCACATTGAAGAGGAGTTACTCCTTATCGTCATTAGCAGCACTTAGTACAACATTACGCATCTGTTACTTACTCGCAAAGAGTCGTTGGCACTTGAGGATATAAAAGAGGAGTCTCGTTGGAGAAGGGGGAGACACTTCGTTTATTACACACTACACTAGTGTATTGACTACTTTTTGTACCATCATACTTCAATAATACTCAAACTACATTCCGGTAACAATACTTACCGTCACAAGGCATCCACACTCCAGACATTTTCACCATCACTTTGCACCATTATCTCTTTACTATGTATATATTATCCACTTTTATCTCCTTTCTTCATGCATAAATATTGCTTATTGTATTGGTCATTACATCTATTGAATTTATTACATACCTGTATCCATTCTTGCTTTATCTTTTCGTCCTTTATTTAATTTCCATCTTATCTTAATATAGTTGAGAGATTAATATATTCACATTTTCCCCAAAACTAATTTATTTTTCCAAAATATGTAAACAACAAAAATTTATAAATAAAATTGGATGAGAATAACAATGGTTGTCTCCATTTGAATATAGACGTAGGTAACCATCTACCATATTCCTCAACGATTGTTTGATTGGCTTTTTCTACTAAAAGAATACTTTGGTTGATGTTAGTTTTTTATTTTTGAAAGTTTTTTTTTTTTAAAGTCTTACTAATTAAGTCTAAACATAACAATTCAATTTCTACGTGCATAGACAAGATAGGAGTTGGTTTAACATCAACATGGGCAAGATAGGAAAAACTTTTCATATAAGAACATAACTATGTCAGTTTTTACCATACAACATATATATCCAATCTTTTAAGAATTGGGCTTAAGCCTTAAGGCAAAATATGATTTCCTTAGGAATTATTCTCAAATGAAGGATTTAAGCTTAGAAGAAGAATAATTTCCATTTGAAAATAATTACGGGAAGAAATGTCAGAATAAATTATTATGAGGTGCCACAGTTAGGTTGAGAGTAGACTGTTATAGCTAAACTGTGAGCTAACAAGTTAAGACTTGCATGCTTTAATTTCCTTTGCCCATAAAAAGCGAAAATTTTCATCCCGGAATCTCACACCCCCGCCCAACAGCTTTATATATACTTGCATTCCCATGAGTATGTGAAGAGACTTGCATGCTTTAATTTCCTTTGCCCACAAAAAGCAAAATTTCTAATCTCGGAATCTCACACCCCAACCCAATAGCTTTATATATACTTGCATTCCCATGAGTCCGTGAAGAGACTTAGGCGAGTCCACAAGGACGTACTTAGCAAAAGTGTGGACTCATTTGATCATGAGTCTATATATAATATCGCCCCTACTCACTAAGGCTCGAACCCATGACTTCTTATTTGGGAGATGTATGGTACACCGTAATTGTAATTCCTTTACAATGTAATTCATTAGCCTGCCAAATTATATTGTTTGGTTGGAAGAGATTACAATTCTCTCTTTTTTTGAATTGAAAGAAGAAGAATTCATACCCCTCATAAATTCCAATTCAATGTAGCATGTAAAGGAAAAAGATAAGAAAAAGACTTTTTTTTTTTTAATCTTTAATAATAATAATAATAAGGAATAAGGGTCAAATAAGCCACTGAACTACACACAAAACTACAATTAGGCCATAGAACTCAAAAAGAATGCAATTGGGTCCCTGAACTACACAAATATATGCAATTAAGTCCAAATTGACCTGTTTACCTACAATTGTGATGACGTGGCGGTTACTAATTTTTAAAATAATTTTTTTAAAATAATTTTAATTAAACAATTATTAAAAAAAAAACAGAATAACTGCCGGAGACTGATCGTCTCTGGCAGCCTTCGTCTCCATTGCCAGAGATCCATGGCTAGGAGACGAAGGCCGGACCTTCGTCTCCATGGCAATGGAGACGAAGGTCTACGTCTCCATGGCCGGAGACGAAGAATGCCGGAGACGATTCGTCTCCGGCGGTTCTATTTTTTTTTAATATTATTATTATTATTATTTAATTATTTTAATTAAAATTATATTTAAAAAATTACTTTAAAAATTGTTAACCGCCACGTCAGCACAATAATAGGTAAACAGGTCAATTTGGACTTAATTGTATACGTTTGTGTAGTTTAGGAACTCAATTGCAATCTTTTCGAGTTCGATGACCTAATTGTAGTTTTGTGTGTAGTTCCGTGGTCTATTTTTTTTTTTAAAACATTCAATGATCTATTTGATCCTTATTCCTAATAATAATTGTTGTTGTTGTTGTTATTATTATTACAATTATTACACATGGGCATTATATTTTAGTGTTTATATCACTCTTTCCCCACTTCTCAATAATTCTATACCTCTTTATTAAATAATATAATTTGAATTCCTATTTTATTTTCACCATATTTTTATTCTTTTCTCTAATTCCCTCGTTCCAACCAAAAGGTGGTAATATTCCTTATACCTGCAAAATTTATTTTTGAACCAAATATGCTATAAAGGAAATTTAATCACAGAATGTAGCCTTACTAGCCTAGCATTTTATATTTTGATCCCAATTATGCTATATGCTATATGATCATCTTGTTCGGGTTACGACGGGAAACAGTAATCGACGGTTGGCCGCAGCGTCGAAGCCAACGGACCGGCACTTGACGGCTAAAGCTTGCTCTAAAGGCGGCAGCAATTCCATGGAGGCGGTAGATGCCGGCCGGAAATTTGTGCTCCGTCTATAGGAACCAAACCACTTGTTCTCCATGAAACGCTGTTTTCTCCAGGGCGGAAGGTGTAGCCCTCTGCTCTTAAACGATCGCTTCGCCGCTTTGCTCATCGCTTTCAGGATCTTCTTCAGCTCTTCGCTCTTCCCTACAAAAACTTTCGGCAACGACAGTATTAATCCTTCAAAATGAGTCGTCGGCCGAGCGATCTCGAACTCGGAGGAGAATTCCAGATCGACGATGTATCGTTGGATCCGATTTTGGGAGTCGGATCGGAGAACGTCTATAAATTCGTGGTCTCCGGCGGTGATACCCTCGCTTCTCTCCCATTTGGCCTTGCAAACGCCCGCATTGTAGCCGAAATCCCTAAGATAAGCCGTGACGTGGCGCCGGAGAATCTCCGGCGTATTACTCGAATTCAAACACGACGATAGCAATTCCACGGCCTCCGAAACGCGAGACGCGAGAACATTCCGGAACGAGTCCTTGTCGCCGCCGCAATTTATCATCTCATCTTCACCCTCAAGCTCGCCGTCGGAGTTGCACGGCGGCAGGTCGCGCTCGGAGCCGGAATAATCTCCGGCATCGTGCTCCGGGAAGTCGAAAATAATTTCAGAAAAGCTTGACAAAGAAAGATCATCATCTTCTGCTACCTGAGCTCTGTGGCCGACGATCTGAGCCTTGACCCGGTCGTCGAGCGGGTCAGTGACTCGCTTCATTTTGTGTGTTGATTGGTGTGTGAGGGAGAGAAGGGAGGAGGAGTGCTTAAAAGGGAATAATGCAGAGGAATTTATGAACGAATATTCGAAAATTTAAAAGTAGGAGATAAAAAGGTAGCAGGAAACTGGAAGATAGTTAATTAATGTGGCATATCCCACGTTTATTCTTGGCGTACATCTGCGCGTGACCTGGGCTTACATTTTCTGCCACGTATAACAACGTCATCCAATTATAATTATTTGTTGATTTTATGACAACACAATTGTTACAATATTAAGGCGGTCCTTAATCCAGAAATTTTACACATTTACAAGATGACTTAACACGCCACATGAATTTCTTCTTCTTCTTCTTTTTATTTTTATTTTTATATGTATTTAACAAGCTTGCTAAACACTTAAAAGGTTGCTATAACGGCAGCCTTTGTACTTTATCAGGCAGCTTTTGCTGCCCGCCATAAAACTTCTTTTTATTATTTTATTATTATTTATATTGTTGATTTATGACTTTTGGGTAGTCAAAGGCAGGCCAACACTACATGTTAGAATAGCGAAAAATATGTAGGAAAATATAATGAGAGAATATATGTATTGTCTTGCTCATAATTGCCTTTTCCTACTCCGTGTATGGAGGGTCTATTTATACATATTTTGGGCCTAGAGCCCTGCAAGGAATAAGAATCCTGGGATGCCTCCTATTGGGAGTCCAGGTTACATTATAACTAATAAGCTCTAATCTTGCTAATATTACAAGTGTTAAGTCCAATCATTATCGAACTCTTCTGTAGTTTTGTGTTGAGGGTCCTTCTTGGGCTTTCTTGATCCAATTGCTCTCTGGGACCGGTCCATGTGGCCCAGACCTAGTGTATTATCCATCGTCCAGTCCCCCACTTTCTTGAGATTTCATGGATACAAAGTCTCTGGAAAGTATAGTTGTTCTTTTGGGCCGGTCCGTGTGGCCCAAGCCTAGTGTTATTATCCATCATCCAGTCCCCCACTTTCTTGAGATTTCGTGGATACGAAGTCTCTGGAAAGTATACTTAATCATTTTCTGATGATCGTCTTCAATTGCATCAACCTCAGATTTTTCTTCCGACCAACCATGTAGTATTATGAAAATGCAACAATTTCACACAAATACAACAACAATAACAAAAGAGGGTGATGAACAAATATAACAATTTCACACAAATTCAACAATAAGTATACACACATATAGAACAATATTTAAAGAAATCATTATAAGATTACGTAAATATCAAGAATATACATAAGCCAACCACTGTGCTACGAGTGGGGCTTCCTTATGTCTCCGGTGTGAATATGAATCTTCCATTGCCTAGTGAGTGTGTGTTTCTTCCACACGGTGGTGGAAATATGAGTTTGCCACTGGCTAATGGGTATACTTTTTTTTTTCTTCTATTGCCTAGTGAGTATGCGTTTCTTCCACACTGTGGTGGGAATACGAGTCTACCACTGGCTAATGGGTATACCTTCTTTTTTTTTTTTTTTTTTTTTTTTCTTCCATTGCCTGCGTATTCGAAATATTTATGCTGGGATGTGTCCTTCGTATAATAAACTCTCATAAGCTATGCGCCTGCCTCACTGATAAGCTCTTGACTCGCAATAAGCGTCGCTTGCCGGAGGAGACTAGAAATCAGGACAATCAAGGAAGCTTGGTTGCAGAATAATTGTGGGCACCCCATTGTTGGAACGTAGATTCTAACCGACTACTAGTCCGGGGGACCGGTGGTCAGAATGTAAATCCTAACCGACAACCGATGAGCCAGATGGAGGAGTTCCCGTAGAGATTTGAAACACCATGCGCGCGTAAACCATGAACCACCATGTTAAGTGTTGAAATTTTGGAATATAGGCATATAGCATCTATCTTGAGTTAAAACCATCCGAAGTAGTCAGGAGTTCGTGAATTTCCTCCTCTAGTTGTCCACGTAAACTGAATCCGAGTGTCTTTTTTGTTGGCCATGGGCTTTTCCTTAGGATATCATGTTTGGATACCATAATCTTCATGTGACAATATACTTCCATATAAAAGTTGGTAGAAGCCATGCGTCTGCAAAGATTTTGTCTTGAATATTATTCTTTAATGAATTGATCTGAAATGCTTTTATGCTTTCTCTCCGTCGAATGCCCCTTTTTCTTTTCTTTTATTTTTTTTTGAACTAAAGATATAGACTATATATGAATTCATTATAAATACATGTATGTACAATCACAGCTGCAATTGCATTACACGAAAGGTACTGAAAAAAAAAGTGTGATTTCTCTTCCAAATGCCTCCTCAATACCTTCTTGCATGTCAGATTAGCCGAGAACCTATGAAATTCCTGAGATGTGTGGAGGAACAACAAGCAGAAGCAAAGAATGCCTTTTTCATTATGTGGAGGTAAACTTACCAGAAATTTAAATACTCCCTCCGTCCCATTTTACCTGTCTTACTTTCCTTTTTAGTTTGTCCCAAAATAATGTCCTCTTTCTAAAATTGAACATAACTATCATTCTACATTTCCCAATTTACCCTTTTGACTTTTCAACTTTTTAGACCATTAATGAAACAAGTACAATTGTACTTTGTACAAATTACATCTACTTTTGAAGGGCAAAATTGAAAAGTTAGTATCATTTATGATGTTGCATTAAAACCCGTGCAAAAAGTGAATAAGACACACAATTAGGGACGGAGGGAGTATTTGGTTTTTCTGATTTGTTATTAAGAGCAAGATCGTAATAATAGAATCCTGTAAAAATAAAATCTGCATAGTTTTTTTTTTCTAAATCAACCAAATATTGAGTGTTGCATGTGGGAGTGCGGGACACTAGGTGCCACTAGGCCACAAGGTCTTTGGCGCATGTGTGAATCTTCTTGTTAATTAAATTAATAATTAATTTGTGATTATGATTAATTAATACTTAGCCATTCACTCAAGTAATCCAGTTTAACATGCATGAACATTGTTCCAACCTCCAAAACGCATCAAGAGATCGATTATTAGATGATGGTTTAGTTTTCCAAATTTATTGTCAATTATTAAATCTCAGCTCCATCTGTGATACAGAAATAGTTAGTAGCCTGATAGTATGTATGCGTAGTAACTAATTGTATTTGTATTTGCAGCGGTAAAAAAACAAAATCGTTGTATTGTATTTGCAGCGGTAAAAAAACAAAATCGCCCACCCTGGGGCTCGAACCCAGGACCACAAGGTTAAGAGCCTTGCGCTCTACCGACTGAGCTAGACGGGCTTCTGAAAACCACTAGCCATGTTTTTATACCTCTAAATACTCTCTCTGCACACTTTAAAATAAGAGTAAATACCACAAATGGTCCTCTGACTATTAGGCTAGTATTTTTTTTAGTCCTCGACTTTCAATTCGACCACAAATGGTCCTCTGACTTTCATTTTTGACAATAAATAGTCTTCCGTTAAGATTTCTGTTAAATAGGTGTTAAATCTAGGGGTAATATCGTCAAATTGATTAATATTATTATGATTACTTCTTTTTGAGAATTATATGACACCATAATTAATTTCAAACATTAATAAACATTAAGTTAATAAATATAATAACAAAATGGACGTGACAAATCACATAAATGAACAAAATAAAAAATTCCATGATTAATGTTCGCAATTTGTACTTGATTAATTATATTAATTCAACGGTGGCGACCTTCAGTTATGTCCCAAACAAAATGTTTGATCGATTAAAGAAGAGTGAAAACTATTAATCATCCATGTATGAACAACCATGAAAATTATGGAAACAGGATTTAAAAAAAAATTCTTCAATTTTAATATGTTGGTTAAATTAAAAACAGATAGCTCTAATATTAAATTTTCATTTTGTACGCATAATTACAAGAATAATGTGTATTGTCTTTTTATTTAGGAGTATTTATATTTGTTAATTTTTCAATTATGTTTGTTGGTGAAAAAATGTAACATTTTTATTTTATGACAATTATATATATCAATTTGACGATAATACCCCTAGATTTAACACCTATTTAACAGAATTTTAAATGGAGGACTATTTGTGGCCAAAAATGAAAGTCAGAGGACCATTTGTGGTCGAATTAAAAGTCGAGGACTAAAAAGAGTACTAGCCCAATAGTCAGAGGACCATTTGTGGTATTAACTCTTAAAATAACAATGGTTTTTATTTGATTTCTTTCCGCCAGACTTTAAAGCCAAATTCTATAAATGAAATAATAACAATTGAAAATTATCTTTTAACTGATAAGAAAACGAAGGTTTAGTTAACTCATTAAATTAATTAAAGGTCAACTCAGTTTTTTTTTATAAGAAAAAATTAAAAGTCAACTCCCATCCCCTCAAATCACATAAGTGTAGCATTTTGATTAGAAGAATGTGTGGATAAATAGAAATATCAAATGCTTAATTATTAGACTTGTAACAACATGAGATTAAAGAGTTCGAATTAATATTTTGATCATATTTTAAATTTAGAAAAGCCAAATAAATAAAAAGGCAGAAGTAATTCTATTATTTTTCTAGTTAGTCTTTTTGTCATATTTTTATAAATAATGCTCTACTAATAATTTGATCATACTTTATCATTGTCATTAATAATGGCTACATATATAGTTTTTCATTTCCACTTCCATATCATGACTCTCATCTCTATTAAATTCTCTCATCTCTATTAAATTTAATGAGGTTTAAAGGCTATTTTTTTTTTTTTGAAAATAGGTTTAAAGGCTATTGTTATCTTCTAGTAGAATTCATCTATTACTAATTTTTATAAATATTTGAGTGCAAAATTAAATATCGTTCTTAAATTTAGCTACAAGAACAAATATGATAGATGATTGACAAAACTGAACCTTGTTGAAGAGATAGATATTTATATTTTAATCCTTATTTTTGCACGAGAATGAAACATAATTGGTAATGAACGACAAAATATAAAATTATCATCAAAATTAAAAATAGAACGTTATTAAATTATTAATTAAAAATTAAATTTAAAATAATGAAAGCTAATTTAAATAAAAAAATTTAAATTTACTTGACAATGTTGGAATCAATTTATTAAAATAGATGATGGCAAGTTTACTAGTTACTACCCAACCAACAACATTGGCACGTCATATATAAAAAATATAAATGAGAAAGAACTAGGAATATGAAAGTAGAAATGATATTTTAGTCATTAAATAA
>CM008338.1:23372806-23384508 GCA_002525835.2 Ipomoea batatas | reverse complement strand
TCACAAACTATGTTTAAGTACCCCTAACATGAATACACAGAATCATAGTCTACAATACACAGAATGCCTTCAAACAACAGACAGAATATTAACACAAATACACATACCGCCCAAAACAGAAAACGTGATTTCCAAAAAAAACAAACTGTTAATTAAAATGACCAAAACGACGTCTTTTTGGTATGGGATGCACAATATAAATTTCCCAATCAAGGTACCAAAATTTAAAAATTTAAAGGAAATAAATAATAATTTTGATGCTCTAATTATCAGCAAATCCTATTTTTAGTCTTAGCTATTATTATGTTGCTATATTTATTTCTATTTTTTCAATTTTATCATATTTTATTCTTGATATTTTGTAATTGTTACAATTAGTATTCTATTTAAATTTTTGTCATTCAATCTTTAACATAGAGGGTTAATATGTAAATTAATTATTTAAGTTACGTTTCTTATATATTCTAACATGTAACTTATGCTCCTGTCTCGTAAAATATTTTAATTGAATGATAAATTTATATATGTATTAACTCATTTTATTAAACAGTAGAATTATAGAAAATTCTATTGAGAACTAAATTTACAAAAATAAAAGTCAATAATGTTATATGATTTAAAATTAAAATAATATATATTTTTTGTGAAACAACCTATGTCATTAATCCTGCGAGACAGACAATTACTCGCGTAAGCTTTAATTAAATCCTCCAGCCCTAGTGGAATATCCTCAAAGTAGGTGATGCCCCAATATCCTGCTTGTCCATGATTAGCCAGTCAGTTTGTACAACGATTACCTTCGCGATAAATATGACGAAACACAATACTTTATATATGACTAAAGGTGGAACAATAGTTTATGACAAATTTGAATTTACTTTTAATTAGAGCTAACTAGTTCTTATAATCTCTAAAAGTTGTAAATGCTAAATTATGTACTCAATTTTTACAAAATTGTTGTAAACTTAGCTTGATCATCTGATTCTTACACACAATCAAGATTAATTCGTAAGGTTAGAGTAAAAGAAATGAATTAACATTAAACAATTAGGACCCTGTTTCGTAAATAGTTGTTCACTAATGTTGGGAAAAATGTTTGACATTGTGGAGATTGAAACAGATTGTCAACAACTTGTGAATTCCCTTGACAACAATGCAGGATACTCTTCTTTCAATCGTCTTGTTTATGATATTAAAGAAATGACGATGTCTTTTAACCACATTTCTATTAGCTTTGCTTGGGGATGTGCGAATCAGGCGGCCCATTATCTAGCCCGAGAGTTTGTTTCTTTGTCAGATTGTATGGAGTGGAATTATTATCCTCCTGACTTTATATATAATGTTCTCAGTTTGGATTTGAATTAAAGTGTTGTTTTGTTTGTTTTAAAAAAGAATGAATTTTATTACTATGATAACCGCTATATTATATGAGCTATGGAAGACAACTATTTATAGTTGACACAGGCTAAGGAAGAACCACCTGCCCCTGATACATTAGATGGAGACGACATCTTCTATTAACCAGGCGCGGGTGGTGTTGGCCTTAATTGGAATTTAATCTTCCCTCATATCCTTTGGAATATCTGGAGAGCTCGTAATTAATGAGGTTGTTTTCCACAACAAATACCTTAGGTCAAGAGAAATCATTTTTCGAGCTAGCATGGAAGGGAAAGAGGCTCAACGATATCTCTTGAAGCACAAAGGTCCATTAGTTGTGTTACACCGCTGGGTCTCGTGATCACCGCCTGAGGTCGAGTTTGTCAAACTGAACTCGGATAGAGCAAGGAAGGCAAGGTTTGGTCTAGCGAGCGCAGGTGGATTACTTCACGATCAGGGTGGTAATTGGATCGTGGGCTACATATCAAAGATTGGACTCACCAACAGCTTCTTGGTCGAACTTAGGGGTCTTCGGGAAGGACTAAGTCTTGCTAAAAACCATGAATTCAACAAAGTCATTGCAGAAACCTATTCAGAAGCTAGTGTTATACATATCCTGACTAAAGAAAACGATCCTTCTCTGGGCCCCAATACCTTAGTGGCGGATTTCCGGCTTCTCATGAACCAGTTTCAAGTCTTAAAGATTGTCCACATCTTTCGTGAAGGCAACAAATTTACCGACTTCCTTGCCAACTTGGGACAAAACTCCCAATGGGGTCGGCACTACAGTCTTGGATCACTCTCCGGATGGATTATATGATCTACTGTTGTAAGACGCTTCGAGCTTAGCTACTAGCCGTCGTTGTTAGTTTGTTCTTGGGACCTTGGGTCCCTCCATCTCACAATAAAAAAAAAAAAGCAGTATTTGAGAGAAGAGACCAAATTTTAAACCGTGACAGGATTATATTTAAAGTGAACAAATCTCTTATGTACACCGGCATTTGGCCATGTCTGTTGAAGCAATTAAGTATGGGTCACACGTGTGAGACCGTCTCACGGATCCTTATTCGTGAGACGGGTCGGGTCGGGTCGGGTTGAATCAACATGCGAATGACATACTTATATGCTCAATAGTCATACTTATATGCTCAAATGTAATACTAATACGGAAAAATATAATACTTTTGAATAAAAATCTATAGTAATAATTTTGCATTTTGATGTAAAAGTATTATATTTTCCATCAAAACTATTACATTTTCATAATAAGTAATGTTCCCCTTACTTATAAGGAAAAATATAATACTTTTAAGTAAATATGCAATACTTTTAAATCGAAATATAAAAGTATTACATTTTCCCTTAAAAGTATTACTAAGAAAATTTTTATTCCTGATTAGTATTAAATTTGAACATATAAGTATGACATTTGTGCGTATAAGTATCACAGTTTCACATTGACCCGACTCGTCTCATAGTAAGACGGTTTTATACTAGAAGTAAGTTGTAGATACGTGTTTGAGTTGACAGTCTTCTAATGTTGACACTTTTGGATTCATATTTGATTTGAATCATTGAAGTATTAAACGCAAATTTGTGTACAACAAATATAATTATAATCGATCGTTAAGTTACTATTACATATAATCTAAAGAGAGTAAAATTTGTCCTCATCGCGTCGATCACATAGCGAATTTTAAATAAGATTTCACAAATAAATTTAACAAAAAATATCACATTTTCTCTCATGAGTAGCAATCAATTAATTTATCATTAATTAATATTAAAATCTTTCACATATATAACTGATCAACGTCTAAATATTAAATTTTAATTAAAAGTATTACATTTTTTCAAAAGTATTATACTTTTTCTTATAATTAATAAATAATTTATTTATGATTAGTAGTATGTATTAATTTTTTTAACATAAGTATTACATTTATATTTTAATTAACCTAACGAGTCTCACATGTAACTGATGTAAGAATTCGTGAGACGGTTTCACATGAGACTCACCCTACGTGAAAAAAGTCTCAACTCCTTCCTTCATTTAATTTTGTGTATCTAATTTAATTAACGAAAAAGCTCGTAGCTACTACTTAGATGTGCGTTTTGAGTGAAACCTGCCTTATGACCTTTGCTAGCAAAAACACAGGTGGTAAGTCAACTTAAATTAACCATAATTAACTTACTTAATCCAAAAATTTAATAAATAACTCTTATAAGAACTCAAACTTGAAACTTATTGTTACTAAGTCAATGGCTGATATTACAACATCCATAATTAATGATTGGTCTTATAAGAGACGTATGACATTACACTTTTTGAGGTTCCTATTCATTTGCATGCCTTCTCTTTTTATTTTTTATTTTTTATTTTTTTATACTGGTGTTTGGAAAGTAAAATATTATAATTAAATGCTAGCGGCAGAATCGGATAAAGCCTTATTTATGGATGATTGATACATATTAGGCAGGAGGATCGTTCGCATGTATTATATTTCCCGGTCAACCTGCAAGCAAGTTCAGTAAATGCAGTACCTAGCTGGATTTTGACTACAATTTTGTATTAAATTAAAGCCTTACCAATATTTTTTGTATTAAATTAAAGCCTTACCAATATAATCATTAAGCTTAAAAACTTTTATACTTACAACCAATTACTAATTCCCAATTATTTTCCTCAACTACTACTACTCCAACCAATCTCCATTTTCCTTTTCTTTTTCTAATCTTCTTATTTTATGCCATAATACTTAAAAATCTTGTCAAATATGATAACATGTAACTACTTTCTTTTTCTACTGAAACACAAAAAGTCAATATTGCATCTATCAGGACTCTACTAGATGACCTCCCATTTGAAAAAGTCACTTCGTGCCACTGAACCACAAGACTATTAACATGTAAACACAGTTTTGTTTTTATCAAGTGGAGTGTTTCATTTTTATCAAGTAACACGGAGATCCAAACACATACATGACTTTTGGTATAAGGTTGACTCTAATACTAAATTAAAAGATGTATTCTGTTTCAACTAAAAATTTAATTTGATAATAGATTATATATTTATTAATTGTATTTATGATTTTTTTGGTTAGACCGCGGGGTGTCCTAAATAGGTCTTAACAGTAGGAAACACCTTTAAGCCGGTACTATACTCAAACTAATCTCCATTTGCTCCGGGCCGACTCAATTAAGGAGCAAAGTGTTTGCCAAATTGATATTTTCATACAAAGTATGGTTCGAATTCTCGATCTCTCAAGAGTGCACAGCCATTCGCGCCAATCAAGCTGGTTATTATATTGTATTTATGATGTTTAACATAAGAAGATGACACGAAAGTTAAAGTAATGGATGGAGTTGGCATCACCTCTGCATATCTTTCCACATCCTCCAATCCGAAAGACAGCCATAAATGGTCTTGTTGTTTCTTGGGATTTTGACACTGTTTTCATCTTTAACTTTTTCTTAATTTCAAGTCCATAGCACTTTTGCCAGCTACATGATTGGAAATGATCGGCTATCTATCTGTCTAGGTGAACATACTACATCAATCCACACCAATTTGCAACTTTAAAAAAAACCTATTTTATGAAGATAGCTTAGCTTGTTTGTTCAATTCTGTGGGTAATATCAAATCATATTTAGCTGTTTCTTTTGCCTTGTTTTTATTGGAAAGCCATTATCAATAATCATGCATATAATTAATATAATTTACATCTAATTTCTTTGATCATACGTGAACAAGTCCGTAGGAGAAAACTAAGGACTAATCACATCCAATTTTACATCTGGAAAAATTGAACAGACCAAATTTGATTTTTTAAAAATTACGATAGCAGTTTCATAATTATCACAAACTCTACTATGCAAACGTTAATATTAAAATCTTCTATTTAATATTAACGCTTTGCACATTTAGTGTTAACATTTTGCATATTTAGTATTAAAAGTTTGCGTTTGCAAAAATGCAAAAATACATTGCAATTAGGCCGGGTTTCGTTTTAGAGTTTTATGACTGAGTTTTTTATTTTATTTGTTATAGTGGTTCACTTTTTACTGTTTAAGGTCTAACATTTACAGATTTAAAATTTAACTATTTTGTTGATTTTATAGAATTTACCAGTTTTGCATATTTAGTTGTTAAAGATTGCATATTAAGTGTTAAAGTTTGTATAGTGGAGTTGATGATAATTTCAAAACTGCCATCGCGTCTTTTTTTTTAAAAAAAAATTGATCAAATTCGTCAGTTTTTTAGTTATTTGCAGATATAAAGCTGATTTGTTCTTATTTCTCTCCTACGGGAGTGCACTCGCAAGATCCATAGCGTATGTATATACATATATATATATATGTATATACATACATATATATATATATATACATATATATATATATATATATACATATATATATATATATATATATATATATATATATACATACATATATATATGTATATTAATGTGTTTGTGTAGTAAGTGGAATAGGATATGATGGTAGTATCTTTGTGAGAGGTTAGGGGAGGCTAGGGCGAGCAAACCTAGTTGGAGACATTAATCTTACTCATTGATTGGCAATTTATTTCTATGATAACCAATTAATGTTCTTTTAATTCATTCCTTAATTTCTGCCATGTGGAATAAGGAGAAGTTCAAAATATATATACATACATCATACATGCGGCATGTTGTAAATGTGTGAGAATATAATCTCAACAAAAGTATAAATGCATTTAATATATATATATAGGATATAATCAATAATATACGCCCGCCAGCCCATACCTACTGAAAATTTCCTGCTACCATATCAAATCTGCTTTCTCATTGGTAGTTGACATTGAATGAGAATTCAGTTTTTGGAACTTGTAGACAAGAAAGAAGATTTTGGAAGGATATATTGCCTTCATCATTCATTATATTGTATGCCTTTTAGGATCTATTTTTTGTTCATAGTATATATGTAGATGCATGCATATACCGTAACGTGTCAGTCTTAATTTATACATGCATCGAAAATAATACCATCTCAAACTTTCTACTTTTTTATTTTATTTTATTTTATTTTATGAGTTAATTTTATTTTTAGTCTTATATAGATCACTTTAAGTCTATTTTTTATTCATAAAACATCTATTTTTGTTCTAGTATTATTATGACATAACAATTTTTAATCTTTTATCAACAAAATTGTTTAAATATTATTAAATACAAGAGCATTTCGATCTTCAAGTATCGTTTTTTTTATAAATAAACATAAAAAAAATATTACGGTTCAACCTAATTTATATAATAAAGATTAAAATATCTTTGTATTTAATGATATTTTAATGAATTTTTATTGAGGGCTAAAAATGATCATGCCCACAATAATATTAGGACCAAATGAGGATGTTCTAATAAAAGGAACTAAAAGTGAACTGTCATCTATAAATTTAGGAAAAAAAAATTAAATTAACTCTAATTTTATTTTAAATGACAATGGTTAGGGTATCCGTCCGTTAAATCCTTTATGCCCGATTAGATATAAAATTATTTGAACTCGTTTCAAATCTTGTAGAATTATACTCGTACCTATCCCATACTAGTTTCACATTACTTGTAGAATTGAACTTGAACCGAACCCATTTAATATATACTCCATATATGTGTGTGTTATTGTATAATACTTAAGTTAATGTAATACATAAATTGTTCTACAAATTTGTTTAATACAACATAAAATTTTAATAAGAAATCAATAAAAGTAATACAAGAAAATTAATAACATATAATAAACGGGCGAGTATCATGTACTATGAGTACTTCACTAGCTAGTACCCAAGCATGTTCTATTAAGATTCAAGAGAGTTGTATATCTAAAAATACCTGACTTGTTGTCATTTTTATTTTTATGGGATCAATACCTATAACAAGGTAAGGTTTTTTAACTTGAAATTCGGTTGAACCCAATTTGAGACTAATCCTTGCTTAAAGACGTTTTTAGGTATTAAAAAGTTCACAACATGATATATAGGAGATATAATAACAGACAAACTAAATTAGTATAAGAATTTTATCTCCCCGGCCTCTTAACATGATGTTTGTTTCCTAAAAACTTAATAGATAGTGAAACATATAGACACTCTCTACCTATTGAGAGAACTCATAAAAAGAGGGTGACAAAAGGAGAACATTAACATGTGAATGTCTTTTACAAGCACACTCTTAACTTTGAAGTTCTGATGGGATATGGTACATTAGTGCTGGTATGATCGCATCCATCTATGTTCATAGTTTTATTTGGCTAGTTAGGTGTAAATCATGATGTCACTATAAAATTATATTTAAAAAAACAAACTATAAAATGCTGATGAATTACTTTTTAATTATTTATGAACTGATTAATCTAACTACAAATTAATTAAATGAATTCTTACAAGATTGTAGAAGTTTTATTATTAATAATTCTTCCCTCTACAGGCAGAAAGCCGCACACATTATTGCTGGCAATAAGATTCTCTTATCTGGGATCATATAGAGTTGCAATCATTAATACGATTCCTCCCTTAAAAGTGTACCTTTTAAATCATATTATATGTGTGTTTATATGTATAACAAATTTGACATTGCCTCGAAAGAGGTGATGGATTGAGGAGTATAATTTTCGTATCTAAACGTCTCAAATTCAATATTTGTCAACACTCCTTTAGTTGATTTTGTAGCATAGAGCATTCCTAATGTAATTTATTTCTTATGTGTGACTTGCAGGCTATTACACATGAGCGAAATTTGCTCCGTGCATATCTCTCATAGTAGTTGTTGGTTTCCCTCGTCATCCAAAAAAAGAAAAGAAATTTGACATTGTCTAGCTAGCTACAAGTATCGTGTATTTCGTATGTGTGCGCATTCCGTTGTGTATTTTGTATGTGTCTAGCTAGCTACAAGTATCGTTGACAGTAAATATACTTACCTAGTAATATTAGGAAAATAAGTACGATGAATAGAGTTGTGTTGTTATATCTTTTGGAACAAGAATCGGTCCCCTGGCTCTCCTTATTACAAGGTTCACTATTTATACTACAAGTGTAACAGCTCCTTCAATTCGATGAGTCCTACAGATTCTTAATAACGGCGAGCCTATATTGACTGTTGGGTTGTAATAATGGAGAGCCATTGAAATAATTATTCACTCTTCAATATGTCGGAGTAAATATAATGCCCTGTTATGTGATTATTTGACTTCCACGTGACCGCTTGTCTTGCTTATAGTGTTGTTCCGGGTCAAGTGCCTGCCCAACTATCATGTCAATAGCCCCCTCCTAAGTTTGCAAAGGTGATTGAGCTGGCTTGGAAGTAATAACTTGTAACAACGGTAGAATCCTAGGATATTACATCTGTTTTTTCAAATAAAAATACATTGTTACATTAAGTAACCAAGATCATCATCGTTGTCGTCGTCTTAATGAAATGAAGCAACAAGGGCTAAATTCATGAAAATTGCAGTAATTAAACCTAGAGATTGAAACTGGAGGAACGTAGCCTCAGATCTGTGGAAGAAGGCGACTGAGGCGGTAACCTCGACCATTTTTTTTTGTGTGTTTGTTCATAGTTCTTTTTGGCTTGTCGTGGCCTCGATCAAAGGTCAACTCTCAGCATTGATGATCCTCAGCATTCAGCTGATCAGGCATTGATGCCCAACGTTCAACTCATCAGCATTGATGTCCAACGTAACGTCCAATCAACGTTCAACTCCTCATTAATGCTCCATTACTAAGCTGAAAAGGATAAAAAGACTCACGACCACGTAGTGAGACACGACACTTCTTACTAGACAAAACAACACTCAACTCATTTTGTACACTGAGCACTGCACTCAATACTGTATTCAAATACTCAAACACTGTATCAACAATAATACTCAAATAATATATCGGTAACATTATTACCGTCAACTGTTGTGTTGTTACCAATGTAGAGTATAAAAGTCGAACCCATGCAACAATAAGGGGACACACCCTGAATTTGTACCCAGACTCTTAATACAAACTACTCTATTTGTCTTTATTTACTTACACATTAATATATTATCCAGTAACATATTTACCGTTAATAACAAATCTAATTAGACCAAGTCAGTTTTTTGGCAAATTAGCACTAGTAACCCAATTGCATATGCGACACTACCAACAAAGAAAGAAGCAGACAATCAATTAAAACGAAGACAATGACAAACATCTCCAAAAACGAATTAACAAATTTTAGAGTAATTCCTGCATTGATATACTTTAAATTGCTTATATAAATACAAACATTATGCATTAAATTAGTCGCGAAATGCACGTATAAAACTAGTAACATATGATAAGTTTCAAAAACGTTAATATTTATTAACCACTTGAAAATTAAATTACCTGACACAAATTAATTTGAATATGAGACCTTTCAATTGTTTAGATACATGAAAAAGTTTTTTTTTTTCTAAACTTAAATGCTATCACCACTCACTCTTTAAAAATTAATTGATAAGTTAAATCGTGAGATGTGTCTCAATTGACTTACATACTATCAAATGTACTAGCAAAGTAAATTTATACATTTCTTTTTGGGTTAGTTGACAAGTTGAACTGTGTCTTGAGGTATTGAAATGTCTTTTATGTTTTAACCAAAATGTGTAGTTGTTAATGAGATTTTGTATTTATTATTTTAGGGTCGCACTTGTGTAAGACCATCTCACAACTCCTTATCCGTGAGAAAAATCGGGTCAGGTCAATATAAAAATGTAATACTTATACTAAAAAGTACTCTGTATAATACTAATTAGGAATAAACTTTTATTACTTATAAGGGAAAATATAATATTTTTAAGAAAAAATGCAATACATTTAAATGAAAATGTAAAAATATTACACTTTTCTTTAAAAGTATTACACTTTCCCATATAAGTAGCAAACATTTTATTCCTTATTAGTATTACATTTTTCAGTATAAGTATTATATTTTCATCTTAACCCGACCCGTCTCAACTCTCACGGATAAGGATCCGTGAGATGGTCTCACACAAGTTTTTGTCATTATTTTATATATTATATTATGATTAAAATTAAATTAAATTTTTCAAATAATTTTGTACAAAAAAAATTAATTGGTCAATGTATCGTCAATCGTCATTCTATTTATTTATTTTTGGTTATGATATGAAACTATGCAAACACCTTAATTATTTAAAATTTGGCAATATCCCATTTAATTTCTTGAAAATAATGAAAAGTATTATGGGCATAATGTTATATTTCATCTTGAAGTTACCTTATAATATTGATCTCCCAATGTACTTTTTTTCTTTCTTTTTAATACCACTAGCTCTGTTACAATGTAATATCTGTTCAAACATCTTTTTCAGTCTATTAAAGCACAAAGAGTCACTGCCCACTTAACTCCCATTTGGAAGAGGCACATTGTGCCGCTTGCCAATTACTTGATTCTTTTTTTCTTTTTTTTTGGTATTTGATTATTGAGTAAAGTTATTTTTTGTTTAAGTCACGGTTTATTCTATTACTTAAAAAATAGTCAATGAATATAATAAGTTTATCATCATATTAGAAGGTGTTTATTTAGAAGAAGAAAATAATATATTTTGTATATTTATGTAAAACAGAAATATTTGTTTTTGAAAACTTTGACATTATACCTTACAGGCTTACAAGTTACAATTACATGGAAACTTGTTAAATATAATATAAAAATTGAAATGGTTGCTTGTTTCAGCATTTCTTTAACAGTTAAAATAGTAAACAATTAATTGGTAAATATTTTAATTATGTGAACCCGACATAAACCCGGTTTAACCGCAGAAGTTTGGAATTTAATGCAATGATTGACTTACGCCAAAACACGGTAAAGACTTTTTTCAAATTTTAATTAAATAAATAAAAAATTATACTTTTTGTCCCTAAGTTATATGATAATTGTAGAATTCGTTTATGAATGTTGGTCATGCTCACTTTTTATCCCTAAATTATCATTGATGTTACATTTTTCTTACTTCCGTGTTCACTTTTCATCCCTGAGTTATTTAAAATTATAGATTTTGTCATTAACGTTTTATTAGTAAATGAATGAAAAGTGCAATGTCAATGATAACGTAAGGACGAAAAGGGAGTATGACAAATACTTAGGGGCGAATCTTACAATACCTTATAACTTAGGGACGAAAGTATAATTTTTTTAAATAAATAAATAAATAATTAATTAATTCCCCAGCTTCCGAGAAATAGGAAAATGGAATAAAAATTCTTATATTCCTTAACAGTCAATTTTAAGCATTTCAATGATTCA
>CM008338.1:23316768-23330239 GCA_002525835.2 Ipomoea batatas | reverse complement strand
CTGGATATTCTTCCCCGTAGGTACTCAAATACACAGCTGCATAAAATGTAAATTTTGGATTGCAGCACAGCTTTGAACAGCAATTGCAGAAATGGATTAGGTTCTGCTGCTGAGAATTTAGGGCTACTAAGTGGTTGTGTTTCCAGGTTTTAGATTGGATGTTGGGCAAAGGCCATGCTGTTCTTCTGTGTCGAGTAGAGCTGAAAACGTTTTTAGATTTTCACAGCAACGAGGTAATCTGTGTTCCTGTAAGCCCGTTATTGAGCATATAATATACGGAGTATATAATAATAAATGTACAGTCACACTATCAATTCGTATATATGTATGCCTAATTAGTAAATGCACCCGTTTTTGTGTTTCAGAAGCTGAAAATGCTGCGGCTGGCTCCTGGATGCATGATGCAGACGAGGCGTCGTGCATTATGGATCAGGAGAATTCTGCGATTCGCGAGTTCCCTGCTGATCAACAAGTGGTTGGTGTGATCACAATGGAAGATGTAATTGAGGAGCTTCTTCAGGTGCCCAAGAAATGGAGAGAAATCCAGTTTCATATATTATCTTGATCTGAATCAATCTTTACTGCTTCATGGCTTACTATCTGTGTTGCTGAGATTCTGTCATTTTTGCCTCAATGTCAGGAGGAGATACTAGATGAGACTGATGAATATGTTAACATTCACAACAGGTAAAAATCCCAGAATTTGACAAGTTCGACTCCCAGCTGGAGCGGCCTATTAGCCTTCTTGGTTTAAGCTATGGTAACCTAGGCTGGTTGTCTTTTGCCGCAGGCTAGGGTCACAAGGCAGGATCTACCCAGTGCACACTCTCAAACAGTGGCTACGGGTTTCCCTGTTACTCAAAAATCCCAGAATTTTGGAAGCTGCAGTTTATCCCTAATCTTGAATTCTAACAGTGTTGATTGATTGATTGCAAGATAAAGATGAACATAAACACTTCACAGGAGGAGTCTCTTCTGCCTGCAGGATCTTGTTCTTCAATGAGGCTGAGATAGTGTAGTTTTCTGGCTTCTGGAACTTTGATTGATCATCCTTCTCTCTCTTTTTTTCTTTTTTTTTTTTGTTTTTTTTTTTAAATATTACAGATTTATCTATGTATAATGAAAGACAATAACTTCTCAAACCATATAGTTACCAAACCGATCATCTAACTAACTCAGTTGAGAATCAACTCCAATATACGGATTGCTAATATTAGGTTAATGCTCACATTCTTTGTGTAATAATAATTTAATTTATAGGTAGCACTCTTGCCACATTGCTAATTTAAGTAAAAATAAATAAAGAGACAATAAAGAATATTAATGTCAAAAAAAAAAAATATTAATGTTATATTAGTTTAGTTAACATCTGTATTGATTTGATAGTGTCACTTGAAATTCAACATTTGGGGGTCCTAAGAGCTTTGCTCGTTGTTTTTTTAGGATATTGTAAGAAGGTCGATTGCTTTTTTATGTAACTTATTTTAGTCTTTATTTCTTTCCTATTTTTTCTACTAGTTTTATCAAAAGTCTTTAGTAATGACATAGTGTCCACTGTCCACATATATTATATTTATAACAATTATCCACCACCATTTTATATAAAAAAAATTTAATAGTGTCCACATATATTATATTTATAACAATTATCCATCACCAACTTTCAATTGAACCAACTAACTTTTAATAGCTACAACTAATTATTGACTAGTTGACTCGATTGAATTAATCTCACAAAAATTATTATAGCATAAACAAATATAAGTATATAACCCTCATCTATATACCATAATTAAACACGAAAGATATGAACTGAAAACTTTGCGGCTATGGCTCCACAATGATTTTTCCGGTAGCATGTCCACTCATCATCTTGGCCCAAGCATCTTCTGCTCTGCTTAGAGGATGCTTTGAATCGACGGTAGTCTTAAGCTTCCCCTCCTTCACCAACCCAACAAGCCACGCCAGGCTCTCGCTCTTGGGGGTTATAATGCACGGCAACAATTGCTTCTTTGAGAAGGTGAGTTTGTGCAAGGCAAAGGTGCAAAAGGCTTTTGGGTTAGGGGTGAGGTCTATCACTTTCCCATCCTTGCTCAAATTAGCCTTAAAGGTGGACCAGGGAATGCCCCTGGCGCAATGAATGACCGCGTCGTATTTCAACCCTGATGGACTCCTGAGATCAGTCCCTTCCGGGGTTGTGTAGTCCACAACCTCGTCGGCCCCTAGGCTCCTCACGAAGTCGAGGTTGCGGGGCCCACAGGTAGCTGTGACATGGTGTAGGTTCCCGAGTTTTGCTAGTTGAACGGCATAGTGACCCACTCCACCGGAGGCGGCGGTTACAAGTATGTTCTTCTTGGGGCTGATGGGGTCATCAAGCTTGATCCCTGCAGCTTCAGTGAGGGCTAGGTAGGCTGTGACACCAGCTATTGGAAGGCCTGCGGCTTCGGCAGCGGATACTTCAGGTGGCCTTGCAACAATAACTGAGTTCTCCTTAGCTATAGCATACTCCCCAAGTCCACCCCCATTCTGTTTTTATCAAACACAACATGAATTGAAGAAGCCATGCAATATGCATGTGCTTAGCCCTAACACATTTTATGCATATCAACAGAGTTTTTTTTTTTTATGACGGTTGGACGGAGGCCTGGGAAGGGTCAAGTCCAACACCATGTGGCTAGAGAGATAGTTGGGCAGAGACCTAGCTAAAAGGTCAAGTGCGATCTTGAAATTGTGGCGGTATATAAGGAATTAAAGTTGTGCCTTGAACTATAGTTTTTGACATAATGGTAAGTGTTTGATGTTAACAAGTGGTATTAGAGCCATAATAGTAAGCATTTAATGCTAACAAGTGATATTAGAGCCATAATAGTAAGCATTTGATGCTAACAAGTGATATCAGAGTCACGTCAAAGCTGACATGTGCTTAGAGAAGGCCGGTGAGGGGCCAAGTCCAGCTAGCACCAGATGACTAGAGAGAGCCTCTTGAAAATGTGGCAGTATATAAAAAAAATAAAGTTACCTATACGCATTTGCTAAGAGTTATAACTTTTGACATAGCAGTGGTAAGCATTTGATCCTAATTGTTATCATCCATAGCATTATAAGATGTATATATTTTTATTTTGAGTTTTTATAAAATTGGTGCAAGACACAAACCAAAATACTGTATGTACATTGGAAGTTATGAGAACTGGGACTTACTCGAGCACTGAGCACTGCGACAACTTTGTTTCCTGGCTTGAAATTTTTAACACCAGAACCAACCTCCATTACCTCTCCTGCTACATCAGTTGCTGCTCCAGTTTCCAGCCAAAGAAAACATTGTTATATATATGAATACAAGACAAGATTAGAAAGTAAGAAATGATGACCATCCAAAACATAACAAAGCAGTGGACTAACCAGGTATATAAGGAAATTTTGATGGAAGGAAAGGGCGAATGATGCCACTTTCAATTCTGCAATCAAATGGGTTTAAGCTTCTTGCCTCTATCTTTAGCAACACTTCACCTTTACCAGGACTGGGTACAGGAACTTCAACATGCTGCAATACATTACATCCATACCCACCTCACATAATCAAAATTTGCAGTAGGCACTAGACGCTAGTCGGACGGTAGACTAGCACCTATGGCCTAAGCGGTATAGGCGGCGCCTCAATATAAATATAATAAAAAAATTAGCAAGGCTGCTAACTCTGCCGAGTTGAGCAAGTTAACTCGGCCAAATTCGGTTGAGTCCACCTGCAACTCGGCTTAGTTGGCCGAGTTAGGAGCTCGGCCGCCGGTCACCTAGACGGACGCCTAGGGTGCGATTCGCCTCTGGGCGGAGGATTTTTGTATAAGTGTGTATATATATGAAGGAAATTAAAGGGAAGGGAAATACTATACCTTCAAAGCTGCAGCGCCACCTCCATAGCTGTCATACTGCACCGCATGCATAAGCCGCCTCTCCGCCATAACTCAACGCATGCAATATTCGGAGAAATTGAATGGTTGGAGTACTAGTGATCGAACAAGGGTGAATAATAATGTGATTTAAATATATAGCTGAAATGGATCGGAGTTTGAATTTTCTTCAGCTGCGGGCCTCATTAGCCCTTGGCGTGGCTAGTCCGGCACCACAATTTATATACGAACCGTCGTCCGCATGCAGATTGACCTTTCGCACGCGGCGCCTACTTTTCTGTGTACATATATTTCTTCATAGAGCGGACGACTTGTCGCCCAAGGAAGAATTGGATGGAGTTTGAAACTAAAGGGAATCATTCTTGAAACTTCTTGTTTATCTCCGGCAGGTTATAAATGTTTATATTAAGATTTAAACAATCAACCTATTGCAAAACAAAAGGTATCCACTACTGCTTCACTAGATACTCATCTTGTTATTTTATTGCAAAATATAATTAAATACCAATCTGCGGACAATTTTATTTGTATTGAGAAGTTTCATAAAAAACAAATATATTATAGATGATATAAAAATTAATTTAATTTTTGTCAATAAAATTAACAATGATGATTAAATTTTAATATTTCAATTAATTCATATTTTTAATTTTGAACAATTAAAATTTTTATATTTGGTATTAAAATACATGTGACTCAATTTATTCAAATAAAATACATTAACATTTGCAATGCATAAATAAAATGTTAATATCTTTTAAATAAACTAATAAGTAATGTTGGTTTTATGACTTTTGGGTAGTCAAAACCAGGCAACACTATGGTTAGAATTCGAGAATATAAGAAAAATGTAAGAAAAATATATGGAGAGAATATAGGTATTGTATTGCTCAGAATTGCTCCCTCATCTCCATGTGTGAATGTCTATTTATACATATTTTGGGAGTCCTTGTTACATTATAAATAATAAGCCTTAATCCTATTAATATTATTGCAAATACTAAGTCCAATCCTTATCGAATTCTTTCGTAGCTCTGTGCTAGGTCTCCTTCTTGGGTCTTCTTGATCCAGTTACTCTCTGTGGCCGGTCTATGTGACCTAGGCCTAGTATATAATCCATCATCTAGTTTTATATGTGACTCAGGACTAGTATATTATCCATCATCCAGTTCCTCACTTTCTTGAGATTTCGTGGATTTGAAGTCTCTGGAAAGTATGCTAAGAAATGCTATTTGATCATCTTCGACTGAATCGGCCTGCAAATAAAATTTCTAAGATTTTTTTTTTAAAATTATTTATTTATTATTATATATTATTAGTATTATTATTTATATTTTATTCATTTATTTTTTATTTTTTTTTGGAGCTAGCGGTCGACCGATTGTCTCAAAGTGAGAAGAAAGAGGGACCGCCCCAAGCCATTGGCGTTTCGGTTGGAAGGGTTGATTAAGTAGTGTACATCGTTCCCACTGGTGGGATCGGCTTGAAGGCCCTAGCAAAATAGGAGATGAACTCAACTTTGGTTTGCATGCTTGAAAATGGTGTGAGAGGTGTGTCCCCAATGCTTAACTGTCTATCTTTAAAGGGTTTTTGCTTCATGTGAATATTTCTTGAGTTGTATGACATCTAGTTAACGCCCTTTGTAGATAACATGAGGGATCTCCCCCTCTCCGGTATCTTTTGCATTCATTTTTGATTGACCGAGTGTCCAATAGAGTGATCTTAGCTATCTTTGGTTCTTATGTTCTTATGGTTTGAAATGATTTGCTTGAGGACAAGCAAAGTAAAAGTATGGAAACTTTGATAAGCACCAAAGATAGCTAGATTAAGGGTCTAAGTTGGGGTAATTTAAGAACAATTTTGCATCCTTTTGTGAACTATTTATGGCGTTTCTAAGCTCTAATGTGTAAATCTATTGTAAGCTCTATCTTTGGCACATTTATATTTTATTCATTTACTCCGTATTATTTATGGATGTCCATGCTTTTTCGAAGGTCGGTGCAATGGCCAATGGGTACCCGAATCTTAGCGAAGCGGCTCACATCCTCTCTTGTTTTCTCATCTTCGATGATCACTTTATTGTGACAACCGACTTTACGTAGATCTCTTTGCTTTTTCAAAGAGGGTGCAATGACTGCCCAATCCTAGCAAGATGGCTTTCCTCGGTTTTTACCTCTAGGAGTGGTCTTTCTTAGCCTTTTTCTCAACTTCATTATTCCATGGACCTTGATCCACACATTAGTATGAACCATAAATAAAAAGTACATTTTTAATATATTAAAAGTACATTATTTGTATACATAAAGTACATTATTTGAAAGTACGTGATTTTTTTTATATATTATCAAATATTACATTCATGGTCCACACAACTATGTGAATCATCGCAAATTATGCTATGGACTCGGGTCCACCTTGCAAGGTGGACCCAGACCCATGTTCACAATTTAAAAACTTTATGTTCACAATTTTAGAACTCTATATTCACAATTTTAAATCTCAATATATAAAATTACATTACTCAATATTCACAATTTTTGAACTCTATATTCACAATTTTGTTATATAGATTCAAAAATTATGTTATACTATTGAATATAGAGTTATGAAATTGTGAACATAGAGTTCTAAAATTGTAAACATAGAGTTCTATAATTGTGAATATAGAGTTAAAAAATTACGAATATAGAGTTCAAAAATTATGAACATTGAGTTCAAAAACTATGGACATTTAATTCTAAAATTGTAAATATAGAGTACTAAAATTGTGAATATAGACCTAGGTCCACCTTGCAAGGTGGACCCGAGTCCATAGTATAACAACCGCTGGATCATGATCCACATAATAATTTGTCAAATTGATGGGTTGTTCTATTTGAATCTTTTTCACTAGGCTATTCAATTGAAATGGATTGGCCCAATTTGCTAGAGTCATGAATCAGTCCAAATATATTTCTTCATTCCTTAAGATTCGTAACAAAAAAGGCAAAATACCATGGACCAGAGTTCGAGCAATAGTTATGCCATGGACCGAGCTTCACCTATCAATGTGAACTCATATCAAATATACAACTTATATATTGAATATTCACAATTTACACATTCAATATTCACACAATTCAAATTGTGAACATTCAGTAGGTAAATTGTGAACATTTAGTATATAAAATTGTAAACATTCATTATGTAAATTGTGAACATTCAAAGTCATATTTGAATTGTATGTACATAGTATGCTAACTGCAAATACATAATATGTTAACTCCATATACTTAATATGTCAATTGTAATAGGTACATAATTTATTAATTGAATATATATAATATGATAACTGGATTTATATAATCTAAATGTCATTTTAAACCAAGATTTACAATACAAGATGGACCATGCTTTATAGTACAACAATAGTATAACAATTGTACTCCGTAATATATAGTCATTGCGGGATTATTGATTATTGATCTGTCCCTTGCCTTTTAAATACAATAGAGAAACAATAGACTATATGAAATGAGACCACATGACTCCTATAACCTATTGAATCCGTAGTTAGAAAAGGGCGAATACCTTAAGGTGATTCCAAGAATTAATGAAAATTAGGCTCTAAATATTAACCAAACAAGGTTATTAGCGCATTTGGTTGGAATGAATGAATTAAGAAAAAAATGAATTATAATTTGGTGGGAAAAGAATAAGATGAGAATAAAGTAAGAATTCAAATTACATTGTTTAGTAAGTAGGAATAGAGTTATTGGGAATGAGAAGAGAAAAAGTGGTATAAAGATTAAAATATCCTTGTCTAATAATAATACTAATAATAATCATGGGTAAAAAAGTCTTTTTCTTCCTTTTTTTCCTTTTTCCTTTTGCCATCAAATTGTAATTCATATGGGGAGGGTATGATTGTATCAATTACAATTGAGTTAATTCCATTTTTTGTTCTAGATTTATAGGTGACATTTCACTTTTGGTCCTTTTTTTAAAAAACATCCACTTTTGGTCCTAGTATTATTGTAGCATGACCATTTTTGGTCCTTCAAGAAAACAGTTTAAATTTCGTCTAAAACAAGAGCATTTCAGTCTTCAATTTTGATTTTGTTTAAAAAAAATAAACATAAAAAATATAGCGGTTCAACCTCCTTTGTATAAAAAGGATCAAAATGTCATTGTATTTAACGGCATTTCAATGATTTTCTTGACGAAGGACCAAAAATGGTCATGCCACAATAATACTAGGACCAAAAGTGGATGTTTTTTTAAAAAAGGACTAAAAGTGGAATGTCACATATAAATCTAGGATCAAAAATGGAATTAACTCAATTACAATTCAACACAATGAGGAAATTGCTATTTAGTGAAATTATAATTATCTCTAACCAAAAACTGTAATTTCGGTGGACAAAGAATTGTGTTGTAATTGAATTGTAACTACATCCAACCAAATAGTCCATAAATTTGTTTCACGATGGATACAAATATGTCTCTCTTTTTTTTTTCTTTTTTTTTTTTTCACTTCTCAAAATTATTTCATGAAATTGAAAAATAAAATTTTGAGTTATTACATAAAAGTGCCATTTTTTTAAAAATTTTATATATGAAATTAAAAACCCAATAAATCATCGAAAATTTACAAGGCCTTAGAACCCAAGCAAACTCTCTGAGAAGCCATGTATACTATACTAATTCTTCAATCCTAAGTCCAAAATCCGAAACGTGTTCAGAAATTAAAAGGGCAGAGTATAGTAGCACTTCCAATTGACAAAAATACCCATAACCAATTTGGACTAAATTGCACTCTCACCACGGATTCCACGCAACAATTTGATAAATCGTTGCAGGCCATTCTTCATTTAAATTAGTGTTAATTATTAAAATGGTCCATGCATTATAGCAAAATTAACAACTTGATTCTTGACTATTTTTTTTTTACTTAATTAAGTTTTCAACTTTAAAACTTTTAACCAATTTAGTTCATCGTTTATTTAGCCATCAGACATCAATTTAATTTGAGGGTATTGCTAGAATTTCACATTGTGTAAGGATCAGAGAAGATGGAATTCAGAACAGAACTCAAGACGGCGTCGTTTGACTTAGAGCCGTTAGTGACAGTTGGGAAGTTGACCCTAAACGCAGTCGTTTGAAAGGATTCGTTGGTGGCAGTTGAGTTTCCTCCAGATGACGTCGTTCTCCCTTGCCAGCAACCTGATCCGTTGGAATAATCTGTTTGCAGCTCAACTGTATTCTTGCAGTATTTCACAGTATTCTAGCTTAGTTTTGGCTGGTATTTAAATCCATCTGTATTAAGGAACAATTTATGCTGAGATTTATGATAATTTTCCTTCTCTTCTCTATTCTCTCTTCTCTCTTCCTTAAACCCTAATTTCTTCACTCTCTACCTTCCCTATCCCCTGAATCTGCTGTTCTATTCTCTGAGAGCATTGCACGTTGCTTCCCGGGCTACTCGGGACCATATTGATAATTTTGTTATAGTTAAGGAACCATTTCAGTAATTAACTTTTCCGTTTAATAAAAGAGAAAATAGTGCATGTGATGTAAAATTCCAACAATACCCTTGAATTAAACAAAATTCTGACGTGGACTAAACGAAAGACCAAATTGATTAAGATTTTCAAAGTTAAAAATTTAGTTAGGCAAAAAAATAGTCAAGAACTAAATTGATAATTTCACTATACTCATGGGATTGTTAACTCTTTAAATAACTATGGTAAATATGTTGGAATTCGTCAAAGGAGGGTAGTTTCGTAAAACTCATCCTCAACTAGGACCAGTTGCTTTTCCCCACCACTAAGCATCTTTTGATAAATTTATACACAAGAAAAAAATATAAAATAAAAAGGATAAACAAGATATTAGAAGAATATCCTTCCTTTTTAATTACTAAAAAAGCAATATTATATTCTCCGATTTTTAAATTTTTTAAAATTTTCTTTTATCATTTTGTTTTTGTTTTTGTTTCTTCTCAAAACGCCTCTGCGGGTTTTGCTGTTACATGCCGACGCCAGTAATCCAAATTTTCTCTCTCCACAGAATTCATTCTTCTTTCTCTCACTACCCCTCTCTCTCTCTTGTTTTCAACGACAAGCCTCTTGCATTATCAATCACAGTGTTTAGTTTCATCTCTCTCTCTCTCTATCTCTCTCTATACAATTCTCTTTCTCTCTCTAGATCCTTCCTGTTTCTCTGCGATACATCAGCCGGTGAGTTCAATCTCTCTGTATCTACGGATTTCCATGCGGACCTTTGAATTTCACTGTCTTGGGAATTTCCTTTTGCTGCTTTGAATTGTAAATATTTTTTAATTTGAATTGCATTGTGTCAATTACTTGTATTCGAATTTATTCTTTATTTATTTTTAAAAAAATAATTTTTACTCTGTTTTTTGTTTTCGGTTATTTACTCATTGGCTCTGGAAATTTTCAAGGCCATCTGTTGAGAGTATGTTTAATAATGTATGGTCTTGCTGATGAATTATCCTTTGTTCAAGTTTAATTGGCTGTTTGAGATATCTCAGGAGTGAAGTTTAAATCCCAACTCCTCTTTTATTAATTTCGCTGCGGCGTTTTCTTTCTGATTGATGTTTGATCATCATATTCATTAGTTTCGTTCAATTGTATTGTTTGGAATGTTGGATTTTCTATAATTATGTGCCTTGGCAGTTGGACAGTATATCTATTTAATCTCATTAGTAATACCACACTTGAGGCTGTTCTTGTTTGGTTTACAAAATCGGAGTTACTTTATGCTTCACAAGAAGATAACGACTAAAATTTTTTGAAGTTTTCAACTGAAAGACATGTTCTTGATTCAAAAGAAGCTCAGTAAACTTTAGCTGTGCCTTTCTATTTGATTCTCTTTCTATGATTATTAAAGTAAACTCAAGGGAGTCACATATTTCAGATTTTTGTTTCTCTCTCTCTCTCTCTTTTGTTTTTTTTTTTGTTTTTTTTGTTTTGGTTTTTTTTTAAATTTTTTTTTCGGGTTCAATACTAGATTTTACAAATCCTATTGCCAAAGAAGTAGAGATGATGCACCTAGACTCTCTTTTTGTGGCTGACTTTCATGAACTTTTGACAGGTGAAATCGACTTGAAGTTTGGAAAAGAAATGTGTTGCATTTTACAAGCTTTCTTGGATGTAGCTGACCTCTTCTTGTAGTCTACTTGCAACACGGATCTGACTGAAACAGTGGTTTGTTTTAGATGATAACCACTGGTTGCAGCTTGTGAAGGCTGCAGTTAAGAATGTTGATAATTTTTTTGTTGATGCCTTGCAATGAAAACTGGGCCTTCTACAATTCCTTGTATTATATGATGCACATATGCTCTGATAGATGTTATCAGCCAAGTAAAAAACACTGTGTTGACAACAGTGTAGAAACCTCTATCAGGACATTAGAAGTCCATTGAGAGAAATTGCTTTGTCACTTGCTGTAAATCTGACAATGGAAAAGTGAGTTTTCTTGAGAACTTCATTTGAGTTTACTTTCCTTGGTATGCTTTTTGTCTGATGTTCTTTCTCAATTATTACATTCAGATACAAGATACTGAAAGAACTTGGGGATGGAACATGTGGTACTGTATATAAAGCTATTAACATGAGAACCTCTGAGATCGTAAGTAAATGTTTATTTGATCTAATAATACTTCTCTATTCTTTCAACTATGCATGCATTTTGTTATTTTCTGTGTACGTCTTTTGGTGATGACATCAGGTGATGTAAGAGAAATGTCCTGCAAAGTCTTATGAGTGAATCATTTAAATCCAAACTTTTTGCAGAACTTCTTTTTGCCATCAAATGCAAGTTCAGATTCTTGTTTTTGTTGCAGGTTGCGGTTAAGAAAATGAAGAGAAAATTTTATGATTGGGTAGAGTGCATAAATCTGCGAGAAGTAAAGGTGAGTGCTGTTGCTCTCATTTGAAGATGCACTGATCTTTCAATGTTGTGATAGTCAATTTAGTGCATTGCAATAACAGAGATGTTCGCGTGTGCTAGTTAATATCTGCCATCTTCTTTTGTGCAGTCCCTCTGTAAACTGAATCATCCTAATATCATCAAGTTGAAGGAGATTGTCAGGGAGAATAATGAGCTATTCTTCATATTCGAATACATGGTTGGTGTAGTTTGTTTCCTTTCATACCTAATTTCCTCATTGTATATGCTATAAGATTTGTATGTTTTCTCATTAATGAAAGAATCCTAAATGCCTGTATTGTTATCTCACTCTCGACACAATTCATAATGAGCTAGCTATTCTTAGCTGCTTAATTCATTACACACAACATAGACATGTATTTAATATCATTTAAATGCTAATATCAATTGGATGTTGTGGATTATCTAGGAACACAATTTGTACCAAACCATGAAAGAACGGCAAAGACCTCTCTCAGAGGAAGAAATCAGAGGGTTGTTGTCTCAGTTGTTGCAGGGACTTGCTCATATACATAGAAATGGATATTTTCATCGGGATTTAAAACCTGGTATTATGTATTTTAAATGTTTATGCATTAGGTGCAGTTCAATCTTGTTTGCTAAGCTGTTAAGCCAAGTTATTATCTTTCTTTCTGCCTCCAGAGAATTTACTTGTGACCAATGACATAATGAAAATTGCTGACTTTGGACTCGCAAGAGAAGTGTCTTCAATGCCTCCTTTCACAGATTATGTTTCCACTCGCTGGTGAGTTATCTTTACTATACTGGGTTGGCATCTTTCTCTATCTGCTATAGATATATCATCTGTAGTGGTTGGCTTTCTGTGACTGTTCTAGGTACCGAGCACCAGAAGTCTTGCTACAATCTTCATCATACACACCTGCCATAGGTATGGAATATCTACTATCTTCCAATCATAAAAGCTTCTTAATGATTGGAGTTGCCTTATTTTCTGTCTGATAGTAGACAAATTCTTGTATCTTTTAAAAAGTATCATTCAGTTGGTCCTTTTCTGATTTTGGATTTTATGATAATAGGCTTTAATTGGCCAAATTGTCCATTGTGTATTTCTCATTTTCACAATTGAATATTTAGCTCCAGCTGCTGCTTCTGCATACATTTTATGCATTTTGTGATTTTGTGCATATTATTTGATCATTGGGCTGATGACTAACATATGCATACAACTAACACAGATATGTGGGCAGTTGGTGCAATACTTGCTGAACTTTTCACTTTGTGCCCAATTTTCCCTGGTGAAAGGTGAATGTTATAACCCAAGATCATATTTATGCGTAGAAGTGTTAAGTGCAGTTTTTCTCCTCTCTTGAAAAGTTGAACTACTTTCTACCCTTGTTTTTGTTGTCATTTAGAGTGTTCATGTGGTGCTTGCTAATATTCTTATTTGAAGAATTTTTTTTTTATTTATATCAGCTTAGACTTTTGATGTTAATACTTTGCTCATATTTATTTATTAAAGAACTCAGCATTCATTAATAATTTATTCTCCACTGGTTAAGCTGAAATTGCTGATCAATGTTCTTTAGGTCCTAATGAAAAATGTTTTTCTTATGCCAGTGAAATGGATCAACTGTATAAAATATGCT
>CM008338.1:23298901-23316260 GCA_002525835.2 Ipomoea batatas | reverse complement strand
ATTCGAATCCTAAGCCTCTTGGTTTGAGCTGATCAGCTTAGACTGGTTCACTTCCTTGTGGCCCTTTGCCGGCTAGGGTCACAAGGTGGGGGGTAAAGACTGAAATGGGTATAAAAAAAAGTTTTCTGATAGGAAACACATTTGGAAAATGAGTTTTCCAACTTTCAAAAGCTTCCTATTTTTGTCAACTTTTTTTTATTTATTCCCATTTCAATCTTTAACCCCATAAGGTGGTGGAGTTTACCCAGTACACACTCTCAAGTAGTGATTGCGAGTTTCTTTTGTCACAAAAAAAACAAAAGAAGAGTTTTATTGTCACCCTATAACTTTATCCTCATCTCATAGCTTAATAAATAGAGATATGTGGAGGATTATTGTAACTATTCTAACATTACAATTTATACTTGCCGTTTTTGTTATGGCAGTTCAATTCCACACACATCCGCAGGCGTTCCACAATCAGCAGGCTTTGCTGTGGCTTCTTTACAGACTAACATTTTCGACCGACCCTTACTGGCCATGTCGTCCCCCTTCCAGCAGGGACATTACCTTTAAAACAAGTTAATAACCTCGAATAAGAATGGTCTTTATAGGTATTTTAGCTGTAATTAGTATTTCTTGTGTATTTGTACATTGCCCATGAGGTCTACACTCTACTTGCTGCATCCTTCACTTGTGGATCATCTTGTGTGATTCTAGCGAGTGTGATTCTTTCCTGATTGCCCTGCTCAACACAATTCCTCACGCTGTTGCCTAATTGGTTTTGCTTGATCAACATTTATATGGATCAAATGTTTAAAGGTGGAACTTGTACTGTGTACTAAACACTTATTTGGATTATACAATTTCTTTTTTGTCCATCCATCCTCTCTCTCTCTCCCATAAGACAACATTTTTAACTTCAGGAAAATGGAAGAACTCCATTCTTCAAGGACAACATTAAAACCAGGTGGTAAGAGTGCTCTACTTATAATCGAGAGGTTGGAGGTTCGATCCTCAAACCCCTGGGTTTGAGCCGGTCAGCTATGGGTAACCTAGGCTGGTTTACTTCCTTGTAGTCCTTTGCTGGCTAGGGTCACAGGGCGAAGAGAAAACCTCGTTAAAAGAACATTAAAATCAGTCCCCAAAACTAAAGCGCAAGTTGCCTAATCAATTTTCAGTTTCTACCCTTATTTCTCCTAGCAAAAGTAAACAGAGAATATTTTGGCCACATTAATAATGTCATACGCACTAGTGTGGAGTATTGAGAACTCAGAAGCACTCGTGTGGAGTAAAATGGCAAATTCGCAATTTGTTTAAAAGGTGAGGTCAAATGATTAGAAAAAATAAAGCTAAATGTTTTGTAATAAAATTCAGCCATAAGATTTAAGATCAATGGACAGTATTGGTGTCATTTTTGAGGGGTAATTTACACTTTTATGCAAAAGGGGTTTTTATCACATCTGATTAATTTTTTGGATTTTAGGTCATGACTCCAGATTTTCTGTGGGATTCAAACCCCCAACTTGTTTTTTAATTAGACATTGATAATGTATTTACTTTTAAGAAACACATCCAAACTTTTTTTCTAATTACAAAAGCAATGTTAAAAGTTTAATTTTCGTGCATGGATTTACCTATATTGCATCACTGGATTCAGAGGGAGGCTACGTTATGATGGAATATACCCATCCATGATAACCATGAAACGTACTAACAAAATTTCCCAGAAAGGAATAATAAAATGCAGAAAGGTAATTGAGACATTACACAACTTCCTTCTTTGAGCCATTTTAGCATATGACATCCTTTTCTAGTATGAAAATAACAAAGCCAATATTTATTCAACTGGTCATCCTTGCTATTATATCTTTATATCTTGTGTCTAACCTTCCTGCCAAAACTGAACCTGTGTATTCCTTCCTATAATCCAATTATTATCATCTCCATGCACAACAATAATTTGGAATGCTCTGCAATAATTTCGCCCTTGAAGCATGGTCCCGGGAAAATCGTCCCAAAACAGCAATTGTAGCGGTATTACTACCAAACTTTTCAATCCCTCTCGATATCATGCACGTGTGGTTGGCTTCGACGACTACCATAACATCCTCGCCCAGGACAGATGCAGCAGTCTCGGCTATCTGCCTCGTGAGCCTTTCCTGTACCTGAAGCTTGAAACCGTAAAAGTGTACTATAGATTGCAATAGGGATTTCCCAATTGGATTGCCCCCTTTCGGGCAGTAGTACCCTATATGCACAACCCCGTGAAAAGGAAGTAAATGGTGCTCGCATTGGGACCAGAACGGCAAGTTCACTTCAGAGCAGAGTTCTTCAGGGCTAACCTCCCCATTAGAACCCAAAGGGTCTATCCTAGTTCTAACAAATCCATTCAGTTTCATCTCCAAATTGGAATTTTTAAAATTCACGAACCACTTCACGAAACGAGATGGGGTTCCAACGAGCTCTTTTCTGAACGGGTCTTCGCCTAGAGACCGAAGAATTGAAACCACTGCATTTGTCATAATAGTCGAATTTGGTACGTTCATCTTGCAGGAAAACTGAGACGGGCACCAAGATTGGTCGGTGTGTCTTGCACGGACACTTCCCACATCAATACCTCTGAATTTCAGCAGACTCATAAAGTCCGACCAAATATCAGCTTTCTCATCCTCGAAAACTCCCGAGCCTGAGGCAACTAAACTCTTAACCCATCCTTGGTGATTGGTGTCAAGAAAGGCCGACTCGACGTTTGGAAAACGTAGATGCGAACACTGCAGAACAAGTGCGACACCTGTTGGCTTGATTCCATGCTGTAAAGCAGCGCACACTTCATCAGCAAGGCGCTGGGGATCCTGAAGTCTTTTCGCAAAAATATCAGCCACCCGAGACAGCTTGCTTAGCCCTACAACCCGCTGCCCAGCCGGAACGTAGCCTACATGACACTTGATTTGGAAAGGAAGCAAGCAAGATTCACAGTACGAGAAGAGATCAAGATCACGAACAATAACAATCCCGCCTGCACCACCAGCCTGACCAATCCCAATTTCCAACCCAGCTTCGGGAAATAAGGCTCCATGAATGATATCATTTACCTTTTGTTTGTATCCTGGAACAAAAATATGCAAATTAGCAAGTCATTGATGCATGGCAATTGGCAAGAAAATCAGGTCAACATATCTGTGACTCTGTCAATAGATGATCATTTCCACACACCTGTAAAGTTGCTACTTACTATATTTATTGAGCAGAGAACCAAATATTGCTACTTTTTGTTAAAGAAGTGAGAGAGAAGTGTCAAAGACTCCAAGTTTCTTCCAAAAGTCTACAAAATGATGCAGCATAGTTGACTAATCCACCTCCTATAGACCTTTTATCATATTAATTTTAGGAGTGCTGATTCTCTTCTTAACAAGCACTAACAAAGAAATATAAAGTATTTGAATGTTATAGGGCCTTACATAGCAATCATGAAAAATTGTAGTACTCCCTCAGCCCCGTTTTATATATCTGATTCGGTTAACAATGCTTGACTGAAATTATTTTTAATTCAAAGTTTTCATAATCTTAAGTTTAGTATATAAAATTTATATTTTAACTACATTAAAAATACTATTAAACACATGCAACAAATCAAATTTAAAAATAATTAATAATTTTAAAGAAAATAAACAAAAAAGATAGACTTGGTTTGACCAATGAATAGTAAACATGATAGGTAAAATGGGATAGATTGAGTATTTAATAAGCAAAATGGAAGTCAGTGACTTAAATTGGCCATATTTGGTAAGATAGTTAGCTTATCAGTTAATTTTGAATTATTTGTCCACTATTAGTTGTTAGACTTGATTAAACAGTCAATATAAGTGTTTGATTAATTAGTTTTGTGTAACAACGTATGGCTCCAAAACGCTAAAATTCAAAAAGCTGCTCAGAGCAACTTTTTCTATCAATTTTTTGAAAAAGTCATGTTGCATGTAATAAACTACTCCGTATAAGCTATCAACTAAAAGCTAATTTAGCAAACATCTTAGTTAATGCTATCAACTAATCAATAACTAGCTAACAACTATTTACCAAACACCGCAATATTGCGCTAGATGGATCAAAATAAAACCATATTATGGTCCACTTTTCAATTTTGTTTTCCTTTCCAACTGAGTAATTGCACAAAAACACCCCTACTTAAGAACAGAGTCAACAGACAAAGCAGCTTTGTAAAAGATAATTCACTAACATTCAAGAATATGGTCAGCTCCAACTCTATCATCAAAGAATATCTAGCAGTTGTCATGATCAAGTTGAGTTCTTTAAACAAATCTGATCCTAGCCACTAACAGTCCCAGCATTGAATTAGAAGAGTGCATCAAAAACAATTTGTGAAAATATAAAACCATGCTAGCAAAAGGCTCTAACAAAAGTTGATATGCATGCCCAAACTAAACTAGGCCAACAAATAGCAGAAATTCAAAGAGAGAGAGATCCAATTAAGGGAAGAAGTGAGTCACCTGTGGTCCCTTCTCGGAGAGCCTTGGCCACCCGGAAAGGAGTTTTGCGAAGGCCTTCTCTGTTGATATCTTCACCCAAACACTGCACAAGGACTCTCACAGAATCCTCAATGGCACAACTCTCGCCTCTCTCCTCAACACACCCACCAAACTTCACTCCATTCTCTACTTCCACATTGAAATGCTCATCAACCAAAGTGCCCATTGACAGTGATTCAATGTGTGGACCAAATCCTAATCCCCCCACTTGAGATTTCCGACCAGATCAGATCCCAAAAACCAAAAAGCCACCAAAAGTATACCCAAAGATTCAACCTTTCAAACACCAGAATCAAGAAACTCCCAACCAATCAATTCCCATATGTATTAATTGTTCAAATTATAAGTAAAATGATTTTCCAGACAAAAGAAAAGGAGCCAAGGTGGTGTAGGGCTGCAATCGAGAGGAAGAAGAGATGCGAGTGATAGATACGGAATGATAGTAGTATTTATAGGAACGTAGGGTTGTAGTTGATGTTTGGAATGTGTGGAAGGAGTATTGCCTTTCAAAAAAAAAAAAATTTCTTCTTTTTTTCTTAATTCTCCGCTTTGTTTAGACTTTAGACTATATAAAAAATAAAAAATAAAAAATAAAAAATTAATACTCCTAGGAAATATGGTTTTACCGAACTAAATATGCAAATGCAATTCAGTTATTATGCTAGAAAAATAAAAGCAAAATTGATCATTCAATACAAAAAAAAAAGAGAGATTTTTTCACTTTATTTTGATCCTATGACTTTAGTGTTTCTGTCAATTTAGGTATACAACTTTCATTTCTGACATAAGTAGTGCTTGACTTAGCTTTGATTTTTTTTTTTTTTTCACTTTTAGTCCTTGACTTTGATTTTTTTCCACTTTTATTTCTTTCGGCCATATGAGCAACAACTTTTAATCGGAATTAACAAACTATTGCGACATTAAGTGTAAAGGTGTCTTTTGATAAAGTCCTAAATATATTTATAAATAAAATCGGATAAAAAATAGGAAAAAGAAACGTCATTTGCTTGTTTTGCTTCGCCTTTTAAGCGACAACTTTTAATCGGAATCAACAAATTGTTGTGTCGATTAAGAGTAATTTTTAATCGGAATCAACAAATTGTTGTGCCATTAAGGGTGCTTTTGATAAAGCCCTGATACATTAAAAGTTATTTTTGCCGATTAAAAGTTGTCGTTCAGATGGCCGAACCGAGGCAATCTGCTACCTCATAGAGCAGAACAATCCCAACTCCCTTGTTCTTAAGCTCGCCATTGGGAAGTTAGGCCGTGTGGACTTTGCAAAGATTGCATCAAAGGGCATTAAACAAGTAACATAAGCTCTTTATCAAATTTATAATGTAAATGTTACATATTTTGCTACGTCCAAATCCCAACGGTTTCTGTAGAGTCCTTCAAATAGAATTACAAAAAAGTTGCTGCCCAGGATCGAACTGGGGACCTTCAGTGTGTAAGACTGACGTGATAACCACTACACCACGGCAACCTAACGGTAGAATGGCTGTATTATTCCTATCTATAGTCATTGACATGTCGTTATTTTATCAAATTTATAATGTAAATGTTACATATTTTGCAAAGATTTGGTAGAAAGAAGTTTGAAGGAATTGACATGGAGATGATTTGGGATGACTTTAAGCAGGTATAGAATATTTAAAAATTATATTCATTTGCTTACAAAATATTTCAATTTAAATATATAAATGAATTTTGCATTATTTCGAGCAAATTGTAAATAAATATAAGTGATATGATCAAATCATATTTAATTATTATGCTAAACTGATTACTTTTCATTACTTTAAAATAATATATAAATAATTGGTAAATGCTAATAATCTTTTTTTTTTAAGGTAAACGTAGCTATTCCATTAATTCATAACATAAAACGTTTACATCAACGATCAATGAAATGGTAAACCATTCCTTACAGTCAGACATAGAAACAACTTTTCTAACTATGCTATAGAAAACTTGAATCGCAGACTGATTCATAACTACGAAGCTATGTTCCTTCAAGGAGCTTAAAGCTTCATCAAAGATCTAGGTCTTCATCATCATTCTTTTTTGCTCGCCCATGATAAGATCAACACTTGCCGAAACCAAACTAAACGATTTATGCTAATGATAATGAAAAGCTCGTGAAAGTAACGAGAGGAAAAAGCCCGTGAAAGTAACGAGAGGAAAACACAATAATAGAGAAAATAAAAAGTGGTAAAGCCAAAGTAGGGTTGGGAGTTCAAGACTACCAACACAAACCCCAATACCTACCTACTATTATTTTATTCAAAGGGAAAGAAAACGGAAGAAGAAGATCTGTGGCGGTGGTCGGAGGCGAACAGAGCTGCAATGGTGGTCGGGGCGGAAGAAGAGAGAGAGTAAACGTAGAAGGTGACCAAAACCTCCGGCTCAAAGCTCCATTAGAGCTCCGACCGAAGGCCGGCGGTGGAAGCCGAAGTTGAACAGCAGAGAAAAGCTTTTTGTTATAGAGAGAAAAGGGAGGCTCCTATTACATTTTATTTCGTAAATGCTAATAATCTAAATAGGTATGGATGCTATTTTTATTTTTTTAAACAATATTTTAGGTTAAGATTGATAAAACTTTGTAAAATTTAAAATTTTTAGTGACGAGAGAAGCCTGCAGTCACCTCTTGAGGGTGTTCACTAGGTAAATCATGTCTTGTGACTTTATCCAGTAAATGACCACAATGAGATAAACCAATATAGCTATTTCATAGCTGGTAGGCTCAAATCAAGATACCGATAGGTTGCTCATTTTGAGAGTTGTACTTGTAATTTTGTAGTAAGTAAGATGTTAAATTAATAGAAATAAATTAGATATTAATTTTAATCAATTGGGCTGAATAAAATTAAAATAAAATTCAAATTTAATTAGATGATTCTAATTTATTATTAGAGAAAGTTTCTAGGGAGACAAATTTTACTGCGAACTATGGTCTAAAACGGTGTCGTTTTTCTTAATAAAAATAAACGGCACCCGTTTCGTGTAATTAATTCTGTTTATATAATATATTTAGTTTTATTTGAGATACATCGTGGTTTAATTTCAGCACAACTAAAACTTCATTTTATTTCAACTATAGTTTTATTTGACACTAGTATTTTTGTATGTGCGTTGCACGGAATGGATTTGTTATAATATTTTAAGAATATTTGGATCGATATACAATTATATAAAATATAACATCGAATATTATATAGCGCAGTTGATGAAATTGGTTTCACCGATTATGTTTTCTGATGTTTTCTTTACTTGAATTAGACCAAATAATTATCCAATTATACGTGAGATGCACGGATAAATTTTTTTATTATATATTTAGATAATAAAAATAAATATGAAATTATAAAAAAATTATAATATTGAACATGTACATTTATTTGATTATAAGATTAGTGCAATAGCATTACTCAATTACTAATATATGACTTGTTTGTCTACAATTATCTTAAAAAGATCGATATGTAAATTATATTATTACTAAAATAAATATTGGAAAAATGAGAAATAATTTAATTATAATTATTATAAAAATAAATTCAACGATCAATGTTTAGCTTAATTACCATAATAGTTATTAGACAATTATTATTAATCAATTACACTAATATATGTGCAATTATACTTTTATACCTTAAGTATATTCATTTTCACCATATCGCATTTAGTTTTTTCTTCATCCTCCATATTTGAATGAATTAATTTTAATTATTATAAAAAATCTAATTAGGATCTTTTTATATTTTCAATCAATTAGTAATATAAGTTTTCTTTTCCATTTTATCTTTACTATTGTTTGCACGAAATTTCACAAATGATGATTTTATTTTTATTAATAGTAGTATAGATACGTATTCGAATTATTATTATTGGTGTCAATAATAATTAATAAGTTATTTTTCTTATAAAATTACGCATAATTTTCAAAGAATTTTCTTATTTATTACGTAGAATTTATTTCCATTACTCTCACAATTATAATGCTTTAATTATTCTAAGAATTTAGTAAATAAAATTTTGTTACCATTTAAACTTTATTAAATTTTTTATGAATTAATTAATAATATTAGTTTGTGCGGTAAGTTGAAGGGGGGATTTTACTTTTTAAATATTAATAGTACTGATACGTTAATATAGAAACAATATTACCAATTAATAGATATTAGTTAATTTCTATTTTACATTTTTTTGAAAAGATTTTTTATATTTTCTTAACAAATTACCTTTATTAATTATTTGACCAATAAAATATTTAATTAATTAACTACAAAAGTTTAGGCGAAAAAATGAAATAGGAGGATTTTACTTTTATATATAGTATAGATTAGGATCTTTATATATTTTTAATCAATTAGAAATATTAATTTTTCTTTTCCATTTTATCTTTACTATTGTTTGGCCGGATTTCACAAATGATGATTTTATTTTTGCTAATAATAGTATAGATATAGAAATATAGATTAGTATTCGAATTATAATTATTGGTGTAAATAATAATTAATAAATTATTTTTTCTTATAAAATTACACAGAATTTTCAAAGAATTATTTATTTATTTATTAGCCAGAATTTGGTTTCATTATTCTCACAATTATAATGGTTTAATTACTCTTAGAGTTTGGTAAATAAAATTTTGTTACCAGTTAAACTATATTAATTTTTTTTATGAATTAATTAATAATATTAGTTTGTGCGTAAGTTGAAGGGGAGGATTTTACTTTTATTAATATTAATAGTACTGATACGTGAATATAGAAACAATATTACCAATTAATAGATATTAGTTAATTTTTATTTTACATTTTCTTACCAAATAAGCTTTATTAAGTTTTTGACCAATAAAATATTTAATTAATTGACTACAAAAGTTTGGGCAGAAAAATGAAATAGGAGGATTTTATTTTATAGTATAGATATATTAGAATTTTCCACATAACTAATTATTGAACCCCTAAATATTACATTTTTCTTTAAAAGTATTACACTTTTCTTTATAAGTTATAACCAATTTTTCATGATTAGTATTGCATTTTTCTCATAAGTAATAATCAATTAATTTATCACTTATTAGTATTATATTTTTTCTAATTAATAATCATCCACCCCTAAATATTACATTTTGATTTAAAAGTATTAAATTTTTTCTTTAAAATATTACACTTTTCTTGTTTTACACTTTGCCTCATAACTAATAATCAATTTAATCGTAATTAGTATTATACTTTTCATCATAAGCATTACATTTGTATTTAGACTCGAGCCGTTTCACAAAAAAATAATTTATGAGATGGTCTCATGAAAGAGTTATCATTGAACAAATTTTGTTCGTTTAGTAAAGTAATACGTAGTATATATTTTCAACTACCAAAATTTGCACACACAAAACGAAGTCAACCACGGTGGTAACTTGGCTGGTTAAACAAACTAACAAAGTAACATTCATTTTTAATATATTTAATATTTATTTTTAGGTAATAATGTAATATATCAAAAAATAAACATTCACTATTCAAAAATATAGACATTCAATGTATTAAAAAATAAACATTCAATATACTAAAAATAAAGATTATATCTATGGTCAACATTGTAATTTGGACCATAGCCTATGATATAATGATTTACATTGCCCCATATGGGATTCCCCAACTACCAAAGAAAAGAAATCAATACGGTTATTCTTATCACTGCAATATTCTCTCACTTTTAAAATTGATTCTACTTTCATATTATATTATAAATATAATAATAAAATTATAATAAAGTAACTAATAAAAAAAGAGCAAATTGCCATTTTGGTCCACTGACTATAGGAGTCCTGTTAATTGCAGTCCACGACTTTCAAACATGTTAATTGCATACCATGACTATTCAATTTGTATCAATTTTAATCACTCCGGCCAAATTGCCGGCCAAATGTCGCCGAAAGTTAAAATAATGAGGGTATTTTAGTCATTTTACATATTTCTTTTCTTCTCCGGCGAACCTTTCTCTTCTTCTCCAGCGAACCAATTTTTCCGGCGGACCGGACAGCCATGGATTTGTGTACAGAGCTTAAATTAACGCCTGGTCTCTCTTCTTCCCTCTGGCGAACCAAGCAGCCATGGTCTCTCTCCCTCAACGAGCTGTTGGCGGCAGGCGATCTACCTTCGCTGTAGGCGACTGTCGTGGGCATTCCGTCGCTAGAGGTCCGTGCTTTGCGTAGTCCATATATACACAGAAAGACGTATACGTTTTCAGTCCTCATTTTTTTCTGAATTTTTTTGCGATGTTAATACTCCGTATTTAATTTCAGTCCTAGGCTGCCGCCGGAGAAGAAGGAGTCGCTGGTAGGGAAATTATTGTTTGTTGCGGTAGATCTCTCCTCTAAATGATACTAATAATAATAATTTCAACATATTTGGTAATTTTGCACTGTAAATAACTCATTGTTTCAAACTACAAGCAACACCACATGGCTGCCTGGTCCGACGGTGGAGGAGAAAAAATTGATTCGCCGGAAAAGAAAGAGAAAATTATGAAATGACTAAAATACCCTCATTATTTTAACTTCCGGCGATATTTGGCCGGCAATTTGACCGGAGTGACCAAAATTGATAAAAATTGAATAGTCATGGTATGCAATTAACAGGTTTGAAAGTCGTGGACTGCAATTAACAGGACCCCTATAGTCAGTGGACCAAAATGACAATTTGCTCTAAAAAAAATGAAAAGTATACAAAAGGTTGCCATGGCGCAATCTTTTGCAATTGAGTTCTACTATATGTACTTTCAAATCTTACTCCTGATATGACAAAAGCTTATATGCTATTTTCTTTATGTGAACTCCTAGATAAGTATGGGAGTAGGATGGGAAGTATATATATTATTTTCCTTTGTAGTTTAGCCAGCTAAGCTTTCTAATTAAGAAAGCTTGCGAGTCACATGGCTTGAAAAGTTATAAAAAAAATAAAATTAAAAAGTCATCTCATAGTCCACATCATCTAGCAAATCCAAAATTAACTGGGTTGAGGAAGATCATATATATATATATATATATATATATATATATATATATATAGAAATAATTTTAGGTGCGGCCGTGCTCTCTCGTGCGGTCACACACCACTCAATGTTACGAAATACATCATTCAATGTTAAGAAACACATTACAATGAAACACAATGAAACATATCACAATGTTAAGAAACACACCACAATGCATATTTGTGTGGTGTGTTTCTTAACATTGAGTGGTGTATTTCGTAACATTGAGTGGTGTGAACCGCAGCCGCAAGGGAGAGCACCGCCGCACCTGATCATGACTATATATATATATATATGTGGCAAGTATCTATCTATCATAATGAAATCTATGGATTTAATTTGCAGATATTTTGGATCTATATGTGTGTGAGAGAGACCGTGGTAAGAACAATAATGGCAAAGATTTATTGTACAACAATGACAAAAGCAACAATTATTGTACTCTTATTATTTTTGGTTTTGAAAGTCTTGAGACTAAGGACTTGTTAGAGCAGTTTTCCACATTTCCCCTGATATCCACTTTCCTAGATCCCAGACTAACTTATCTCTCTCTCAGACTCTCAGGTACTGAGTCAAGCATTGCCATGGCCGACGCCATCGCTAGCAAGGTTGTGGAAGACCTGTACAACTTCATGAAGGACAAATTCCAGCAGGAACTAAGAGCAGCCTTGGGTGTGGAGAAGGAGATACAAAATCTCTCATCAAAGCTCAACAAAATCAGGCAGGTTTTGGATGATGCAGAGAGGAAAAGCTTCAAGGAAAAACACCTCAAGCTCTGGCTCCAAGACATCCAAGCCTTCTGCTACGACGTGGAAGATGTTCTGGACTAGTGGCGCATCACAACTCACAGACAACACATCGAGGACTCATCAGAGGGTGAAGCTCCAGAGATTCGAAGAAAGATAAGTAGCTTTTTGTATCACCCAATCAAAAGGGTTGTTGACTTTGTTCAGCGTCCAGAGGTTCCAAACATCACCAACAAAATAAAGGAACTTGATTCAAGGCTTGATCAGATCATGAAAGACAAAGATCTGTACAATCTTGTTCCTGTAACACACACACATATTTCTGGTGAAGAATCGAAGCGAGTGCCCACTACTTCTTTTGTGGATGCATCAGAGATTCAAGGTCGGGATATTGATGCCAGTGATGTGATAAGAGTGTTGGTGAAAGATGAGTGTGGAGTGAGAAATGGTCCTCTTGTTATTTCCATAGTGGGCGCCGGAGGGATTGGAAAAACTACACTTGCTCAATTAGTGTATGGGGATGAACGGATAAAGAGTCATTTTGATAAAAGGGTGTGGGTTTGTGTTTCACAGCCTTTTGACCAGATCAAGATAGCGAAAGCCATTGTTGAGTCAACCACTGGAAGCTCCCCAAATCTGTCTGAGCTGGAAGTGTTACTGAAAAAAATCCAAAACACTTTATCTCAGAAAAGGTTAGGTTCTAACCGAATTGAATAATGCTATATTATTATATTGTTGTTTCTGTTGTTTGTTGAGTCCGGGTTATTGGAGATATTTTTGGAGTAAGGTAGTTGGCTCACACTGTGTGAGAGGTCGGGTCAAAGCAACATACAAATACAAATGTAGGAGTGTAAACGAGTTGAGCAGAGCTCGAGCTCACCTATTTTCGAGCTGCTCAAGTTCGGCTCGAGCAGCTCGATTGTTCGAGCTCGATTTTTAGCTCAAATTTAACTTTTTTTTTTATTTTAAATTCATGTTTCAATTAAAAATAAACTATAATATTATATATATATATATATATATATATATATNNNNGAAGTGTGTATGTAGCTTACACAAAATATTCTAAGTTGTTCCATTACACAACATGCTGTTATTATGATATTTTAACAAACTTGCACTGTGTAGCTTTTATATCATCTTCTAATAACGTTTTTATTTTATTTATATAGATACGGCAGCAGCTTAAAAGAAATAGAGGGAGTAAATCACAAGTTGACATGTCTCAATTGAAGAAAAATTGAAACTTTGTGAATATAATTGTCTCTTTTAAACGTGAGAAGAGAGTTCATTAACTTATCATATACGGAGTATATAGGAACTTTTACAAAATAAATAATGTAATAAAGAAAAAATATATCAATCCAATTTTGTGCTGCAATCCTAGATTACGTGCTATGACTTCCTTGAATATAATGGTATGTAGCTGAATGCAATCCCAAATTCTTTGCTATCATTTCCTTGAATGCTGAGTTTCCTTGTTATTCTTATCATTTGTATCTCTCTACTGATCAAGTGATTGATTGTTATTATCCTCTATCAAACTGTGTCGAGGTTGGAGACATAGTTTGTTGCGAATGCGAAGAAGAGTGGCTTTACATAAGGGCTTGGTAAAAATTTCCGCAAGATGGAAGGCAAAGGAGACATGACGAGTAATAAGGAGTCCCATTGTGACTCTTTCATGAATAAAATGGTAGTCAAGTTCAATGTGTTTGCTACGGGCATATGAAAAACAAGATTAACAGTCATGTGTAATGCACTCATATTATCACAGAAGAGTATATGCGGGCAAGTTTGAGGAATGTGAAGATCACGTAAGAGAAAAGTGATCCACGTTAACTCAACTGCTGTGTTAGGCATTGCACGATATTCAGCCTCAGTACTTAAATGCGAGATGATTGGTTGTTTCTTTGCACACCAAGAAATAATGTTATGTCCCAAAAATGTGCAAAAATCCATGGTAGAGCGTCTAGTACTAGGACAACATGCTCAATCTGCATCAGAAAATGCAAAAATATAAGTGTAGTGTTTCCAATTATATGCAGACCCAAAGTAATAGTGCCTTTAACATAGGGTAAGATACGGCGAACCATTTTTATGCTAGCAACAGTTGGTGATTGCATGTATTGAGATACATAGTTAACACTGAAAGAAAGGTCCGGCCTTGTAAGTGATAAATATTGTAATGCACCGACGATGCTACGATAAAAAGTAGGATAAAAGAAAGAAGTGTTATCATGAAGGCCCTTGGTTTTGGACTCCATAGGTGTATTCATTGGTTTGCAATCTAACATTTGGGCTTTGTCAAGAATAGTGCATGCATAATGAGTCTGAGAAATGTGTAGAGTATTAGTAGATCGTTGAACTTCTATACCAAGAAAATGATGTACAGGTCCAAGATCTTTCATGGCAAATTCAGAATGTAAAATTACGTTGTGATAAAATCATCAAGTAATATCGAATTAATTAGATCCTGTCAACAACATATCGTCAACATAGAGGAGTAAGACCAATGTGCTATATGAAGAGTGCATAATAAATAAGGATGGATCAGCATGACTGCAAAAGAAACCAATTTTGAGCAAAAAAGCACTAAAACGATCAAACCAAGACCTTGGTAGGGTTTAAGGCCATAGAGAGCTCTTTGAAGATTACATACATAAGATGGAAATTTTGGATTATGCATACCTGGTGGTTGCTCCATATAAATATCATCAGTTATGTAACCATGAAGGAACACATTTTTAACATCAAGTTGACAAATGTCCCATTGGCGAAGGCATGTAATAGAAGATGTAAAACTTATATTAGAAAAATTGATGATTAAAATACCAATAATATACCAAGAAAATAATATGAAACATCCTTTAGGAAATAATATTTTAGACATTTTCAAAACACAAGTAATAAATAATGAAACCTTAAGTTTATTAACACCCTGTAATAAATATATTATATTAAAAACAATTTTACCTATACATTTTTTAAAAATATATAATATCAAAATAGACAGAAATAATAATTTAGAACAACTAAAACAAAAATATTTAGAATTATTAAAAAAACTTTAGAGAAAATCCAATTACCTTATGGGATAAAGAAAAAATATATTCTGATATAAAATTAATAAATCCAAATGATATTATAAGAAGTAAACCTATAAGATATAGTCCAACTGACCAAAAAGAATTTGAAATACAAATAAAAGAATTATTAGATTTAGGAATAATAAAAGAAAGTAGTAGCCAAGGGCATTGTGGTCCAGTGGCATCAAACTATATTGTAATAGAGTCAGTAGCATTCAAAAAAAAAAAAAAAAAGAAAGAAAGTAGTAGTCCACATAGTAGCCCTGCCATTTTAGTAAGAAAACATAATGAACAAAAAAGAGGAATAGCTAGAATGGTAATTGATTATAGAGAATTAAACAAGAAAATAATATTTGATGGATACTTCTTACCATATAAAAGAAATTTAATAAACAAAATAGCTAGTAAAAAATGGTTTAGTAAATTTCATTGTAAAAAATTGGATTTTGGCAAATAAAACTTACTAAGGAAGCTCAACCTTTAACATGTGCCCTTCAAAGACAATATGAATGGAAAGTATAACCCTTTGGATTAAAAAATGCACCACAAATATATCAAAGAAGAATAATGGACAAAGTCTTTATTTAGACATTTAAATGATTTTTGTATGGTGCAAATTTTACTGTGGACCGCGCATCAAAACGACGTCATTTTGATTAATGAAAACAGACGGATCAAACGGCCCCCGTTCCGCGCAACTGCAGTTCCGTTTCAACATAACTGCAATATCAGTTCAACACATCCGTAGTATAATTTGAGATGAACTGTAGCATCAGTTATGGAAATTTACGGGAGCCGTTTCTCCCACTTATTGAAACGATGTCGTTTTTTTTTACCATGGTCCATGATATAACAACTGTTTGTATAGTATATGTAGATGATATTTTAATATATAGTAATACTCTAAAAGATCATGTAGAACATTTGAATGAATTTATTAAAATTGTTGGAAAACATGAAATCTTATTATCTGAAAAGAAATTTGAGATATTTAAAAATAAAGTTGAATACTTAGGATATATAGTTTCTGTGGAAGGATTACAATTACAAGAGCATATAATAACAAAAATAAAAGATTTTAAAGAAAAGTTAGATAATAAAAAAGAAGTACAATTAAAGATTTATGCATCAGAATAGTAAATTATGCATCAGAATATATTAAAGATTTACTAACACTAAGAAAACGTTTACAAAGTTTAATTAAAAAATATATAATATATTTGAATGGAAAGAGGAACATACCAATGCTATTAAAACTATAAAACAAAAAGTAAAATCCTTACCAAAATTAAGATTACCAGAAAAACATGATCAATTAGAATTATTTACAGATGCTAGTGATATATGATTGGGACTAATTGGTTATGCATTTTATATATCGAAATGTGTACCTGCTTCAGGAACATCTGTTGCTTGGCATTTTAGATATCGAAATCTGTGGAATTCCTGCAACATTAACCACAGAATGAATTCCAAATCTAAGTGAATCAGAACCACAATTCCCAGCTAAAATCACTTCTCTTTTACGAAGATAATAATCTCCCAAATTAAACCAATAATGTACTTTTGAAAAACCTCCCAGCAGGGTCCAATTTCATATTATTTGATTCTCTTTTAAGTTTCCAAGGCACAGAGATGTATCATAGTGATCACGTTGGTACAGTACCACATCAAGAGATGGGGTACAGAACCACTATGGGGGCAGTGGGGGCACCTGCCACCACTCACCCCACCTCACCCTATGATGAATAATACACTAGGCTTGGACTACATGGACCGGCCCAAGAAAGCAATTGGATCAAGAAAGCCCAAGAAGAACCCTCAACACAAAGCTACAGAAGGGTTCGATAAGGATTAGACTTAGCACTTGTAATGTTAACAAGATTAGGGCTTATTAGTTATAATGTAATAGGGATTCCCAATAGGAGGTGGTCCAGGATTCTTATTCCTTGTAGG
>CM008338.1:23249729-23269589 GCA_002525835.2 Ipomoea batatas | reverse complement strand
ACTATTTTTTAAATTTATTCATTTTCTGGATTTAATTTGCAAGATTTATTGCAGCATTGTTGTAGTCTTGATATCTTTTCAATGTGAAAGTGTGTCACAATGTTCTATTGTCCTATATTGACATTTTTAATAATGAGTTTTAAATATAATTACTAGCTTAAGATAATGACCTAATTACTATTCGCATATTATTAGCATATAAGTTCTTTACGTGTTTTGTTCGAAGTATTTTCAAATTCAACCATTACCTTCTGAGAAGAATAATGGTGAAACTGTTTATAATGAAGAAACCAAGTATTATTGCATTAGAATACACATAATATCTGAATAGAGTACACATAATTATAAGTCTAAGTATTATCATTTATGTTTCATGAGGCATGACATTTAAATCAGTAACGTACAGAATTATATATTAAAATACATGTAACCTCTAAATAGAATACACAAAATTATACATAATGAAGATTGGATGGACAGAACGGTATCCATCACACATCAACTCTCCACTAACTTAGTTAAACAACGTCGTTTCAGACCTTGTTCCATGATATAACGATTAATGGGTTGTACTATGGGAATGCCTCCCTATATATAGGTAGGGTTGTTAACGAAGCGAACATAAACGAACGGAGGTTGTTTGTGTTCGTTTGTTAAGAATTTTGGAATGTTCATGTTCGTGTTCGTTTGTTAAGGTTTTTGAAAATTCTGTTCGTGTTTATTTGTTAAGCGTTCATTAGTGTTTGTTAACGTTCGCGAACAAGTACACGAACGTATTCGTTAACGTTAACGTTAACGAACACGTTCACGAACATTCTCTTGTACATTCATGAAGAGGTTCGTGAACACTTAATTACCAAACACCTTTACATGTTCATGAACACAATTCGTTCGTGAACAAGACATAATCTATGTTCACGAACAATTACCAAAAAAACAACACAATTATATATGTTTCTGAACATGTTCGTAAACATTATTAACCGAACACTTAACGAGCTTGTTCACGATCTCTTAGCAAACGAGCTTACCACTGTTCATATTATGTTCATTTATTAACCGAGCTCTAAATTTTGTTTGTTAATGTTCGTTTATCTTGATAAACGAATATAGACGAACGCTTACTGAACACGAATACGAGTAATTTATCGAAAGCTTTGTTCGCTAACACCCCTATATATATATATATATATATAGCCTAAAATCTGTATCGACCTCAGCCTAACATGACACATTGCACGAGAAATATGTCGTTTTCATAAATTAAAAGTCTAAAGAAAAGAGTTATTGACTTGCACATCATGTCTGCTAACTGCTGTGGTGTAGGATCCCAGTCATCCGGCCGCTTCCTTGCTGTCGTTGTACGCACGCAATTTTTTTTGTATTCACACCACTGTAAGATTTAATTTCCTGTACAATGCATACTAATTTTTTACGCGCATTGTATGAATGAGATAATCTTTAATGTTTATTTTTAAATAAGTATTTCAAAGTATATCAAAGTAAAATTATATAAGAGATATTAGTTTATACGTGAGTAATTGAATGTTGAATTTGTTTATTTAAATCGGTAATTCAAAGTAATGAAATTATATGAATGCAAGATAATATAGAATATGTTAATTATAATAGGGGAAACATGTCAAATTAGCCCCCTAAGTCAATTGGATAGTGCAATTAGGTCCCAAAAAAGCTTCTTTCAAGTTTCCTAAACCAGTAAAATTGTTCAGTTAAGTCCAATTTTACTGTTTTCAAAAAAAAAGGTCCAATTTTACTTATTTAGCAGGTTAAATCTATGTGTTGTTGACACATGTCTTTTTATTCTATTTTTTAAAAAAATTTATTTATTTATTAAAAATTAAAAATATTATTAAAAAAAAAACCTGCAACGGACCGCCGTAACACCCACAACGCTCACACTCACCACACCGCCGACAACCATTGCCCTCATCGCAACACCGCCAACCACCACCGCTCGCTGCCGCTGCTCGCCGAAGGAGAACTGGAAGTCGTCGCGACTGTTCACCGCCGGGAGAAGCTCAAGCTTGCAGAGTCATAGGATATCCTTTAATATTTAAATAATATTTTTAACTTTTAATAAATAAACAAGTAAATTTGTTTAAAAAATAAAATTAAAAGGACACATGTCAACACCACAAAGATTTAACCTGCTAAACAAGTTAAATTGGACTTAATTGAACAATTTTACCGGTTTAGGCGATTTGAATGGAGCTTTTCTTACTTAGGGGACCTAATTGCACTATCCAGTTAATGTAGGGGACTAATTTGACACTTCATTAAAGTAAATATTTAAAACTTTGTAAAAACGTTAGTAAAAATATTTAGTCTAAAAATGATAGTCTAAATAAATATTACTTTTTGTTTGAATTTCTCTAATTCTTCGTAATTCTTTTTTGGATAGCGGTGTCATTGTCTTCATCTTCAGTACTTGTCATCTTCTTTTTTATTGCTAGTGTGTCATGTGCAATTTGGTTACTAGTGATAGTATAGAGGGCAATGAACTCTTGATCTTGTTGTGAAATTGTCTTGTTGTATATGACTAGGATCTTAGTTGTACAATGAACTCTTAATCTTACAACAGTTTGTTGATATTTGGCAGTCGTGGTTTTCCCCTACATATTTCATGTGTTGTGAGATGTTTATCGTAGATTCTCATGTGAAAATATTAAACAAAATAGTAATATTTATTATATTTGTAGAAATTTCATGAGTAGTAGTATCTCTTGTTCCAGTTTCATAACTTGTTTAACTTGATAATAACAACAATGACTCTGCAAGTAGTCCGAATACTAATGCTACAATGTGTCCAATTTTATAAATAAATTAAGCATTCACTTTGCATCTATTCATTTTAAACTTCATATTTTTGGAATTAGTATGAATTAGTGTAATACATCATTTTTTATGTGTATGCATTTTGTTTAGGTTCTTGTTCTCCGATCTACACACTACATTTATCTCCAATAATGTTAACCACCTGTCTCGCTTTCATTCACGGAAAGTACAGTTGGTTGTTACGTTGTAGTTTATCCAAGTCTTGCTTTCACAATAACGTTAGTTTCTTCCTAGTTAGTGGCCCAACAATAATGAATGAAAAAAAAAGGCGAGCCGACGACGAAAAAGACGCTTGATTTGGCGCCGCCGATAGATGTTCCTCCGTCAAATGTCGGCCAGCGAAATGACTCATGTCTGTTGACTGCTGTGGTGTATGTAAGCACGTTTTTTATTTTTTGGATTCACACCACCCCAATCGTTTATGTTTCTTTAAAGCAAACTCATCACTATTGATATTTTTTTTTTCACCAACTTTTTAGAAGCCATATAAGATAGATGAAGGGAGAAAAAAAATTAATATGAAAAGCTAATAAAAGCAAATTAAGCTCGACCAACACACTTACCCGTCGTTATACGGTGGACCATGGTTACAAAACGACGTCGTTTCAGTAAGTAGGAGAAACTGTTGTCGTAAGTCGTAACAGAATTCCGTAACTAATGCTACAATTCCTCTCAAAAGATACTGCTTCACATTTGTTTTTATATTATCAAATGAAATTGTAGTTATATCGAAATGTAACTGTAGTTGTGTTACAATGTAACTGCAGTGTATACAAACTGATACTGAATAACAGTTTCACATTTTTGGGTGTATATTGTCCAATGAAACTATAGTTATATCGAAAAGGAACTGCAGTTGAAAGAAAACTGAATAACAATTTCACATATTTGAGTGTATAATGTCGAATGAAACTGCAGTTATATCGAAAATGAACTGCAGTTGTGTTGAAAGGGAATTGCAGTTGTGTTGAAAAGAAACTGTAGTTGTCTTGAAACGAAACTGCAGTTGCGCGGACGGAACCGTTTCAGCCTTTTGTTTTCATTAATCAAAACGACATTCTTTAGATGCATGGTCCACGGTAAAATTTCTGGACACTTACTGAATGAGTTGGGTTTTGTTGTTTGCCTCTACTACGTGGGTCCCACCAAAACATATATTTGCAAGATTAGGAAGTGGTTATAGTGAAAATTTTAGTTGACGGACTTGCAAAACTCGCTGATAGTGTGAGCTATTGAGCCGTTAATTAGTTTGGGTTGATGCGGCGGGTGCAACATATTTTCGTTGTGCCTAATGAAATTATATTGGAGTTTTCCCGGCCCCCTCCTATGTACCTATAAAGAAAAATTTTTTATATCTCTCTCCTCTCACCCCTCTCAACCACCTCAGCCTAAAAAAAACTAGCAAGGAAAAAATCAGTAATGGTCTTGCTCTTAGCAATTAATTATTTTCGAAGCTCGATTATGTATTTTAATTTACTCACAATTATCACTCAAGAATCAATTGAGTTATTCGTGCAAACAACAATTATAAAATATTTATACACTTTTTTTTTTTACCTATAATTAAATATCATCTATAGCTATGTTTGGCAAATCTAGTTGAAAAAAGTAGCTAAAAATTGAAAAACTATAAGCTAGAAATTGAAAGCTGAAGAGCTATTAAGCTAGTTGATATGTTTTAATTATTCTAAAATGAAGGCTTATTTATTTAAAAGGCCAAAAGGGTTTTAATTGGGAGGGGTAAATGGTGCCATTTATTTAAAATAATAAGGATAAAGATGAAAAAAAATATGAAGCTACTAGCTTATTTTTGAAACGCTACGCTTCAAAATAAGATCTTATTTTAAACTAATATCTTATTTTGGAAACATTACCATAGCTATTAGTAGCTTAAAATAAGCTATAAGATCCTAAATAAGCTTTACCAAACAAAACCTATATCTACATTTTTTACAGTTTTTGTTCTACTCTCAATTCATTCTTATATTAGTCTCAATTTATTCGTATCATTCTCTTAATTTCTACAACTCAAAATAGTTTCTTTGCAATTCACAATGGAAAGAGGCAATTCAAGTTATTAAGGTGACAACGTAACTAATTGGGTGGAAAATTGGAGAAAAGGTAGAAGCGTGTTACAATGCTCAACCGAAGAGTTTCAACAATATTTACAAAGAAAGTTTGAGTTACATGACTCGCAATTGCATCATCAACTTCGCATGAGTTTGATTGAGCAAAATTGGAGAAAAGACGACAATTAATTTAAAATTTTTATACACTGTAATTTTCTAATAGCTTTGTGCTTTAATTTTTAAGCAATTGGTTTATTTTTCAGCAATTAGTAGTTTAATTCTAATATTTTTATATTTTTAAATTAAGTGTAGGTATGTTTATTTTAAATAATTAAAATATAGTTGAGTAAAATGGTGGAAACAAAAAATTTTAGAAAAAAAAAAAACAAAAATTAATGGGGAGATTAATTTTTAAGATTGAGTGTTATAGTGGATGTTGAGGTGGATGTTGGACCCACCAAAACTAGAAGAAAAAACCTCACTAATGACGTTTCTCTAAAAGAGTGCTCGAAAAAGAGTTGGTAGTATTAGAGCATTCACATCTATAGACTTTTCAAAGCTTTTGCATAACAGAAACGGGTTGTGGTGAGTTTTTTAAACAAATTGGAGCTCTAGTATTTTTCTTCTTTTTTTTTGGGTGCTTTTTTCATGGCTTCCGTCGAACCTCTTCATTGGATGAAAATGTGTAAGGAAGACCATTGCAAAGGGTAAAGGAGATGATCAAATCATGAAAAGACCAAAATATCCTTATTTTAGACGGTTATTTGATAAAAATTTTAACGGTGGACTAAAAGTGACAAGAACTAAATAAGACTCACTAGTACAAAATTGAACATAAAAGAATAGCTTTTCGCTACACCTGTTAAAAAAGGTGTAGCGAATTCTCTAAAATATAAAAAAACACTACTTTTCGCGGCACCCACAAGGAGTGGGTGCCGCGAAAAGTAAATTATTAAAATAATAACTCACTTTTCGCAGCACCTGATCTCAATAGGTGCCGCGAAAAGTAAATATTAAAATAATAATTTACTTTTCGCGGCACCCGCACTTATAGGTGCGGCGAAAATTTTTTCAATCTTTTAAAAATCTGACAGGCTATGTGAAATTTAAGTCTGTTTGTACAATGTAAAGTGGCAGAGTATGGTAAAATAAAGTCAACAAATTAAAGAGCCTTTTCCTCTAATCTTCTCACGCGAACCGCCCATTTTCTTCTCTCCATAAACTTCTCCTCTCTCCACAAAATTTCCTTAAAACAAAACTTCTTTCTCCATTTCCTCGCCGTCGTGGGATACAAAATCGGAGAAGCTAGAGAGCTCAAAGACAAAGACAAAGACACCGCCTGAAAATACTGCCGCCATCTCAGATCCGGTGGCGAGTGTATTCTTAGATCTGCAACGCTTACATCGCCTGAAAGAGAGCTCAGGCGATCGATCTCAGATCCGGTGACCATTTCAGATCTGGTGCATCGATCTCAGATTCGGTGGTAGTGAGATCCGGTCGCTGGCTTCAATCCGGTGGTAGTGAGATCTACGCATCTACACATCGTTCTCCAAGCCTAGAAACTCAGATCTGTTGGCAGAGAGGTTAAAGCTAAGGGAAAATGGTGAGAGCTTCAACTAATAATGGAGAGAGTTGAACATGGTGGCCAACCCAACAGATCTGACGCTCTGTTACAGGTAATTTTTTTATTTTAGTTTTCAACTCTCCTCATTCAGATATGCTGTGGTGCTGTGCGACGGAGGAAGGAGCAATAGCGGCGGTGCGGCGGCGAAGCGAGGAACCGCGGAGATCTGTAGGATTTTGGCTACGGTCTTTGTGATCTTCAATTTCTTTCTTCTTTTTTTGTTTTTAATTTTTTTTGTTTTGTTTTAGTGAATGGAAACTTAGTATTTTATATGCTATATTTTGAGATTGGCAGTGTAAATGCTAGATTTTTTATGCTGTGTAAATTCTTATGAATATGCTATATAATGAGTGATTTTCATTTTTGGTCCTACTGTTATTAGGGCATTGTCAATTTTAGTCCACAGCATTAATTTTTGTCATATTTTAGCCAGCCTTTTTATGTCATTGTCACTTTTAGTCCACCGTTACTATTTCCGTGAGTTGGCCGTCAAATGCAAGGGTATTGTTGTCTTTTCATGATGTGGTCTTCTAATTTACCTTTGTGTTGTGGTTTGACTGAGGAAAAGACAAAAAATAAGTAAATTTAACAGCCTAAGTCAACGAAACACCTACAACAGAACCCATTCCAACAATGCCCATAACATTATCTTCACCTTCTAACTCTCACACCTTCCATCCATGGCTGCCACATTCTCTTCTCCATTCTCATTCCCTTCTCTCCTTTCTCATCATTCTTTCTGCATTCCTCTTGGTTTCTCTCAGCCACAAAACATCCAGACTTTCTACCACTTCGCCCTGCCTCCGCTCCGGCCGCCGCCGATTCCAACTACTTCAACTACACCGGTTCAACCGTCGTTACTGCCGCCGTCTCCTCCGCCGCCGCCATTGTTGTCTCCGTAGAGTAAACCCTCTGACCGCCTTCTTCGTCGACCATTGCTGCGGAGACACTACACTGCCTCTTCAGCCAATTTCAAGTGCTCCCCCGCCGCCGCCACCAGTAGCTCCACCATTGTCTGTTCAAGCGATTCCTAGTGCAGTAGTGCTGCTCTGCCTCCACCGCAGCCTCCGCTTCTGGCGATTGAAAAGAAGAGTGCTCCGTCGCCTCCACCGCCAGTGCCATGGTCCGCAACTACTCCAACAGAGGCGCGCATACTAATCAGAGCAAAAGACACTGGGAAGAACAATGAAAGGGATCACAATGATATATCTCCTCACTTTGCCACTTTGGAGTTGAATTTCAAAGGGTTTACTACACTGCTATATCTATTTATTTGTTAAAATGGGTTCAACTTATTTACCTTTCCTCAAACTCTAATTCTTATTTGTAGATTTCACAAACATATATACTTAAAAGAGGAACACTAGCTAGTTTATCTGGCAAAACATGAACGGGGGGAATTAATTTACAGAGAAGTGAGGGAAGCAAGTGAAGAAAGAGGCGAATATTGTGCTCAGAAAAAATGAGTAATTGATATCAGTTGAAAATGCTGTTGAAATAGACACATGATATACCTCGCAAACTGAGTATTGAGAGCCATCACATACTGTCTAGATGATTCAGCTTGTTGCATATCTAACTGTGGAGTTGGCACTAACAGCTTCTGGGATGGTTCTGCCCTTTGAGAATCAAAAGGTGACCCTGCTTGCCGCCGCCTCCGCTTCTGGCGGTTGAAAAGAAGAGTGCTCCGTCGCCTCCACTGCCAGTGCCATTTAAAAGGATTAAATAGAAGACCGCATCATTAAAAGACAACAATACCCCTGTGTTTGACGGTCAACTCACGGAAATAGTAACGGTGGACAAAAAATGGCAATGACATAAAAAGACTGGCTAAAATGTGGCAAAAATTAATGTGGTGGACTAAAATTGGCAATGCCCTAATAACAGTAGGACCAAAAATGAAAATCACTCGCTATATAATTTATTGATGAATATAAATTTATATTTATATGGATTGGTAGTGTAAATTATTGATGAATATAAATTATACTAGATTGACAGTGTAATTTTTTGATTGAATGGATGAATATAAATTTATAATATATATATATTTTTTATTTTTTTTTTAAAATGGTATTAACCTTCCGCGGCACCTGCCCCGGCAGGTGCCGCGGAAAGTAAACTCCCTCAACTCCCTTTTCGCGGCACCCATAAACGGGTGCCGCGGAAAGTATGGACTTTTACAGTCACTCTCATAGTCTACACCCTTACAGGTGTAGCGAAAAGACTTATATGGGTGTAGCTTATGTGCTTTTTTGTACTAGTGACTGGCCATAATGTGGCAAAAATTAATGAAGTGGACTAAAATTGACAATGCTCCAATAATAGTTGGACCAAAAATGAAAATGACTCTAAAATAATTCTAATAATAATGATAGTGATGGCAGACACATGGTGTAATTATCATTATACTATTGACCATATGGTCCACTATAAAAGATGAACTATTGACATAATGTTCATTATTAGTATACTAAATATTAATTTTCTTAAGACTCATGTATTGTATACTGAAAATTCATTTTTAAATATACTATCAAAAAATGGACTTTTTGTACATTAAAAATGAACATTTATTTATAATTCATATGACAATGTAGATCATGATCCATAGTATAATTTGATGTACGTGGTGTAATAATAGCGCCATGAATGTAAACAATGTTGGGCCTAAAACAAATTCTGGTTAGCCATCTTAACAGTGTGCTTCAAGTTTCTTAAGAATGTTTCAAACAGTTCACACATATATGTGAAATTTTAATTCTTAAGAATTATGTTTGACAGCCCACAATAACCAACAATGGTACTCCAATATGAATGAAAATGTTCTGATTTATAGTGGTGTACTAGAAAGGAACTTTTATGTCTAGAAAAAGTTTCGATTTATATTGGTGTACGTATTATCATGTCTCTCTGTCTCTATCTGTCTGGCGATTTTGTATTGGAGAGAGTAGCTGAGATAAGAGCCTGAGATTATCACAGGCCTCTAGCGCAGTTGGGCTCCAAATGTCGACGAGTTTTAAGATATTTTAGAGTAGTGGGCTCCAAATGTAGACGAGTTTTAAGATATTTTCGAGTTTGACTACGGTGTTCCCAAAGTCTAATACCTTAGCTATATTACATGATGTAGCAACTAACAAGTATGACCATGAAGACAAAACATTAAACGAAAGAAATATAGTTTGAAAAAAATGAAACATGTAAGAAGTATAGCTATAAATATTGACTCTGTTTGGCAGAGCTTATTTAGGAGCTTATAGCTTATTTTAAGCTACTAATAAGCTATAAACTCTGTTTGGTAATGTTCTCAAAATAAGCTAGTAGCTTAAAATAAGAGCTTATTTTGAAACGCTACTTGGGGTAGCTTTTCAAAATAAGCTAGTAGTTTTTTAACTTTTTTTCCATCTTTATCCTTATTATTTTAAATAAATGACATCCTTTACCCCTCTCAATTAAAACCCTTTTGACATTTTCTTTTCATTATGTTTGGTTGTAATTTCAGTTTGATATTTATGTTAGAACATTAATTTTTGTATGAACTAATCTTATGAATTGTAAATATTTTTTTTACTTTATATATTTTCAAATATATGTTCTTACTTTATATTTTATTTAAATATATTGATTTCATTATTTTATATTTTAATATATAAACAAACCTATTTAAATTTAAAATTATTTAAATTGTATGAAGATGTCCTTTTTAGTCTTTTTACATTTATCAGCATATCAAAAAGCTAATTTTACCAAACACTTTTAAGCATAACAGCTCTTCAGATTTCAGCTTTGAGCTTATAGCTTTTCAGTTTTCAGCTACTTTTCAGCTAGGTTTGCCAAACATAGCCATTGTTTAATATGGACGAAAAATAAAATACATCAAAATTTTATAAAAATATCCATAACAAAATATGAAAGATAATTAATTTGATAAAATAATTCGAAATGAAAACACATTATAAATTACATATCTCATTGTTAATATAATGGTGTGTTTGGTAGCCCGGAAAATGATTTTCGGAAATCATTTTCCGGGCTTTCAGTGTTTGGCAACATCCGAAAAATGCGGTCAACGGAAATTATTTTCCGTTGACCAAGGAAAATAAGCTAATGTTTTCAGAAAATTACTTCCAAATTTTTTCTCCAAAAGTCATTTTCGGAATGGCCAAAATGTCCGTCTCTCTCGTTCCGGCGGAAACTAGACCACGAAACCTTGTATTTCTTTTTCCTTTTATGATAAATATTACGGAGTATTATTTTATATTTTAATATTTTTTATATTTTAAATAAAATATTAAAAATATATAATTATATAATTCTACTCATTTTCAAGAAAATGAACCATACACACAAAGACAGTTTTCCAGAATGCAACCAAACATAGAAAATGAAACTGTTTTCTGAAAAATGACTCATTTTCCACAAAATATTTTTCAGATATTATTTTCCTACTTTCCAAACACACCCTAAAAGAAAGTTATATACTGCCAACTAATCTAACTCATTTCCTATGTACATTATTTTTTCGATTTTGAAAAAATGAAACCACTCAGTTTCAAATCATACTTCAATTCGGTTTGCAATAGTTTGATTTCCACTCGGATTTCAATTTGGTTTGAGCTCAAACATTCTCTTATTCTCCTGCGCACATCATTATTTATTTATTTTCACTAATAATTTAAATTTAAAAATCTAAACAACAAGTCCACAATGCATATTTCAAATTTTTTCAATCTAAAAGTCTAAAATAAGTCCAAGCCGAACCAACCTCTTCAGTTGTGTCTGCCGCCTGACGGCAACGTTATAGACTTGCAGAGAATTAAAAATTGAGAACAAAAAATGATTATGAAAATTTGAGATAAGGAATTGAGATTTTAGTGTGTGTATGTGGTAATATGCTTCAGGTAAAAGATGAGATTTAATCTCAATCCTTGATCTAATCAAAATCAACAACCCAGATTGAAGGAATTTTTTTTTTAAAAAAAAAATGCAGTAGTTATTTGGTGTTTTTGCCTATTGGTCAAACTTAAGGTGCGTCGTTCTCCTTGTTAAGGTGCGTTGTTCTATGCTAATGGTGCGTTGTTTATGTGCTTAAGGTGCGTTGTTTCTGTTCTTAAGTTGCGTCAATTTTTCAGTTGAGAACTTAAGGTGCGTTTTTTGTTGAAACTTTAGCGTGTGTTAGTCTAAAGCTTTAGGTGCGTCATTTCTTTTCTTAAGGTGCGTCATTTTCTTTCTTAAGGTGCGCATATTTAAAGCTTAAGGTGTGTCACTTTTCTAGTTTAAGGTGCATCAGTCTAAAGATTTAGGTGTATTATTTTCTTTTCTTAAGGTGAGTATATTTAAAATTTAAGGTGCATCACTTTTCTAGTTTAAGGTGCATCAGTTTAAACTTAGGTGAATGATTTTATAACTTAAGCTGTGCAGTTTTTTTACCAAAAAAAAAAGCTGTGCAATTTTATATCTTTAGGTGCATTAGTTTAAGATAGTTGATCATTTGCATGTATGTTGGCAGAAGTGCTTTTTTTAATAATTGTTCTTGATTTGAGCGGTTGATATATATATATATATATATAAAACAAAAAGACTAAAAGTGGAATGACATCTTCCACTATAAATCTATCACCATAAAAAGAAATTAACTCTTAAGATTGCCCTACTTTCGTGATGCATCAATCATAACCTTAAACACAAAAACATGATAAGCCCCCAAATTACCCCTATTAATTCTCATAGTAGGAAAAATTGGGTTGAAATTGGTAAGGCTTGAGTCTTTCACCCAACTTTTGTTGTGATGAAATCCTCTCCAAAGCAAATCAATAAAAGCTACGTATCAATTATTAATAAGAAATTTATAATTCAATTCAAACATAAAAATCTTAGGTTAATAAATTATCCCTTTTATGTAATAATCATAAAGCTGGCATCAAGAATAGCAAAGAACCCTAATCCAAACCCAAAAGGTAACTACTCATGAATCATAAAAGTAAACAAAGCAAAACAATAATAAATAAGCATCAACATTGCAAGAAATCTGAAATGAAAATAAATAAAGGAATAAGAGATCGAATTTTACTAATGATGAAGAACAAATCCAACTTCAATTCGAGATTCCAAGCTTGAAATTAAATAATCTAATGTAAAACTAATCTAAACTATGCTAGGGAAATCTAAAGAGAAGGGAGAAAAATAGACTAAAACTAACTAGGGTTGGGAACCAAGTAAGGGAACCCCCGTAAAATAGCATAAAATCGTAGCATAAATAGGAGAAAGATGGGAATCACGGCCCATGAGGCATCTTCCAATTCTTATTGTTGTTTCCTTTCCCTCCTTAGGTAATTTCATTTTCTTCCAAAGTTGATCCAAAACATTTGAAATCTTTCATTTGCTACTCATTTTAGGCAGTTGCACCTGTAGACACCAAATATATAAAAGAGTATCAACTTCCCATCAAGAATTAGGCAATAACTTAACTATCAAAATCAACTAAAATAGGGAGTGAATAATAGTTCAGAATCAACTGCATCAACCACTGGAAAATATTTCAAGACATTTATATAGTACACACATAAAATGCATCTTCTAATATTCCTGCCTAACAAACAATGTTATTTAAATTACACTTTACTTTTTTCCTAAAAATTACAATTCTTGTCCACCTAATTCCATTTTTCCAACCAAACGACTTGTAAAATGTTAGAACCCTCATCCTTGTTCTTAGGATTTTAAGAAGAGGTAAATTGCGGGATGTCTAAATGAAATTGAGAATGAGTTTGGGTACTTACATTTTTTCTTAGGCTGAGATTTTCTCTCATTCAGAATTTGAACCCGAGTAATTGTTGAGTACTACACCACACTTAGGCCCTATTTGGTAAAATAGTTAGCTTATCAACCAATTTTGACTTATTTGACCATTATTAGCTGTTTGACTTGTTTAAAAATCAATATAAGTGTTTGGTTAATCAGCTTTTTGTAACTCTAAAATACTAAAATTCAAAAAAACTTGTCAATTCAACTTTTTCAATTAGCTTTTTAAGAAAACAAATTATACCAAATAACTATCAACTAACAGATAATTTACCAAAACACCTTTCTATAATCAGCTAATGTTATCGATTAGTTGTACCTCTGACCCAATCAACTATAAGTTATTTATCATATACAAGTTATTTATCAAATACGGCCTTAGACTTTTGAGTAGGTAATCAAATACAAGTTATTTATCAAATACGGCCTTAGACTTTTGAGTAGGTATGCCCGGAATGTATTTTCCAACTTTCAAATTGTTGGTTGCCGTGACAGAAACAGTAGGACGATTGACTTAGAAATTGACTGAAAACTCAATCAACGCACTTGAAATTTGTTCAACTAAAAAGCATATCAACATGGGTTGAGTACATTTATTACAACCTGTGCTCGATGAATACAATAATATGTTACTGATTAAAATGGCAATTCTAAAACTATTTGCATTTATTTAAGGAAAAATGTTGAAATTAGTCATCGAACTACACACAAAAATGTAATTTGATTATTTAACTAAAAAATGTGTAATTAGATCTTTGAACTGTTTAAAATTATACAATTTAACAAAATTTGACATGTTCCTCCAGCTAGGAGTGGGCGTTTTGATTTTTTTTTTTTTTTTTGGATTCAGTTTAGTTTCTGTATTTTAATTTCAATTTTGAAAAAAATGAAATCATTCAGCTTAAAATAATTATATATACTTCAATTCGGTTTGCAATAGTTCGATTTTTTTCGGATTTATATTTGATTTGAGAACTCAAATAGTCTCTAGTTCTCTTGCGCACATCATTGTTTATTTATTTTCACTAATAATTTAAATTTGAAAATCTAAACAAGTCCACAATGCATATTTCAAAATTTTCAATCTAAAATAACTCCAAACCGAACCAACCTCATCACCTGCGTCTGACGTCCAACAGTAACGTCATAGACTTGCAAAGAAAAATTGAGAACAAAGAATAATTGTGAAATATTTCAAATAGGAAATTGAGAATTTAGTGTGTACACACAACACACACACACACATATATATAGGGAAGGATTCAAGTGCGGTTAAAGATTCCCGTGCGGTTGTGCGGTGATCAATGCTATTTAAAAAAAAATTCTAAACTGATTGCACCTTAACCTTCTAATCTACGCACTTAAGTTGGATTATTATAAATATGATTTTGTAGAGAAAATCTTATAAAGAATATTGGTTGTGTTTAGGAACTGAAAAAAAAAGTGTCCTAAAGATCGCACCTTGGAAAACAACACACCTTAAGAAGGTAAACCACGCACCTAAAACCGTAGTCCAAAGCATCTTAAGTTTCAACAACTGACGCACCTTAAGCACACAAACCATGCACCTTAAGAAGAAAAGCGCGCACCTTAAATTTCATCAACTACTCACCTTAAGCAAACCAATCATGCATCTTAAGTATAAAAACCACGCATCTTAAGTATAAAAACCACGCATCTTAAGTACGCACCGAAATGTCCTCATAAATAAAAATAATAATTGTGTCACAATAATAGTAGGACAAGCAAGAAATTCTTGAAACCAAAAGACAAAATGTGAAATAACATCTTCCACTATAAATCTATCACAAAAAAATGAATTAACTCTTACTTGTATGAATCCGAATTTTCTTTAATGAATTTACAATATTATTTTAAGTCGATCTTATTTAGACTCTAGCGATCCAGTTTTTGTCATCTCGTCGCTGAAGTTTTTTTGAGTTTACTTTGGACAATATTTTATTCTCCACATGGAAGGAGATATTTTATTGTCAAGTAGTTTTACGCCTATATATACACATCTCCGATCCATGTAGTATTTAATATGTACTTCTCATCAATCTTATTGAGATCGACCAAAATATGCAATCCAACGATAACGTACCGAGACCAGCCCGGCATTTGAAGGAGAAATATCGGCGGGAGCAAATGAAAAGCCTTTATCGTCGACTCGCCTCTCTCGTCTCTGCTGAAAACTCCCTGGTATTAATATTACCTATCATTTCATGGATGCTTATTAGGTGAACCATAATCCACACGTACTATTGTATCGACTATGCATATAGTTGTACATTATTTCTATGCATAATAGTACATTATTTTTATGCATAGGAGACATTAGTTATATACGTCATGCTTATTATTTCAAAGTGTAGAGAACACAATGAAAACAGCTTGAAAGTTTATTATTTATTTACATAAGATTCACTATTATTTGAGCATGTACAAACTAATAAAAGTTCTAGGGTCACTTCTGTTGTATATAAGGTTCATTATTTATTGAATATCTTATTTCTTTGTAGAGTATAATTGGACTTATTCGGCACGGCAAATTATATTGGTGACCATGCATTGTCTATGGTCATGACTGATACTACAGTTTTTGAACAGATCAGATACTGCAGTTGTGTTGAAAAGATACTGTAGTTGTGTTGAAAGAAAACTACAGTTGCGCGGAACAAAGGTCGTTCATCCTTCAACACAACTGCAATATCCGTTCAACACAACTGCAGTTTCAGACGGATGAAACGGCCTCTGTTCCGCGCAACTGCAGTTCCCTTTCAACACAACTGCAGTATCAATTCAAAACAACTGCAGTATCAGCCATGACCCATGGTCCACAATGCATTGTGGACCATGGTCCAGAGTAAAACGACTGTTTCGGCAACCACACCATCATCTTTACTTAGAGATTTGATAGTCAGTAAATCTAGATAGGTTCACTATTTTTATGCATCAAATTATATTCACTATTTGGGCGAATGTATTTGATGCAGGGTTTACAGTAAAATTTTCCGTGATTTATTATAATTATAGTCTATATGTTTGGTTAATGAATAAGTTGTCGGCAAACGACAGAAAACATCGCCGGCGTTCGACGTGTTGGATCAAGCCACTAACTACATCAAACAACTAGAGAACAACGTTAATGATCTGAAAGCAAGAAAGGATTTTCTACAACAACCAATTGAAATTGACGTGAATGAAAGTGAGACAGGTGAAACTTTGGAGATAAATATAGTGTGTGGTCCGGAGAACAAGAAGCTGAAGATACATAAAATCTTTCAGATTCTCAAAGAAGGAGCTGAAGTTGTTAGTGCTACCAACAACACTGTGGATCTCAAGATGTACCATACCATTCTTTGCCAGGTATAATAAGCACTACAGGCATTTTCATCTGGATAGGTTGTATAAGCATCTGATTCATCTAGCTAGCAGGAAATTTAGTGTTCTTATTGGGTGTTCACTCAAGAACGCATTAGGTTGGAGGACCTGTGTCTGGCGCAAATTATATTATGGACCATGGTCCACAATGCATTTTGGACTATAATCATGACGGATACTGCAGTTGTGTTGAAAAGATACTGCAATTGTGTTGAAAGGAAACTACAGTTGCGCGGAACAGAGGCCGTTCATTCGGTCAACACAACTACAGTATTCTTTTAACACAACTGCAGTATCCGTTCAACATAACTGCAGTATCAGTTCAACACAAATGCAGTTCTAGACGGATGACACGACTTTTGTTCCGCGCAACTGCAATTCCCTTTCAACACAACTGCAGTATCCGTTTTACACAACTGCAGTATCAACCATGATCCATGGTCCACGGTATAACGACTGTGTGTCTGGTGTCCACAAGGAGTCCCTATATTGAGTGTCAATTATTATACAATAGCTCAGGGTCCACCTTGCATTGTGGACCCATGTAAAAAAAATTATGTGTTTGCAGTTGCCTTCCGTTAATAGGATAACTACATGCACATAATAGGTTATTTTTAAGCACACAATATGCCCTTATTAGCATATTATGTGTCTGCAGTTAAGATATTATGTGCTTCTAGTTGTAAATTATGTGTCTTTAATATATTTATAGGCACATAATATGTTAAGTGTATAATCATAACCTAAATGCCATTTTGGACCAAGATAGGGTTCACCATGCAATATGAATTCTGGTTCATGGTATAATTTGTCCATTAGGTGTAATCTTACACTGGGTATGACTGAATTTGATTATGTGTTATTATTCACAATCTACCACCAAGAACCCCAGTTGAGTTGTTTGCGCACTCGATTATGCTTTTTTTGGCACGTTGCATCATTACGTTGATTTATCTTTTGTTGTTCTTGATTATGAGTTTGTTGATGAGAATGATAATTATTTTTTCTTAATTTTCTGTTGAATAGGCATTTACACCTAGACTTGGAATGGATACCATTAGAGTGAAAGAACGCTTAAACAACTTCATTTCCAACAAATGATCATATCAATTTGACATTATATATATGCCTTCGAAGAATGATGAGCAGACCAAGACGTACCCGTAGCCTTTGGACTGCCTCAGCTTAATTAAATGGTGTGAATTGATGCCTTATCTTTTGGGACACAAGTGGGACTTTCAAGTTTACTTAATTAGGTCACATGGTGGCTGGCTGGTGTTATTTGTCGGTTTTAGTTTTATTTTTTTTCCTTTCTCATTCGGTTGTCTAAGAATCTTGTGATCGACGAGTTTTAGGGCCACTTTCCATTTAGGCCTTCATTATATTGGCCTGTGTTTTTTTTTGGATAGGCGGCTTATGTTTTTTATACTTATAATTGGAAGGGTTTGTTTGAATTCTTTATATTAGTATGGAGACGTTGATTTTCTCTGCTCGACAAGATTGTATCTCTGATCTTCTTTTCAATTTTAACAAATAATTTTGTTGGCGACCTTGGCCTTTCCCACTTTGGAAGTGATTTATGGGTTATAACAAGTATTATGGCCATGAATATATGAAATTTGCTTCATCTCAAAGAGAAACTTTCCTAGCAAAATGAGACAAGTCATCATAAAAAAGAAAATGACGTGGAAAGTATTATATTATTTAGTTTACTGAAAGAATAGGATACCAGTAGGTTGAGAGAGTATATGAACAGATACTACATGTAACAGGGTCAAATTCAAAAAACAGAAACGAATAAACTTTATGAATGTTATTCTAGTGTTTAGTTGATTTAAGGATTAGACAATTAAATATGTGTTTAGAAAATATAAATATGCCAATAGAAAATATAATAATAATAATAATAATAATAATAATAATAATAATTATTATTATTATTATTATTACATAATTTTTTAAAATAATACTTCGTATTATTTTATAGCAACTATAGTATTGCAAAAAAAAAAAAATTATGATATGTAATTATATATATATATATATATATATATAGCCAAGTTCTAGTACGGTCATGTCTTAACATATAGTCGGTGCGACCGCATTATTAATTATGCACAAAAGTATCAATAATATTAAGAAATACACAAAAAAGAAATGAATCAACGCACCACCCTAAATCTGATCGAGGCTCTTGCATTGGGATATGTCTCGGTGAAACTGGATCTTTGAGTACTTGCTTTTATTTATTTTTATTCCAGGCTTTTAACCATTGACTTATGTCTAAGAATAAGAATATATTTTTTAACTTTCATATTGTTGTTCGACGACGCGGTGACAGAAATAGTAGGACGACTGACTAAGAATTTGACTGAAAATTCAATCAACGCACTTGAACTTTGTTCCGCTAAAAGCTGGCCAACATGGGTTGAGTGCATTTATTAAAATTCTCTGCTCGATGAATACAATAATAACACTTTACTGATTAAAGATGCGATTTTAAAATTATTTACATTTAACAGTTACTATAAATAAGCTTAGATTCTAATTATTAAAAAAAAAAAAAAGAACTATTTGCATTCATTAAATAATCTTACTTTTAAATTTGGTGTTACTGCTATACTATTACAATTACGAATTATAATTTGGTCTAGCCTTAACATACGTTTAAGAAGATGAAATTTGCTTAGCATCTTGTACTCAGTTGGTACTCCTTAAGGGAAAATCGTAGATCAAACCCTGATAATGAAACATTTATTTCTTTGGGTTATAACAGATAGAGAAAGTATAAAACAGAGCGTTCAATAAATAGTTCTAAAAGAAGACGATATTTAAGTCATAAGCTGGGCCTCAACTAAGACAATTCTAAGAATTATAATGAATACAAAATTCAAATTAAATAATTATAAATATTGACTAGATATGAAATAAGAATATATGTAGTTTGGACATTATCAATATTATTGTTAACTTGTATTGTCGCTCGTATGTTATACGGAATGGATTTGTTATAATATTTTAAGAATATTTGAGTTGATATATAATTATATAAATTATAACATCGAATATTATATAAAATGTAATAATATCAAGAACTCCCTAAAATTTCCTAAATTAGACCTTAAA
>CM008338.1:23227313-23242273 GCA_002525835.2 Ipomoea batatas | reverse complement strand
TTTTTTTTCATTTGGCGTTCACTTTAATGCAATGTGTTACACTTGTGAGACTGTCTCACGGATCCTTATCCTTGCGAAGAGCCGAGTCGGGTCGATCAATATGAAAATGTAATACTAATTTGGAATGATTTAAAAGTATTATATTTTTCACGGATCCTTATACTAATTAATGTATAAGGTAAAGATCTTTCATTTGCTGCTGACAATTTTTCTCCGTCAAACACCGGCCAGGTCTTGGTGAACTGGGCAATTTATATCGTGGATCAGGGTGCACAATGCGTTGTGCACCCCGTACCAAAACTACGTCGTTTTGGTCATTTTAATTAATGGTTTGTTTGTTTGAAAATCATGTTTCCCGTTTCAGCCATTAACTTTCAAATATATATAATTAAAAAAATTGTGTTGTTCAAATTGGCGGTTTTGATATGTTTGTTGTTGATTCAAATAAATGAATTCGTATTTGATATTTTTTATTGAACTATATGAGAATAGTTATAGGAATGTTTTTGAAACAACTAGATGATCCGAAGGTTAGGAGGATGCGGTTTGTGTATTTGTGTTAATATTATGTGTATTCTTTGAAGGCATTCTGTGTATTGTAGACTACAATTTTGTGTATTCATGTTAGTGGTACTTAAACATAGGTTGTGATGTGTTTTGTGTATTCGAATGTTAGAAGGATGATTTCTGTGTAGTTGTGTCAATATTCTGTGTATTCTCTCAAGTCATTCTGTGTATTCTAGACAATGATTATGTGTATTCATGTTACTGGTACTTAAACATAGGGGTGATGTGTTTGTGTATTTGGTGTTTTCATTTTCTGTGTATTCTTTGAAGGTATTCTGTGTATTGTAGACTACGATTCTTTGTATTCATGTTAGGGGTACTTAAACATAGGCTGTGACGTGTTTTGTGTATTCCAATATTAAGAGGATGATTTCTACGTATTTGTGTCAATATTCTGTGTATTCCCTCAAGTCATTCTGTGTATTCTATACAAGAATTCTGTGTATTCTCTGAAGTCATTTGCGCCACCGTCCACTAACATTCTAAACGACGTTATTTTGAACCAGGATCCACAGTGTACTGTGGTCTGTGGATCCTGGTCCACGATATAACGATTGGGTGAGATGTTGGTGGGCTTCATGTTTTAATTGGGCTAATTAACAACGTAACCCTTATTTTGTAAGGGAATTATAATTATAAGATAATATTGAATGAATGGGCAATGGGCTGTACTGTAGGCATGCCTGCCTATATATAGGCATAAAATCTGTACCGACGTCTGACACATTGAAGTAGAAATATGTCGTTTTCATAAATTAAAAAATTCTAAAGAAAAGAGTTATTGACTTCACTTGCGGATCTAGCATATATGGAGCTGCCCTCACTAACCCCACCATTATCCCAGTCTCTATATACTCCACCCTTCATCCGAACCCACAATCTCTTATATAAGGGAGCAACTTAATTCTATTTTTTTTATATTTTGCCCCACTAAAATATTTTTCTTGATCCGCCATTGATTGACTTGCACATCACGTCTGCTAACTGCTGTAGTGTTTCCCAGTCATCCGGCAGCTTCCTTGTTGTCGTTGTACGCACACAATTTTTTTTGGATTCACACAAGATTTAATTTTCTGTAAAATGCATAGTTTTTCACGCGCGTTGTATGAATGAGATAATTAATATCAATACTTATATTTAAATAAGTACTTCAAAGTATATGAATGCGAGATTATATCAGAGATGTTCATGCATAGGTAATTGAATATTGAATTTGTTTATATAAATGATAATTCAAAGTATATGAATGCAAGATAATATAGGAGAAATTGATTATAATTGTTATTAAAATAAATGGTTACAACTTTGTAAGAACACTAGTCTAAAAATGATAGTCTAAATAAATATTACTTTTGGTTTGAATTTATCTAAGTCTTTGTAATTTCTTTTCTAAGTAGCATTGTTATTGTCTTCATCTTCAATACTTGTCCTTTTTTTTTTTTTATTCGTAGTATGTCATTTGTAATTGGGTTATTTGTGATAGCATAGAAGGCAACGTCATGTAATGGGATTATAGTCTAAACCTATTAGGATTTTCTTTGTTGTACATATGACTGAGATCTTAGTTGTACTATGACTTTGCAAGAATCTGTTGATATTTGGCCGTGATAGTTTTTCCCTATATGTTTTTTGTGTTGTGAGATGCGAAAGTAATATTTAATTTATTATATTTGTAGAAAGTTCATCAATAGTACATCTTGCTCTAGTTCTATAACTTGTTTTACTTGATAGTAACAATAATGACTCTACAAGTAGTCTAAATACTAATGCCGCAATGTGCCAAGTTTCATTAATAATTTCCATATCCATTTTGCACCTATTCATTTTGAAGTTCATATTTTTAGAATTAGTATGAATGAGTGTAGTACTTGATTTTGTGTGTATGCGTGTGTGCTTTTTGTAATTTCTTTTGTTGAATTGATATTAATTTTGGAGTACCCATTGCTGCTTTTTCACCACAATGTATGAAATTGAATAGTTTTCCACTTTTTTCTTAAACCTTTTTTAAATAGTGACTACATCCTATATATATACTAAGTGTTTTTGTTGTCAATGTTGATGCTGATTTTGTCTTTAATCCAAGTAGGTTGAGTTTAGAAAATGAAATGAATTGTAAATTTATATTAGTTCTAATATATCTAAAGAATGCACAATAAGTATTTTACCTATAAGATCAATGAATGCTGCATCGGTGATTATTTTTTAAATTTATTCATTTTCTGAATTTGCAAGATTTATTGTAGCATTGTTGTAGTCTCGATATCTTTTTAATGCGTCAAGTATGTCATGATGTTCTATTTCCTTAATTACATTAACATTTTAAATAATGAATTTTAAATATAGTTACGTAAGATAATAATCGAGCAAATACCAATTTTGGTCCCACGATTATTAGCAAAATGACAATTTTGGTCCACATATTTAATTTCTACCAATTTTGGTCCCATGACTATTATTTTAGTACCAATTTTGGTCTCATGACTACTGTTTTAGTGCCAAATTAAAATTCCGTCGGTCACTCATCCGTTTAAAACGTGCCGAAATCTAAAATTCTTAAAGGTAGTTTCATCCTATTCAACTCAATATCCTAATTTAAGCATAAACAAAGATATTTAAGCTAAGATTGATCACAATTCACAGTTCTGATCTCCTCCTCAAATTAAGGTAAAAGGAGGAGAAAAACTGTGACTTTTGATCGACCTTAAGACTTAAATCCATTTATTCATGTTCAAATTGCGATATTAAGTTTAAAATAACGAAAATACCCTTAGCAATTTTATATTTTTGCACGTTTTAAACGGATGGGTAACCAGCGCGATGAATTTTGACACTAAAACAATAGTCGTAGATGAAAATTGTACTATAACAATAGTCGTGGAACCAAAATTGATAGAAATTAAACATGTTAATCAAAATTGTCATTTTGCTAATAGTCATGGGACCAAAACTAGTATTTGCTCGATAATAATCTAATAACCATTTACATATTATTATTAGTATAAAAGCATATTAGTCCTTTAGATATTCTGTTCTAGTTAATTTTGGTTCAACCATTAATTCCTGAGAAGAATAATAATTGTTAGACCTTGAGACCCACAGTGGAGTTGCTTGCACTCACAAATTCAGCGCCATCTTCTTCAGGAATCCTAAAGACCTTATGCAACTTCAGGTTCTTAGCTTGTTCTCCGATCTACAAACTACATTTATCTCCAATAATGCATGTTAAACCACCTGTCTCGCTTTCATTCACGGAAATTACAATTGGTTGTTATAGTTTATCCATTCTTGCTTTCACATTAACGTTAGTTTCTTCCTAGTTACGTTGTTTGATGTAGTTAGTGGCTTGACCCAACAGTAATGAATGAAAAGATGGGAATACCGTGTACGTTATTATCATACCAGAAAGTATTCATTAGAGACGATAAAGGCGAGCCGACGACGATAAAGACGTTCGATTTGCCGCCGCCGACAGATGTTCCTCCGTCAAATGTAGGCCAGGGAAATTACTCATGTCTATTGACTTCTATGGCCATGAGTATTGATTTTTTTTTTTTTTCACAAGTTTTTAGAAGCTATGTAAGCAGTGACGGAGGCACGGAGCCACTGTGGCGGCAGTGGGGATTGCTGCCCAACTCATCCTACCTCTACCCCACTCCATATATAGCTTTGTATGTATATATGTATATATATGACATGTTTTAGATATAAATATATAAAAACAGATATTATAAATAATGGATTAGTTAGACAAGATGGTAATTTGTCATATTTTGTCATAGGGAAGGTCGCATGTTTGAATCTTGTGGGCAGCACAATTTAATTCCTTTATTGATTTTTGTATATATATATAATTTTTTTAATATTCATAATGAGATGAGATATATGTAATTTATAATGTTTTTTTCTATTTGAATTAATTTATCAAATTAATGATGTTTCATATTTTGTTAGGAATGTTTTTATAAAATTTTGACGCGTTTTATTTATCTCATATATTTAATATTTATGATTATATTTCTTAAGTATTTCTTTTTGTTTTTAACTATCTATTTTATTTTAATACTTCACCCCCACTAGAAGAAATTTCTGGCTCCGTCCCTGCATGTAAGATAGAGGGAGGGAGAAAAAAAAAAGAAAATGAAAAGTTAATTAATGGGGGTGTATTCAATCAAGATTTTTAAAGACTTTCAAGACTTTTAAAGTGACGGATTTTAATTGACTTTTGTAGAGTTTTTGTAGACTTTCTTAGAATCTTTTAAACTTTCATCAACTTTGTAAGAGTCTATAAATATCGATAGGACAAACATTTATATACTTTTAAAAACTTTTTCATATTAAAAACTCTGCAAACATCATTAAAACTCTAAATTGAATACACCCCTACAAACATTCCATAACTTCTATTAATATATTATTTATAATTTTCTTACAAAAATATATTTTTATAAATCATAAATAAATTAATGCATTGTAAAACAAATAAATAAATAAATAATATTGATTGCCACAGAAATAGAGTATATTATACATAAAGAAAATATAATCAATTTTCACTAAATATAATTATCAAAATGTCTAGAATGAAAAAGTATGAATTAAAATATTTATCTTGTACAATTATCTTGTTATTTTAACCTTTACTCCTTTCTTGATGAACATCTGTCATTCATAAAGCCTGTATTTATGGAATGCATAACAGACAATTATATAGTACCTAAAGTTATGGTACTCATACTACTCAAAAATACAAAATACAAGTACACCATCTAGGGTTCTAAGTTAAGTGTGGAACAAAATGGCTAACACTCTGCTCTATCAACTATGGTTGGAGATCGATACGACTTTCGCTTCCGCTAATACAAGGTTAAGATTTATTCTATAACGTTAGACTATATTTTAGATCTAACATTTGGTATCAAGAACTTTTATCAATCTATGCCTGATTGATTGTTTTACTTTAATCAACATTAATTTTTATATATACATTGTTTTTGTACGGAGTATATATTTGTTTGCTAAAAAATATTTTTTTAGCGTTAAGCACGATTTTAATTTGTATTTTGAATTTCAAAATTATGCCGTGATCTTTTGGGAATCCACCGCCATCGAGATTTTGGCCGGAGGAATATGGTACAATATAATGTTGCTATGATGATGATTTGATCAAGCGGTGTACATGACTCCATGGATGTTGTTGAAGATATAATAATCATCAATACAAACCAAATCCTATATATCTATGTTAATTATTATGGAAGACGCAAATTATATTGTGGAACATGGTCATGGCTGATACTGCAGTTCTGTTGAACGGATACTGCAGTTATGTTGAAAAGATACTGCAGTTGTGTTAAAAGGAAACTTGCGCGGAACAGAGGCCGTTTATCCGTTCAACACAACTACAGTATCTGTTCAACACAACTGCAGTGTCAGACGGATGAAACGGCATCTGTTCTGCGCAATTGCAGTTCCCTTTCAACACAACTATAGTATCTGTTCAACACAACTACAGTATCAGTTCAACACACCTGCATTATCAGCCATGACCCATGGTCCACGGTATAACTACTGGACGGTGGAGGGTTGGTACGCTCCTTACCAAAAATGTAATTTACCATTTATTTTTACCAATTTAATATTAAAATTGATGAAAAGTTTGTCTAGTTTAGATATAGGAAAAAAGTTTGTAGGGAATCTTGAAAAGTTTGGGGTTGAACACGGTCGGATTTCATCTATTTATATTAATGAAGAAAACCTTTACAGAAATCCTGTTTTGACAGATCAGATCAGAGTCTTTAAAAGTTAATAACTTTTTGAATACTAGTAGACTTGTAAAGATTCTATAAAAGTCTAAATCGAATACCAGTATACTTTTAAAAAGTTTTGAAAAGTCTGTATCCAATACCGGTGGACTTTTAAAGAGTTTTTTAAAAGTCTAAATTGAATACCGCTAAACTTTTAAAGTTGACAAAAGATATTTAAAGTGTATAAAAGTCATGATTGAATACACCCCCTTAATTTCTTGTTTTGAAAATATAAGTTCTTGTTTCGAGCTCAGCTGGGCTTGGCACGTTGGTACTTTTAAAGTTCATAAAAGACTTTAAAAGTTTATAAAATTTATGATTGAATACACCCCTTAAGTTGTTGTTTTGAGCTCAGATGGGCTTGGCACGTGGGTATTGTAATAATAATTTAAATATAATGTTAATAACAAGACTTAAACTATTGATTATTGTTTACTTAATTTAATACTATTATAACCAATTATGCTAAAGACACCTATTAAATATTTTTATATATTATATATTTATTATCGCCAAGGGCCTTGTGGTCCAGTGGCATCAAACCCTTCCCTGTATACGGGAGGTGGTGGGTTTGAGCCTCAGTGGAGGCGTTGCTGTCTCTTTGGGCTTCAGTAGGTTGAGAAAGTAGTTTATGAACAGATACTACACTGTAATAGAGTCAGTAGCATTCAAGAAAAAAAAATATTTATTTAGATCATTCACAAGTATTATATATATACTTTATTTATATTACATATATTACAAATATTAATTAATACAATTAATTGTATCTTTATATAAATATTAATATAAAGTCTATTTATTAAATAAATTACATAGAGTTACAACTACATATATTATAAACTTTATAACTTAACAATATTATAATTACAAAATAATTACAAAACACCAAATACACAAACACATTACCCTTGTGTTTAAGTACTACTAACATGAATACACAGAACATTGTCTAGAATACACAAAATGACTTGAGGAAATACACAAAATATTGACACAACTACACATAAATCATACTCTTAACATTAGAATACACAAAACACGTCACAACATATGTTTAAGTACCCCTAACATGAATATACAGAATCATAGTCTACAATACACAGAATGCCTTCAAAGAATACACAGAATATTATCAATACAAATACACAGACCGATCAAAACGGAAAACATGATTTTCAAAAAAACAAATCATTAATTAAAATGACCAAAACGACACCGTTTTAATACGGGGTATACAATTCCTAGTCCACGATATAAATTGTCGAGATTATCATCCGCCTCTAGCGCAGACGCAGTTGGGCTCCAACTGCCAACGAGTTTTAAGATATTTTAGAGTTTAGAGTAATGGGCTCCAAATGTAGACGAGTTTTTAAGATATTTTAGAGTCTGACAACGACGCTCCCAAAGTCTACTACCTTGGTTATATTAATTCCATGATGTAACAAGTATGGCCATGAAAAGTTACAGTTGTTATACTATGGACCTGCATGGACCCGGTTCAGGGACAGATATAGAAAAAATTTTAATGAGAACAAAATATTAAAACAAAAATAATTTGGAAAAAAATAAACACTTAAAATGTATAGTCACAAATATTATTTGAACCCTTGACTTTTTCTAGGGTGAAACGCATAGGCTACCAACTAGTTTAACTCATTTCCTATTTGCATTTATCTGTTTTCTTGTAATTATACTCTAAACCATGTATTATACATACATACATACATATATATTTACAAGAGGTATATACGGGGTGAGGGTGGGGCCGTGGGGAGGGGACAACTGCCCCCACTGTACGTAGCTCTACCCATGCCCGGATCCACCTTTCAAGGTGGACCCATGACAATTTACATACTGAATGTTCACAATTTTAATTGTGGACGTTCAGTATATAAATTGTAAACATTTAGTTATGAACATTCAATATATAAATTGTGTATCTTGGACACGAATTTACAGAATAATTTGTCGAAAAAGTTATCTACTTAAAAATGTTTAGAGTAGAAACTAAAAGTTTAGAGTAAAGTTGAGAGTATAGGTACTATTTTCTTACTTTAGGTTTAAACCCTAATGGGATGTTTGGAAGGATAGAATTGTAATTTATTTCATACCAAAATCTATATGGAATTACAATTTCATGGTTCAGTTAGAGGGAATTGCAATCATGAAATTCTAAAACTATTTGCATTCATTAAAGGTAAAATGTTGAAATTAGTCATCGAACTACACACAAAAGTGTAATTGGATCATCCAACTAAAAAAGTACAATTAGATCCTTGAACTGTCCAAAACTATACCATTCGACAAAACTTTTCATGTTCCTCCTAGGAGTGGGCATTTTTTTTTATTTGGTATTCGGTTTGGTTCCAGTTTTTTTTTTTTTTTTCAGTTTTTTTTTTAAAATAAACCATTCAATTTCAAATCATACTTCAATTCAATTTGCAATAGTTCGATTTCCACTCGGATTTAGATTTTGTTTGAGAACTCAAACAATCTCTACTTCTCTTGCGCACATCATTATTTATTTTCACTAATAATTTAAATTTGAAAATTAGTTCGATTTTCACTTGGATTTATATTTGGTTTGAGAACTCAAACAATCTCTAGTTCTCTTGCTCACATCATTATTTATTTATTTTCACTAATAATATAAATTTGAAAATCTAAACAACACGTCCATAATGTATATTTCAAATTTCTCAATCTAAAATAAGTCCAAACCAAACCAACCTCTTCACCTGCGTCTGACGTCCGACAGCAACGTCACAGAGTTGTAGAGAAAAATTGAGAATTTATTGTATATATTTGGATAAATTTGTAACTATAAAAATATTTGGATGTATATATATCCACTCAAAGGCCCCTTTTAGGTTTGAAATTAGGTTTGCAAGGTTGAGGATTTATTAGAACAAAGAGGAGTTGAGAAGATAATGTTAGAATCAACTAAGGAATTAATTCTCAGAACAAAGAGGAGCAAAAAAAATGCATGGTAGGTTAAATATACATAAATGTCCCTGTTGATGCTTAAAATTTGATAATTTTTATTATTTTTAATATTAGTATATTTGCATATATTTTGGATAATATTTATACGCAAATTATATCGTGGACCGCGGTCCCAAAACGACGTCGTTTTGGGGATCGCGGTCCACAATGCATTGTGGACCGCGGTCCACGATATAAGAACTGATATTTATATTATCTAATTTGTTAATTAGGTAATATCAAAAGAGTTTGAACTTATCAAAACTCTTCTATCCTACCGTTATAAAAAGGACCACTCATTTCTATGTATTCATCCTAAGAAAATCATAGAAACAGCTTTGAAACTTATATAGAGATCATGATTATATAGAGATCATGATCATGAAATAAAAGCCCCATGATCTTGAAAGTAAAAGCTCCTCCACGAACATCATGCATATCATGTTAATTCAAACCTTCATGAACATCATGCATATCATGCTAATCCAAACCTCTAGATGAAGATCAAATCATTTGAACCCGGATGCCCTTCAGAAGAACAAACATATAAGTTCTTCTTTGAAGATCAAGCCACAAGCCACTTGAAATCAAGCCACAAGCCACTTGAAATTCGGAGGCCCTTCAATGGAGCATTCAAGACATCCTTTGAAGAATCAAAGGAACATCCTGAGATCTTGTACCCATACTCAACAAATAATGATCGTGTCAAGACAAGCAGGAAATTTCTGAAACAAAAAGACTAAAAATGAAATAACACATCTTCCACTATAAACTATCACCAAAAAAGGAATTAACTCTTACTTGTATGAATCCAAATTTTAATTTTTTAATAAATTTACAATATTATTTTCAGGAAGTCTTATATGAAACCATGTGCAAATTATCCCATGAAACTGTTCTAGAATCCAGCGATCCAGTTTTGTCATCTAGCTCGTCGCTGAAGTTTTTGAGTTTACTTTGGACAATATTTCAACGCATTTATTCTCCACGTGGGAGGATATGGGCTATTTTCAAGTTGTCAAAAAACAATCGTATTCTTACGTGAACATGAAATGTCTAGTGTTCCCCCTTTTTCTGTGGTTGACCACGATAGCCATTTTATGCCTATAAATACACATCTCCGATCCATGTAGTATTTAATATATATGTGCTTCTCATTATCAATATAATCTTATATATTGAGACCAAAACATGCAGTCCAACAATAGCGTACCGAGACCAGCCCGGCATTTGAAGGAGAAATATCGGCGGGAGAAAATGAAACGCCTTTATCGTCGCCTCGCCTCTCTCGTCTCTGCAGAAAACTCCATGGTATTAATATTACCTATCATTTCATCAATGCTTATTAACTAAACCATAATCCACATTGTTGTATCGACATGCATAGAGTAATACATTATTTCTATGCATAATAGTACATTATTTTTAGGCATAGGAGACATTAGTTTTATACGTAATGCTTATTATTTGAAAGTGTAGTCTGTAGAAAACAAAATGAAAACATTTGAAAGTTTATTATTTATTTACATAAGATTCACTACTGTTTGATCATGTACAAACTAATTAAAGTTCTAGGCTCACTTCTGTTGTATGTAAGCAGAGCTACAGTGAGGACAGTGGGGGCTGCTGCCCCCACTCACCCCACAGTTGTTATACCGTGGACTCAGTTTTGTTGAAAGGGAACTGCAGTTGCGCGGAATGGAGGTTGTTTCATACGTCTGTTTTCATTAATCAAAACGGCGTTATTTTGATGCGCGGTCCATAGTAAAATTTACGCTCACCCCATATATAGCCTTGTATTGTATTTTTTTTTTTTTTTTTTTTGGTAAATTATAGCCTTGTATGTATATATGTATATATAGTACATCTTTTAGATATAAATATATAAAAACAAATATAGTAAATAATGGATTAGCTAGACAAGATGGTAAAAGTGCGTTTTGCCTTACAAAAGGTCGCGTGTAACACAATTTATTATATGGCGCTTCTTTAATGGCTTTTTTAATACTCCGTAATATATTAGGTTGACTAGTTGGTAATAATATATTAGGTTGACTAGTTTGTAGATTTGTGTTTTATTTATCGCATATATTCAACAATATTTATGATTATATTTCTTTTAAATATTTCTTATTTTTTTTATAACTATCTATTTTATTTTAATAGTTTTCCGGGACTGGAAGAAATTTCTGATTTCATCCCTGTATATAAGGTTCACTATTTATTGAATATCTTATTTCTTTGCAGAGTATAATTAGACTTATTCGGCACACACACCATCACCTTAGAGATCTGATAGTCAGTAAATCTAGATAGGTTCACTATTTTTATGCACCAAATTCAGTGCAAATGTATTTTGATGCATGGTTTACAGTAAAATTTTCCGTGATTTATTATAATCATAGTCTATATGTTTGGTTAATGAATGAGTTGTCGGCAAACGACAGAAAACATCGCCGGCGTTCGACTTATTGGATCAAGCCACTAAGTACATCAAACAACTAGAGAACAACGTTAATGATCTGAAAGCAAGAAAGGATTTTCTACAACTACCAATTGAAATCGACGTGAATGAAAGTGAGACAGGTGAAACTTTGGAGATAAATATAGTCTGTGGGCCGGAGAACAAGAAGCTGAAGATGCATAAACTCTTTCAGATTCTCAAAGAAGAAGGCGCTGAAGTTGTTAGTGCAACTAACTTCACTGTGGATCTCAAGATGTACCATACCATTCTTTGCAAGGTATAATAAGCACTACAGGCATTTTCATCTGGATGGGTTCTGATTCATCTAGCTAGCAGGAAATTTAGTGTTCTTATTAATTACTCTTAAGTACTCGATCATGCATGTTTTGTCCACGAAAAGGCAGAGATAAGATAGTGGATTGTAAATCACGGTGACTCAGCAACCCATTAGGTGGAAGGACGGTGTCTGGTGTCCACTATATTGGGTGTCAATTATTATAAACCCAGGGTCCACCTTGCATTGTGGACCCATGTAAAAAAATTATGTGTATGTAAATAAATTAAATCCACATAATTTATTAACTACATGCACATAATAGGTTATCTTTAAGCACATAATATGCCGTTATTAACATATTAGAGTTAATACCAGGCAAGGTCCCTCAAGTTTGATGGTTTTGCCATCTATAGTCCTAAACTTTCAAATTAACTATTGTGGTCCTTCGACTTTCAAATTGTTATCTTCCATGGTCCGAGTTAATCACCATATCCATGGTCCTTCAACTATTAAATTCTAACCAGTCATGGTCCTTTCAAGAGGACCGCGGTTGGTTAAATTTCGAATTGTAAAGGACCATTAGTGGTTAACTTGGACCACGAATAGTTAAATTTGAAAGTCCAAGGACCACATAAGGTAAAAAATTGAAACTCAGAGGACTACGAAAATCAAATTGAATGTTTAGGACTATAGATGGCAAAACCATCAAATTCGAGGGACCTTGGGTGGTATTAACTCTAACATATTATGTGCTTCTTGTTAATAAATTATGTGCCTTTAATTTATTTATAGGTACATAATATGTTAAGTGTATACTTATAATAATGTCATTTTGGACCAAGGGAGGCTTCACCATGCAATGTGAATTCTAGTCCATGGTATAATTTATCCATTGGGTGTAATCTCACACTGCGTGTGACTAAGTTTGATTATGTATCATTACTTACAATCTACCACCTAAGAACCAGTTGAGTTGTCGGTATGGCACACTCGATTGTGAATGTTTCGGCACGTTGCAGTGTTTTATCTTTTGTTGTTCTTGATTATAAGTTTGTTGATGAAAATGCTAATTATTTTTTCTTAATTTTCTGTTGAATAGGCATTTACACCCAGACTTGGAATGGATACCATTAGAGTGAAAGAACGCTTAAACGACTTTATTTCTAACAAATGAGCATATCAATTTGACCTACACCATAGTCTTTGGACTGCCTCAGCTTAAATGGTGTGAATGCCTTATCTTTTGGGGCACAAGTGCGGCTTTCAAGTTTATTTAGGTCACCTGGGGGGTCTAGGTAGCGTTATTTGTCGCTTTTAGTTTTATTTTTTGCCTTTCTCATTTGGTTATCCAACAATCTTGTAATCGACCAGTTTTTGGGCGACTTTTCATTTAGGCCTTCATTATTGGCCTATGTTCTTTTGATAGGCTTATGTTTTTAATTTATACTTATAATTGGAAGGGTTTGTTTGAATTCTTTATATTAGTATGGAGACGTTGATTTTTCTCTGCTCCCCTCGACAAGAGTGTATGTCTTCTTTACCATTTTAATAAATAATTTTGTTGGCGATCTGGCCCCTTCCCACTTTTGGAAGTGATAGGGACAACACGTAGGAACCTAAAATGTATAATTGATGTATGACAAAAACTTGTGTGCGACCGTCTCACTGTGAGACAGGTCGAATCGGGTTGGGTCAAGATGTAAATGTGATACTTATACTCGCAAATGTGATACTTATATGCTCAAATGTAATACTAATCAGGAATAAAATTTTTGTTACTTATAAGGGTAAATGTAACACTTTTAAGAAAAAATACAATACTTTTACATTTCGATTTAAAAGTATTACATTTTTCCTCAAAAGTATTATATTTGCCCTTATAAGTGAGGGGCACTTGTCAACATTACTTATTATGAAAAATGTATTACTTTTTCTCTTATAAGTAACAAAAATTGTATTCCTAATTAGTATTACATTTGAGCATATAAGTATGACATTTACACATATAAGTATGATATTTGGATGTTGCTTCGACCCGACCCGTCTCACAAATAAGAATCCGTGAAACGGTCTCACACAAGTGTGACCCTTGATGTATTATTATCTCTGAAAGGTCGTGTGTCCCTTAGAAATTATTAAGGGTCAAGTGTCATTTGAAAAATATTATATTCTATATAATGGACCTAACCCTCCGGTAATCTCTCACACGTACTCTCATTCACTACTGAGTCCTTTACTCGTATTCATCAGGGAGGAAACTACAACTTTCCTTCCCTCTTCTTCCCATATTCATCAACTCATCAGTTCATATTCATTTTTCGTCTAGCCTCGCCACCGGTCCCTATCTCTCGGGCCGTCATCATCTTCATTACTACTTTTCTTTATCCCTTTAGATAAAGACATGAAAGAAAATAAAAATATGTATGGGGAAGATAAATGGTGGGGTGGTTGGCATGTTCTGCATGGGAAGTGTAAAAACAAATAATAAAGGAAGGGAATAACACGTAGAAGAAGAAAAAAAAAAGGTGGCAAAGAAAAAGAATAAAAAGTGGGTGGTTTGAGTGTGTTTCACGGGAGAAAGACAAAAACAATTAAAACGAAAAATAAAAGTAGAAATCAAAGAAGGTGCTGGAAGAAAAAGACAGAACAAAAAGACAAAAAAAGTGAGTGAATTGGGGAATGATATCAGGAAAAGGTACCACTTTATTACAAAAGGTTGGGAGCCAGAAATTTCTAACGCAACCTTTTATATGGCAAAATGTAACATTACCATCTTGTCTAGCTAATCCGTTATTTACAATATCTGTTTTCATATATTTATATCTAAAACATGTACTATATATACATATTTTTATTTTCT
>CM008338.1:23207902-23219875 GCA_002525835.2 Ipomoea batatas | reverse complement strand
ATATATATATATATATATATATATTGAGGGTCATGTTCAGGTGTGGTCGCGTCTTAACGTGTGAACAATGCGGCCTCACCACTATGTATACAGATATACACCACTTAGTGTTAGAAAATACATCATACAAATATGCACCGTTAGGTACGCATCACCAAAAAAAAACACCACTAGGTATGCAAATATACACCACACAGTGTTAGCAAATGCACCATTAGGGACGAGGGAGTTATGGTGCATTATTTTGGGTGTGTGGTGCATTTTATGGTGTTTTTGTGTATTTTCATTGTGGTGTGTTTTGTAACATTGAGTGGTGCATTTTCTAACATTGAGTGGTGCGAACCGCACCGACCACACTGGAAGGCGCGGCTACATTTGAACAGATTTATATATATATATACTCATGATCAAATGAGTCCACCATTTTTCATGTACGTGCACTTCACCTGCAGAATTGGTGAAATCTAAGCCGTTAATCTCAAGTATTCAATGGTCAAAATACGTCAACATGGACTCATGGTAAGGGTTAGACTCACCTGAACAAAGATATATATATATATATATTTGAATTATTGATTTAAATAAACAAATCCAGCATTCAATTACCTATTCATGAATATCTCCTATATAATCTTGCATTAATATATTTTAAAATACTTATTTAAAAATAAATATTAGTGGTAGGGATGTTAGCGAACAAAGCTTTCGACAAATTACTCGTGTTCGTGTTCGATAAGCGTTCGTTTATGTTCGTTTATTAAGGTAAATGAACATTAACAAGCAAAATTTAGAGCTTGGTTAATAAACGAATAGAGTCTGAACAGTGGTAAACTCGTTTACTAAGAGATCGTGAATAAGCTCGCTTGTGTTCATTTAGTAATGCTTGCGAACAAGCTCGTTAAGTGTTCGTTTAATAATGTTCGCAAACATGTTTACAAACATATAATATATAGTTGTGTTGTTTGTTTGGTTATTGTTCGTGAACGTAGATTATGTCTTGTTCACGAACGAATGGTGTTCATGAACATGTGCATGTGTTTGGTAATTAAGTGTTTACGAACCTCTTTATGAATGTACATGAACATGTTTGTGAACGTGCAGTGTTCGCTAACGTTAACCAACACGTTTGCGAACGTGTTCGTTAACGTTAACGAACACGTTCGTGAACACAATTCGTTCGTGAACAAGACATAATCTACGTTCATGAACAATAATCAAACAAACAACACAACTATATATGTTTGTGAACACAACACGTCCGTGAACACAACGAACGCTTAACAAACAAACACGAACAAGATTTTCAAAAACCTTAACAAACGAACACGAACACGAACACTCCAAAATCCTTAACAAACGAACACGAATAACCTCCTTTGGTTTATATTCGATTCGTTAACCGCCCTGATGAGTGGTATGTGAAAAAACTATTACAGTATATATTTATATATATGAGCGTGAAAAACAACCAAATGCCCCTCAATCGTCATGCCTCATATGCCGGGAGGTATACCTAATAACTAATATCAATGTTTGGTTGGAATACTACCTTACAGCAGAAATGAAGTGGGAATCAAAATCTAAAATTATAAAAAGTCTTCCGCCGCAGAGTTCGTACGTCCTCTAGACTCTACTAGTTTAATTTGTCTTCTCGTGAAATTTTTTTTATTTAAAAAAAGAAAATATATCATTTTCTTTCCTGCAAAACGCCATTTACGCGGTCTTTGCTACTTTTGAAAACCTTTTATTACGCGGTCTTGGCTACTTTTGAAAATTTTAGAAGCATTGCGCAATAATCTTTGATTTTGAAAATCATAACTGCCAAGGGTGAATTCACAGTGCGAGTGCTGCAATAACTATTTTTTTAGTACTATTGATTCTGTTACAATGTAATATCTAAGCACACGGGACTTGGTAAATGATAGCGTTTAATTGGCTACTTTACTTTTTTATTAAATGTTGGTGGGGTCAACCAATTCGTATGACACCCCATGATTGTAAAACATGTCAGCGAGGAAATTTAGGAGGAGTTATAAGCATTTTCCTTTGATAAATTCAAACTCATTCATTTAATTTTTATCAAATTACAAGTTTGTTGGAAATTTATATAGTAATGAGTACTTATAGTTTAGACATGACTATCAAGAACTTAAATACGGAGTAATGTTTTTGTGTTCTGTAATTTAAAATTTTAAGTTGGTAGGAATCTTTATTATTTTATGGCAAAATTTCCTATAAGACCATCATCTCATTAATTATTATCCGTTAGACATGTTAGATTTTTCATAATTATTACACTTTCTCTTATATATATCTGTCATAAGAAAAATCTTCATCCCCTAAATAATATTACAATTTTCTTAGTAAGTATTACACCCTTAATATTACACTTTTCCTCATAAGTATTACATTTTTCCCTAAAATGTAATGAGTTAATTACCCCACAATGCAACACATAAAATACTTTCTCAAAAGTACTTGATCTCTTACCCAGATTTCCCTTATATAATACACACTATATAATTATCTTTTATAGCGTATTGATCTTGAATAAATGAAATAGCAAGATCATTGTATTATTTAAATATGTTCTCTCGCTCTTAACATCCAAGATATAAACGGTTAATCTTGATGATAAATATTTCATGCATATTGTTATGTCTATGTGTAGGCATGTGTTTCTTGGATTTAGAGTTGTACGAAAACATTATATTTGATGTTCCTTGCAAAATGAGATCAAAAAGTGATTATGTGTTAGATAACTAAGGAACATAAATTTATCATTCCCATTATTAATTTATTTGGGGGCTATTGTTCCTTCAAAAATTGAATATATATTATATATATGCATATATATATTGTTGTCCTTTTGAGAATAAAAATGAAATTTGTATTGATTTACATTGCAGCAATGCTATATATGATTATATGAGTTATGCATTTCCTCAAGTGAAGGGGAAATTGTGAAGTTGAAATAACTCGAATGCAAAAGTTATACATGTTGAATTTCACCTTGTTGAAATTTATGTAGATAATTCATTCTCTAATAAATGTCAGTTTGGATATAATCTTTGAATATGAGATTCATTATATTTTACTCAAAAAATTATGTGAAATTTATGATTATGTTGTTCACCTTGAAGCAACATGCAAACAACATTATCGTTGTGGCTTACTGGCAATGAGCATTTATACATATGATTTAAAATCACAATTGAGTTGTCTTAAAGATTTAGGGTTCGTATATAAAGGGAAACCTTAGTGGTTTGATATATCCAATTTGGTTGAATTATATTCCACTATTATTGAGTGTGCATTAATCAAGTGCATAGTTGCTATAAAGTTTGCGTAGCTCAATCTACTAAGGAGTCAATGTTGGGCGCTAAAGGCCAATCTAGGTAAGAGATCAAGTACTTTTGAGAAAAGTATTTTATGTGTTGCATTGTGGGGGTAATTAACTCATTACATTTCTTTCCTAGAAGTCTTTATGTGGTACCGAGAAGAATGGTAAAAGAGAATGTTTCATTTTAAGAATGAAAATCTCAATGGAATTGACTTATTTGTGAGTAAATAAAGTACACGTCAAAATGTACTTAAGTTTGATCGAGAGGATCAACTTATGTTAATAGAGAAGACTAATTATGAGATTAGTCGTTGAATTATTAATGAATGACTTATAACCCAAAAGGTGATTAATTCATGGTGGATCCTCACTTGTGTGGTCTAACGAAGCCATGGAAAGAGTCACAAATTAAAGTAGACACTAATTGATCATTCCTATAATATGTGTACATGTGAGGTTGAGCTACAGCTCTTAATGAATTCATAACTCTATGAGACGGGTGGTCCTATTGAGACGGACCTAATATTTTGTATCCAATTTGGGTAGTCTATTTTGAGGTAGACCTAACAAAATCACATTGATATATGTAAAATTTATGAGGAATATTGCAGATCCTCTCACAAAAAGTGTAAACCAAAAGATCATCCTCAAGCTAAGGGAAATGGGTTAAGACTAGTGAGGTAGGGAATTCATGGCGGACACCACTTCCGTGGTCAAACGAAATCATAAAAAGACTTACATAAGATTTATGTCTTTAACTACTTTGTAGCCTTTAAATGTGGTTTATATTGAGATAGACTCAACAGAGTTAAAAGTTTATATTGAGATAGACTCAACAGAGTTATAAGTCTATATTGAGATAGACTTGACCGGGTTGAAGGTCTATATTGAGATAGACACAACAGACTTGAAAACTAATGGTTTCTCATAACAAGTCAAAGAGTTTGACTTTCATAGAACCAACAACTTAGAGTTGATGTATGTATTAGAGTTTAAAATTTATCTAACGAATGAGTTCAAGAGTTATATCACTCTAGGGAAGAAAATTGCTCAATGTCACTACTTGTCAGTTGAAAACTAATGGTTTATCATAACAAGTCAAAGAGTTTGACTTTCATAGAACCTACAACTTAGAGTTGATGTCTGTATTAGAGTTCAAAATTTATCTAACGGATGAGTTCAAAAGTTATATCACTCTAGGGAAGAAAATTACTCAACGTCACTACGTGTCAGTTCATGTTCTCAAACACTGACATGAATTAAGATCAACTCGTTTGTACTATTTCTCAGACATTGTTCTTTCTAACCTTCTAATTTGGACGTGTGGAAAATTGTTGGAAAATCGTTTCAACTAGAAGGTCAATCAATTTAATTTCTACCCCTAATTTGTTGGATCAACATACTTCTTGTCCGCATAGTATATGTTGGAATGGAAAATGTCAAGATCATATCCAACTTCCTATATTTGCGTGAGTGTGTGTGGTCATGCTTAAAGCTCCATGACTATAAATACAATATCCTTCATTGTTCAAAGATGCACTTCATTACATATTATTTTCCTCTCTTCTCTCTGTTCAAGTCTAAGCATATAATAGTAGTCAGGTTCACCTACGTTCAGCTGGTGCAAGCTTTACGTAGTTCATCCGTGTTACTGGTCGGAAGCAACCTGGAATTTCAAATTTCATCGTCGCCGAAATTTGCTTTTAAGGAAGTGTTATTTGCAACATGACACAGAATCTTTCTTTCCTTCTTTGTTGTCTTCACATTAAGCCACTATTTCATCTGTTCTTGTTGACATTGCTTTTGTTTCAATCAAATCCCAACAAATTTTTGTATAGATTCTCTCAAAAGGCAAAAACTTGTGTGAGACCGTCTCACGGATCTCGGGTCACACAAGTATATGGGTTAACATGTGCATATCATGTGCCTTTTTATGTTTCTCTATCCGTTTTCTATCTCATCCGACGCTACTTACTCTCTGCATCCAATGCTCTCTGCTTCTCACCCTCTGCATCTCGCCTCACCTCCTCCATCTCCTCTGCTCAAGTTCTCCGCATCCTCTCATCTCCGCCGCAGCCTCTATCTCCGGTAATTAACTTGATAAAACATATTTCTTCCTTCTTTTTCCCTTAATCCTCTTATTATTCTTTGCTCGATCATGGAGAAGATGAGTTGCCATCTATATGTACGAAGGAATTCCCCTGTGGAAGAGTGGGTCCTCTAAATTTCCCTTTTGCTCAACACACGCAACCCCATTGCGGTTTAATAATCTACCAAATGTGGCACTCAAAACTGAGACCATATAACAAATGCCACAAAAAATCACACTTCTCAGTTCTTAATGCCACACAGAATGCTATTACTGTTAGGGGAGGCTATAAACAAACCACTAGTGCAGAAAAACTTTGAAGCATTCGTGCAGTATCAAGCATTATCAAATAGAGAACGAAAGAGAATTATCAAAGTAGAGCTCAACTGCAATGCTAGAGGATAACAGAAAAGAATTCACAAATATCCACTACTTTAGCTTATACAGAGTAAACATCCAAGCTAATACAAAATAAGGTATCACAACAAACATTAGTTTGCTAGCATTTTTTAAGAAGTGGAGCACTGGAGCATTTTGAAACATTTGACCACTGCTTACAGCCACATTATTTAAATTGGGAACACATTGAAGTATTGAACCACATCAAAAGAAAATTTCCACAGCTGCTTTGCCAGAAATATGTACTTTCAAACTTTACCCAAATTTATCAAAGAGAGCCACCAAACAACAACAATTCAACAAATTTGATCACATATTACATACCCAAATTACCAAATAATTAGGGCAAAATTCTCAAAACTAGTACTTTTCAACATAAATACATACTCAACACTTTAACCATTAAATGTAATATTTTATATCCTAAAACTAGTACTTTATAACACGAATGAATACTCAACACTTTAACCATTAAATATAATACTTTATAGACTAAACCTAGTACTTTATAACACAAATGAGTACTCAACGCTTTAACCATCAAACACAATATTTTTTTTTAATAGCACAAATATACTACTTCATAACAAAAATGAATATTCAATAATTAAAGCTTAAATCTAATACTTTATGATATGCAAATATACTACTTTATATCACAAATGAATGATCATGACTTTAACCATCAAACACAACACTATATAGAGCAAAGATACTACTTAATTGCACAAATAAACAATCAACACTTTAAGTATTAAATCTAATACTTAATAGCCTTATAAAACTAGTATTTTATAACACAAATGAATACTCAACATTTTAACCATCAAACACAATACTTAATAGCACAAATATACTACTTCATAACAAAAATGAATATTCAACACTTAAAGTATTAAATCTAATACTTTATGATGCAAACACACTACTTTATATCACAAATGAATGATCATGACTTTAACTATCCAACACAACCACATTAGAAACTTGATAGAAGTTTTTATAAGCTTCAACCATTAATCTGCTTTTCTTATAGCCTCTGGGCTCACTTCATCCACTGTTTTTATCAAATCTAATACACATCTTAATGTAGATATATTTAATACTTTAAGCCTTAAAAACAATACTTTATAGTCTAAATGTAATACTTCAAAGCACAAATAATCTAATACATAATTTAAGGTAGATATAATCAATACTTTAAGTGTTAAACACAATACTTTATAGAGTAAATGTAATATTTTAAGCCTTAAATATAATACTTATAGCCTTAATGCAGTACTTTATAACAATAGGTATTGATTTGAAAGCCTAAATACAATACTACTAGTAGTTATATCGATCATCCATTGATACAGAAACAGAAAGAGCCAGATCTTAGGTGAAACAGAAAGAGCCACAATGTACAGGGAAGAAACAGCCAGATGCATACATGATCTAGATAAGGAAACAAATTCCAGCTAAAATGCATAATAAAATAGAGACAAGAGGTTACATGGAGTCATGTAGTAATACGGAAAAAAAAAACATCAAAACTCAATAATCTCATTTGCAAGGTGTAGCAAAGTTTTATAGTACTATTAGATACCAAATACATTGAAATGCATCTTACAAAACTACATAGATTTGAAACAGGGCACATTGCACTTTGACCTTCACCTTATAGCTTAATTCCAAAATGCACAAATTGAGTTTTCCTCAAAGCCTAGCACATTCTAGCTCAAGTTCATAATAACATCAAATTGTGCATTAAAATTATTACAAACTCAAATTCACCACTGTATAATGCTTCACTTCGAAAATCCTCAGTGAAACTTCAAATTCTAACTCTCCTATTAGCAATGTCCGAAGATGAAGAAATAACGTGATGATTAAATACACACCGTTGAAACCTGCGATTGTGAAGAGGAATGCACCGTTGTAAAGAATAAACTTCAAAGTCAGATGAAAACTAGGGAAGAACCTGTGCATGGTCGGCGAATTCCACTTGTAGTTGGGTCATCAAATTAAGTTGTTGGAATGAACCATGGAGGTCGAAACCTTCAAGAACTAGGCCATTGTTTTGGCAAGAAACACCAGTCCACCCACACTGGTCGATGCTGGAGTTTCAATCCCACAGCTTATTAGAAGTGTCTGCAACAGCTTTGAAGGACAACAATGGCTCAGCTTTTGGGTTTGAAGTAGCTTCTAGGAAGGAGAAATGGAAGAGAAGGAGAAAGAAGAGAGAGAGATAAATGCAGTAGTGTTCTCAACCTGGCCATTGTATTGTGTTAAAGCGAAATCAAAATAGAGTGATATTTGATACAAATGAGGGTGGAGAAGAAATCGGGTGGCAGAGAAACAGAGAGAGAAACTGATCTGGAAGGAGCGTGAAACCACTTTGATGACCCATTAATAAAGATCAGACTCGTCCCACGGATTAACTCACACAAGTGTTACATCTCTCAAAAATATATTCAAAGATTATTCCTAACAAAACTTGAGGGTGGTGTGAATCCAATGAGAGCAAGGAATTAACGGAGGCTTTATGCATGCATAAGAAACATACACACAAGTAATTAGGGAATTGAAGGATGATGTGAGTCCTACATTCCTACCCCACAGCATATGTGAATTCAACGTTCCTACCCCACAGCAGGTGTAACGTGCGAATTCTTAGCTAAAAAATATTACTATTATTAATATGTGAATGACAGATATTTTATGGCTATATACACACATGTCGATGCACTGAATACATATATATGTTCATTGTATTGGATCAATCTTATATTGTTAGCCCTAAAACATGCAGCCGAACAGCAGCCTTCCGAGGCCAAATCCTGGCCGGCGTATGACGGAGAGACATCGTCGGCAGCAAATGAGTGTTCTTTATCGTCAGCTCGCCTCCGTCGTCTCCCGTAACAAATCTCTGGTAATATTTCTTTCTTTCTTTCTGCTATCTGCATGCATGAAACGCATCCGAATGATGTATATCTTTAATGTTAGATATCAAATAATCTAACGTTAATTGAATACAGTCTTCGAGAAACCTAACTTACTAGTAGTAGAAGTGGAAGCGATATTAATCTCCAGCCAAAAGTAATATGTCTACTCTAAGTTGTGTTGCCTCTTGAGCCATAGATCTGTCATTTTGTCTCATACTTAACTAAGAACCTTTGACGTGTATTGAAATTCTTCTAAGTAATATGAGTACTAGGAACTGGATGTGCTATATACTGTACATCCTCCTCGTCCTGATTGACTAACAACTCCTAGTTATTCAGTCTAACAAAACTACATAATAAGTTTAGTCAACTTGCACAACACAATTAAGGATGTGTTTGGTTCATGGGTTTAGCTATCAAGAATGAGAATCAAAGTCTTGTTTGGTTGATAGGTTTCTAAAATAATACTATGCGATATGATTTGATTACCCCTAAATTAGAAAACTCATTTCCTAATAAAATAATGGCTTCATTCCATTATTCCCTCCTAATTGGTAATTTGATTTTTAAGTTTGGATTAGTGTTTTTAGATTTTTTTCATATGGGTGCTTTGGATGTCTTAGAATAAATTATCTTGATTTTTTGCTCTTGTATTTTTAAAACCTTTATTTCCATTATATGGTCATACATAACCAAACAATAGTATTGGTAATTATTCTAATTCCACCTCACTACCAAACATGCAACCCATTACTATTACTAACTATTTGATTCTCATTCCGATGTCAATTCCTGGCCGGCGAACCAAACACACCCTAAGATCTTAAATATAATATATATTATACGGGGAGAATCCTAATCATATGAGAACTATGCCCCCAAGTGAGAACGTGAGGACAAATCCAAACAGTTAATCTGTAAGATCTGATGGATGAGAAATCAAGTAAAAAATGAGCGGGGTCATTTTCATAACTATTACAAAATTTTGTTTATTTCAACGGTTAGATCTACTAGATCAATAATGGTTTGGATTTGTCCTTACCTTCTCACCTGGAACATGATTCTCACCTGATTAAGGACCCTATACGGGGAAATCCAACATTTAAAACTAAGATTAATTAATGATTTGTTGTGGACGTACAGGAAAAATCTCCGGCCTTGGACGTGTTGGATCATGCCACTAACTACATCAAGCAACTGGAGAAAAAGGTTAATGAGCTGAAAGCAAGAAAGGATAGTCTACAACTACCAGTGGTAATAGCTGTGAATGAAAGTGACAAAGATGAAACTTTGGAGATCAATATAGTGTGTGGATCAGAGAACAAGAAGCTGAAGATGTATAAAGTTTTTCAGATTCTGGAAGAAGAAGGCGCACAAGTTGTGAGTGCAACCTACGCCACTGTGGATCTCAAGAGCTATCGTACAATTCTTTGCAAGGTATAGTCTGTACTTCCCTGTCACCGGTCTTGAGAGTTAAAGACGCTTAACCGTCATACTCTTTAGGCTTGAATAGTAGGTGGACATTAATCATTTAATCACATTCATTCATTTAAGTCACAACGTCACGATTTAATGACATGATTCTAAACTAAGCCCTCCCATCATAACAAATTAAAGTGTACACTGGGTAAACTAGTATTGTGATATGATCGTTGTTCGTAAATAAAGGATCACAAGGTGATAAACATGCTTATATTGCTCATAGCTGATCAATTTAAATCAAGAAAATCAATAAACTATTCTTGGTAGAAGTTGAACTTGTAATTTTATGGTTATCAAATTCGTAATTTTACATACTTAACTAAGATTGTTAAATTTTTTTATTATTATATGTTTGCACATAACAACATTGATTTTTTTTTTTTTTGGAAAAAAACAACATTGATTATTTGTATTGTTTTATAGGCATTTTCGCCCAGACTTGGAATGAATACTATTCGAGCGCGAGACAGGTTGAAAAGCTATGTTGTTTCCAGCACATGATGATAACATGGCATTTTCTGACTTCTTTTGCTTCCGTACAATGGCGTGTTGGTCACCAAAATGCATACACTCTATGATTAGGTTACATCATATTGTCAAAAAAAGAAAAGGTAGTGCATCATACGATCATTATTGCAAGGACCATATATAGTCCACACAGCTGTGTGGACCAAAAATAAAAAGTACATTATTTTTGTACTGAAGGTACATTATTTTTGTACTATAGGTACATTATTTTAAGGTACATTATTTTTGTACTGAAGGTACATTATTTGATATATAATACAAAAATAATATACCTTCAGTACAAAAATAATGTACTTTTTATTTTTGATCCACACAGCTGTGTGGACCTTGGTCCATGCAATAATTTGTCGTGCACCATATACTCCATCTGGCCCAATTTATCGGTTCTATTTATTATTTATTATTCATTAGTTAAATCAACTCTTTTTTTGTTGCTTATTTTCTTTAGTAATTTTTTATTATTTTTAAATTTAATTTTTTGTGTTTAATAGTATTTTTAATGTAGTTTCTAAATATATAAATTTTATATATTAATGCTAAACTTAATATTATGAAAAATTGGATTAAAAATAACTTCAGTCAACTCTCGTTAAATGAACCAGACAACAAAAATAGGACGGATGTAGTATATATATAGACTCATCGTCAAATGAATGCTTGAGATTAATGGCCTAGTTAATTTCACCACCGGTGCAACTTAGCACTTCACTTGCACAAGTTACACAGTTGTTCAATTGGCGAAATCTAGGTCATTGATCTCAATCATTCAATGACTTAGATTTGTTTGCACGGACTAATGGAAAGGTGCGGACTCACCAGAGTAATGACATATTACATATATATTTGTATGTTGTAGTGTAGTACTACAATATAAAAGAATTTTAATATTTGTATGATATTCTTACAAAATGAAAGAGTTTGTACAAGTTAAACTTTATTTTGTGTATATGTATGTACATATATACATACATACACACACACACACACACACACACACACACACATATATATATATATATATATATATATTTATTTATTTATTTGTTTATTTATTTATTTATTTATATTGGCTTTATATTTCTACATGGATCGGAATTTGCTAGCCTTAAATCAAAAGGAAGGATTCCCTAATAAAACGAGACAAATTATCCTAAAAAAGTACAAGCTAAAGTAATGTAAAAAGTGCAATTTGCATACACCTTTGA
>CM008338.1:23190058-23201764 GCA_002525835.2 Ipomoea batatas | reverse complement strand
AATTATTATTATAAATTATAAATATGATTTTAAATATTATTATAAATATTGTAATATTTTAAATAAAATAATAAAAATATATAATTATATATTTCTATCCATTTTCCGGAAAATGAACCAAACACACAAATACAGTTTTCCAGAATGCATCCAAACACTGGAAATTAAACAATTTTCCGGAAAACGACTCATTTTCCAGAAAACATTTTTCAGAAATCATTTTCCTGCTTTCCAAACACACCCTAAATAACTCCACATTCTGTTAGTATAAACTTTAGTAACAAAATATTCCTTTAACTTTTAACTTATCCATTAATTTCTATAAGAAAAGTCTTAGGTTTGAACCCATTCCCAACCAGAGTGGCCATAATTGTTGAACATATACTACAGATATGTTAGAATATATTATTAAAACGTAAGTATCCCACTCTATTACTCTCAATAAATTAAATAAATTATTAGCTACAACAAAAAAAAAATATGTATATATTTCTTTAATTTAGAATTAAACAAGAGATTTAATTTTATTAGTTATATTGTCTTTATATTTCTACCATGCAAAAATTCCTTACTTTCAAAATCATTAATTAATTATATTCACTATATTATTTATTGTTTTCTTTTTTACACTATCTTGTAATTAAATATTAGCATTATTATAATACAAAATAATATTATTTATTTATTTACCAAGTATTCTATTAATAACATGGAATTTTTTTTTTTAAAAAAAGAGTTTGAAGCCAATCATATTAACTAATTGAGGATGATTTGTTGACAAAAAGAACATTCAAATAACCCAATAAATTGAACGAGAAACTACCCGTAATATCTTTAGACTATATCACAGTTGCTCACTTTAAAGGTAAATCGTATTTCTTTATTAAAATGATTTAAAATATATAAATGTTTACTACCTTTTCTAATCTTATTCTTTAAATAAAGTAGGAATTTCTCTATCCACAAGAATTCATTCAACCATAATGGTTGAACCAAAAGTACTTTGAGCAGAACACCAAAAGGATTGACATGGTTTTATGCTGATAATAATATGTAAATGTAATTAGATCATTATCTTACGTAGCTATATTTAAAACTCGCTATTAAAAAAAAATATCAATATAGGGTAATAGAACATTTTGACACATTTGATGCATTGAAAAGATGTTATGATTACAACATTTTTGGAATTAATCTTTCAAATATAGAAAATGAAGAAATTTAAAAAATAACTACCATTGCAGCATTCATTAATCATGCATGTAAAATACTTATGAAATTTACGGTAATACTTTATATACCACATGCATCTTCATTAACGAATGTGGGTTTGTGCTCTTGAATTTTAAGCGCAAGCAATTATAGTTATGATGATATATCATATAAAAATTATCTTTTATAGCATATTGATCTTGAATAAATGAAATAGCAAGATCATTGTATTATTTTAATATGTTCTCTCACTCTTATAACATCCTAAGATATAAATGGTTAATCTTGATTATCAATATCTCATGCATATTGTTATGTCTATGTGTAGGCATGTGTTTTTTGGATTTAGAGTTGTACAAAAACAATATATTTGATGTTCCTAGCAAAATGAGATCAAAAGTGATTATGTGTTAGATAACTAAGGAACATAAATTTATCATTCCCATTATTAATTTATTTGGGGGACTATTGTTCCTTCAAAAATTGAATATATATGTACGTATATATATTGTTGTACTTTTGAGAATAAAAATGAAATTTGTATTGATTTGCATTACATCAATGCTATATATGATTATATGAGTTATGCATTTCCTCAAGTGAAGGGAAAATTGTGAAGTTGAAATAACTTGAATGCTAAAGTTATACATATTAGAAATTCACCTTGTTGAAATTTATGTAGATAAATCATTCTCTAATAAATGTCAGTTTGGATATAATCTTTGAATATGAGATTCATTTTCTCAATAAATTATGTGAAATTTATGGTTATGTTGTTCAACTTTAAGCAACATGCAAACAACATTATCATTATGGCTTACTGGCAATGAGCATTTATACATATGATTTAAAATCACAATTGACTCGTCTTAAAAATCTAGGATTCGTATATAAAGGGAAACCGTAGTGGTTTGAGGTAACCAATGATTTTGTACCCAATTTGGGTAGTCTATTTCGTGGTAAACCTAACGAAATCACATCGGAATATGTAAAATTTGAGTGGAATATTGCAGATCCTCTCACAAAAAGTCTAAACCAAAAGATCATTCTCAAGGGAGATGGGTTAAGACTAGTGAGGTATGGAATTCATGACGGACACCACTTCCGTAGTCAAACGAAATCATAAAAAGACTAACACAAGATTTATGTCTTTAACTACTCTGTAGTCTTTAAATGTAGTGATCTATATTCAGATAGACTTGACAAAGTTACAAGTCTATATTGAGATAAACTCGACAGAGTTAAAAGTCTATATTGAGATAGACTCGACCGAGTTATAAGTCTATATTGAGATAAACTTGACTGGGTTGAAGGTCTATATTGAGATAGAAACAATTGAAAACTAATGGTCTCTCTTAACAAGTCAAAAAGTTTGACTTTCATAGAACCTACAACTTAGAGTTGTTGTGTGTATTAGAGTACAAAATATATCTAACCAATGAGCTAGTTCAAGAGTTATACTACTCTAGGGAAGAAAATTACTCAATGTCGCTATGTGTTAGTTCAAGTTCTCAAACACGGACATTAAGATCAACTCGTTTGTACTATTGCTCAGACATTGTTCTTTCTAACCTTCTACTTTGAACGTGTGAGGGATTGTTGGAAAATCGTTCCAACTAGAAGGTCAATCAATTTATTTTCTACCCCTAATTTGTTGGATGCACATGCTTCTTGTCCGCATAGTGTATGTTGGACACTATGCTGGAATGGAAAATGTCAATATCCAACTTCCTATATTTGCATGAGTGAGTGGTCATGCCTAAAGCTCCATGACTATAAATACAATATCCTTCGTTGTTCAAGGACGCTTCATTACATATTCTTTTCTCTTCTCTTTGTTTAAGTCTAAGCATATAATAGTAGTCAGGTTCACCTGCGTTCTGCTGGTGCAAGCTTTATGTAGTCCACTTGTGTTACCGGTCGGAAGCAACCTGGAATTTCACACTGCACCGTCGTCGGAATTTGCTTTTAAAGAAGTGTTCGCAACACGACACAAAATCTTTCTTTCCTTCTTTGTTGTCTTCACATTAAGCCACTATTTCATCTGTTCTTGTTGACATTGTTTCAATCAAATCCCAACAAATTTTTGTATACATTCTCTCAAAAATTTATTCAAAGATTATTCCTAGCAAAACTTGAGGGTGGTGTGAATCCAATGAGAGTAAGGCTTTATGCATAAGAAACACACACGCATGTGAGTCCTACATTCCTACCCCACAGCATATGTGAATTCAACGTTCCTACCCCACCGCATACAGTAGTTATAGTGTGGACCATGGTCTACAATGCATTATGGACCATTGTGGGCAATGCATTGTGGACCATTGGTCATGTTTGATACTGTAGTTGTGTTGAACTAATACTGTAATTGTGTTGAAAGGGAACTGCAGTTGTGCGGAACAGAGGTCGTTTCATCCGTCTGGACTGCAGTTGTGTTGAACTGATACTGAATTTGTGTTGAACGGATGAACGACCTCTATTCCGGGCAACTGCAGTTTCCTTCCAACACAAATGCAATATCTTTTCAACACAACTGTAATATCCGTTCAACACAACTGCAATTGATCATTGTCCACAATGCATTGTGGATCGTGGTCTACAGTATAATTTGAGCACATCATATGTGAATTCAACTTCCGTACCCCACAGCAAATGTGAATTCAACGTTCCTACCCCACAGCATATGTGAATTCAACGTTCCTACCCCACTGCAGAGGTCACGTGCGAATACGATACTTAGCTAAAAAATATTACTATTATTATTATGTGTTCTTTGGATTATATTAATTTATGGAACCAAGACGACATATTAAGAACGACAGATATGTTATGGCTATATATACACACATGTCGATGTACTGATGAATACATATATATATGTTCATTGTTTTGGATCAATCTTATATTGTTTGCCCTAAAACATATATGCAGCCGAACAGCAGCCTGCCGAGGCCAAATCCTGGCCGGCGTTTGACGGAGAGACATCGTCGGCTGCAAATGAGTGTTCTTTATCGGCAGCTCGCCTCCGTCGTCTCCCGTAACAAATCTCTGGTAATATTTCTTTCTTTCTGCTATCTGCATGCATGAAACGCAACCGAATAATCTAACGTTAATTGAATACAGTTTTCGAGAAACCTAACTTACTAGTAGTAGAAGTGGAAGCGATATTGATCTCCAGCAATACGTAATATACCTACTCTCAGTTGTGTTGTCTCTTGAACCATAAATCTGCAGTTTTATCTCATACTCAACTCAGAATCTTTGAAAGTGTATTGTGATTCTTCTGAATAACATAAGTACTGGAAACTGTATGTGCTATATACTGACATATTGTACATCCTCGCCCTGATTGATTAACAACTTCTAGTTATTCATTCCAACCAAATTACATAATAATAAGCTTAGTCAACTTGCACAACACAATTAAGGATGTGTTTGGTTCATGGGTTTAGCTATAAAAAATATGAATCAAAGTCATTGTTATTGTTTGGTTAATAGGTTTCTAGAATAATACTATGCGATTTGATTACCTCTTAATTAGAAAACTCATTCCCTAATAAAATAAGGGTTTCATTCTATTATTCCTTCCTAATTGGTAATTTGATTTTTAAGTTTGGATTAATGTCATTCCGATTTTGATTCCTGGCGAACCAAATACACCCTAAGATCTTATAAATATAATATATATTATACGGGGAAATCCAACATTTAAAACTGAGATTAATTAATGATTTGTTGTGGACGTACAGGAAAAATCTCCGGCCTTGGAGGTGTTGGATCATGCCACTAACTACATCAAGCAACTGGAGAAAAGGGTTAATGAGCTGAAAGCAAGAAAGGATAGTCTACAACTACCAGTGGTAATAGCTGTGAATGAAAGTGACAAAGATGAAACTTTGGAGATTAATATAGTGTGTGGATCGGAAAACAAGAAGTTGAAGATGGATAAAGTCTTACGGATTCTGGAAGAAGAAGGCGCACAAGTTGTGAGTGCAACCTACGCCACTGTGAGTCTCAAGAGCTACCATACAATTCTTTGCAAGGTATAGTATGTACTTCCCGGTCACCCGTCTTGAGAGTTCAACACGCTTAACCATCATATTCTTTAGTCGTGATAAGTAGATGTACATTAACTATTTAATTACTTTCATTCATTTAAGTCACAACGTCACCATTTAATGACAGGATTCTGAACTAGGCCCTCCCATCACAACAAATTAAAGTGTGCACTGGATAAACTAGTATTGTGATATTATCCTTGTTGGTAAATAAAGGATCACAAGGTGATAAACCATGTTGTTCATAGCGGACCAATTTAAATCAAGAAAATTAATAAACTACTCTAGTTAGAAGTTGAACTTGTAATTTTATGGTTATCAAATTCGTAATTTTACCAACTTAACTAAGATTGTTAAGTTTTTTTGATTATGTGTTTGCACATAACAACATTGATTATTTGTCATGTTTTATAGGCATTTTCACCCAGACTTGGAATGAATACTATTGGAGCGCGAGATCGGTTGAAAAGCTATATTCTTTCCAGCACATGATGATATCATGGCATTTTGTGACGTCTTTTGCTTCCGTACAATGGCATGTTGGCCACCAAAATGCACACTCTCTATGATTAGGTAGTACATCATATTTTGTCAAAAAAAAAAAAAGAAAAGGTAGTGCTGTAAGATCACAAATATAGTCTAAACATATAGAATAAATCTATGAGAAACTTAACTCGTAATAGTGATCTCTAGCCGTAGTTGATGCCTTGTTGTGTTGTCTGTGCTAGTCATTTTATCTTATATTATGAGTATCATGTTTTTAGGTGCTATATAATTGTCTGTCTTGCATCGCATCAATGCGGGCTTTATATAGGCATAATGGTGGATTGGACAAAACCTAGATGCCCAATCCAACCTATAACTTAATGGGCCTAGTCCAGTTGCACCACATTATTAAGGCCAACAATATATAATATATATTGTATTGGGGAAGTCTTACAGTTTCCCACTTTGTGCAAGTACTAGCACAACTCTCATCAAAGAACAAAACACATGAATCATAGCGATATGTCATCTGCTCGACAGAGTAATATCTTCTATGCATCACATGCATTTTTATTCCCCAACTTAAGTCCTTTATGAACAAACCCAACGTTTATTCTTGGTACCTTAAGGGATGTTTCTCAAAATAAAATATATATGCGCAACTTAACAGAGAAAATCATCCAAATTGTACAAAAGAGTACACTTCAATTCATGATCTCTAAGATCCTTAAAGTTAACTATACCTTAAGTAGAGATCTCTTAATGTTAGCATAATGCTAACTATGCTCCATGACTAGTTTATTACTTAACTTAAGCACTACCTCTAACGGCCAAGAGTTTGGATTTGACACGTCTGTCACTCCCACTCATCAAAATAGCCAAAAGATAGTTTAGTCATAGAAGCATTCCAACAACTTAGACAATAGACTAAAATTCTAAGTTTATAAATTTGGAATTTAAATATACACCATAACTTTCCAAATAACTTTAAAGTCCACTTTATAATGAACTGAACATTATGAGTTTACTTTTATGTCTTGCAAAATTGTCTTAAGCCTTACAAACCAAAATGGCCCAGGATCAATTTTGAAGAAACTAAAGACTCTATTACATGCTAAATAATTTATTTAAATAACAGTGTATCACAAGTTAAATGTTTTGTTCTAATAAACTCCTTAATATTGTTACAACATTTTCATAAATATGTTGCACAACCAAATGTTCAATAATTTGAACTTATGAATTTATATGAACAAATACAAGATTGATACTTGTGAAATCTTTAGTGAAACATCTTAATGATATTTTCTAAATGATCACTCCCACTGATTAAAATATTGTTCAGCAGAATTAATGATATACGTACTCACAGTTGATTTGACCAGCTAAATAATGAAGATATAATTCCCCACCATTAGTTGGGCATACTAAATAATCAATATTTGGTTCCAATCCAACTAAAGTAATAACTAATGAGGACATAACTCCCCACCATAGTTGGACATACTAAAATAATAAAATACACTTTCCAAAACCAAGTTGGAGTTTGACTCGAAAAGGTACATTTTATTCTTGAAAACCAAAAGATGTATATCGAATATATCACGTAACTTACTACAATTAGTCCAAATAATCGAACAAGATTCGCGAAACAATTAATAAAAGTGATTAAATTTTGGGAAGTAACTAAATACATGTTTTGCCCATGCAAACCATGAAATTTAGAATTATAATTGAACTAAATTTATAAATTCTAAGATATTGTGATAAAATTATTATCTAATGGGTTGAGGAATTTATTGACGTAAAACTTGCCTATAGGCTAAAGTTTTAATTCTATTAAATCTAATTAAAGCACTTATGATAATATTTCATCTCAATTATTAAACAGACAGAATAATCTAGAGACATAAAACTTGTCTGTGGGCTAAAGTTTTACTCAATTAGATCCAACTGAAATTTTATGATTTTCCCACAGCTATTGGGGACTTTTAGTTGCTGCGTTGGTTGCGGCGGAGAGAAGAGAAGAAGATGGAGACTAGCTACAACGATGGGTTTATGTTTTTTGAAATAAACCCTACGACGTTGGTTATTGCCACTAACCGACGTTGTAGGATAATTAATTTTTTTTTTATGTATATTCAAGTATATGACGTCGGTTAGTCAAAACACTGACGTCATATTTGGTCAGATTTTTTTTATTCTTATTAAAACGATGGCGTTTAACATTAAAAGAAAATTAACTATTTACGATGTCAGTTTTATGTCTAACTGACGTCGTATACGATAAAGAATCTTTAAAAAAGAAGAAGAAATGCATACAACGTCGATTATTTAAATAACTGACGTCGTATATCATTTTCGTTATTATTATTTTTTATTAGTGATTTACAACGTCGGTTGATAATAAAAAATCAACGTTAAATGGGTCGGGTTTTTAAATATTTTATAAATTTATTTGAATTTTAATGTCAATTTTGTAAAAAATCGACATTATATAGTTGACGTTATATATTATTTCTATAGTAGTGGTTACTACTAGAAGATACTTGAGAAGCTCAAAGACATATTTCTACTAAAATATAAAACTCACAATACCAAAGGCTCAAAACATTCATAGACTTTCATTTTTTAGATTTTTAACCTAATAGAATTTTGTACTTTGAAAAATTCTAAACGACTTTTATAGAATCTTCTAAAATTTTTGGAGATTTTATAAATTTAGCAAATCTAATATAACCAAAATTAATATATATTTTTAGACATTTTTGAAAATTTTGAAAAGTCTATAAAGGTTTTTGCATTATATGTTTCTTTGTTGGGAAAATGACACTTTTTCCCCCTATGTTATGTGCATATAGCACTTTTTCCCCCTATGTTATTAAAGTGGCAGCTTTTACCCCTGAAATGTTAAATTGACATTGTTACCCTTGAAAATAATTATTTATTATTCTTCTCCAACAAATTATTACTTATATGTATGTATGATTATGATTCGGTTCGAACCTAACCAAACACCGTAGCAATCATACCGAAATAGTATGGAGGTTCTGGTTACGATTCAGAACCGAAAAAATAAAATTAAATAATTGTTGAACCGTGAACCGGAACTTAACCACAATCATATATAGTGAAAATGATCAAACACTTATTTTGATAAATCGGTACGGTTCGGTTCCAATTTCGATTTTGAACCGCCAATCAAAACTTATTTATTTATTTATTTATTATAATTTTATTTCTTATTTAAAAATAGTCTAAATTCAACAATTATTTTATTTTATTTTTCGGTTCTGAATCATAATCATAATCGTCTATACTATTTAAGTTCAATTGCTACAATGTTCGATTAGGTTTGTATCGAACTGTGATCTTCCATACATATTAGTAATAATTGGTTGGAGAATAAAAATAAATGTAATAGTTATTTTTAAGGGCAAAAATGTCAATTTAACATTACAGTGGAGAAAACTACCACTTTTAAAATAACTCAGGGGGAAAAACTGCCACTTTAATAACACAGGAGGAAAAAATGCTATAAGCACATAACATAGGGGGAAAAAGTGTCATTTTCCCTTCTTTGTTTGTTTTTTTTTTTTGTTTTTTTTTTTTTTGTTTTCTGTTTTGAGAAGCAAGAACAAAAAGAATTAAATAAATTTTGGGAAATTAATGATCTTTTTAAAATGGGCTAATATATTTCTCTTTTATATTTTAAGTTGCTCTTTTGGAATGATATTGGGGCTTGGGGAATGGGCTAATATAATTAAGAAGTTGGGTTAGAAACTTAGTATATTGGGCTGTGAGTTTAGTTGTTGGATTATATGGTATATACGGAATTCGGGAGAAGAATTAGTCAATCATTATTATATGGGCCATGTTCCACACAGCTAGACGTGTAAGTAAATCAAGTACTTTTAATTTAATTCGTGATTCGAAATTGAATATTTCGATTTAAATTCTAATGTTTTGAAGAATCGAAATTTATTCGAATTCAAATATGAATCAGAATATATTTGAGGGAAAAGGTACAAATAAGCACCGAACTATTTGGGAATTAGCAATTAAGCAATCGAACTCAAATAAGCTCCAAATAAGCCGCTGAACTCATAAAAACAAAGCAATTAAGCCACTAAATCGAAAAAAATAACAATTAACATTTTTTATAGGTCATTTGCCTATTCCGACCACTAAATCGATTATATTAAAACTATCAATTTAATATCGTAACTATGCAATTTTTCTCAATTTCAATCATTCCGTGGCGGGGAAGCTGGCTTGTCTCTGTCGTAGTCATAATCGTCGGCGGCGGTAAAGGCCAATATCATCCTTCATATTCTCATATTGTCCTCGAGTTATGTAAGTAATTAGGAGAGGTTTAGTTGTTTATTATTATTATTTTATTTGTGTTGGTGGTTGTTGGCTGGCAAGGAATGAGCCTCATCCTCTTTTCTTCGCCATTATCATCCACACAGAGAAGATAAAAATGGCTGGCAAGGAATACCAATATTTAAGAGTTTTAATTTATTTATTGCTATTTGGTAATGTCATGTGCAATTGAGTTATTGTGGTAGTATAGATTAGAGGGTAGCATTATGCAATGAGATTATGATGTAAGAAGTTGTGAATTTGTCTCGTTAGTTGTGTTTGTATATATGACTGAGATTTTAGTTGTACTATGAACTCTTGATCTTGCAAGCGTCTATTGATATTTACCAGTGGTAGTTTTTCCCCCTATATGTTTCATGTGTTGTGAGATGTATGTCGTACATTTTCATGTGAAAGTATTGCACAAAATATTAATATTTATTATATTTGTAGAAGGTTAACGAGTAGTACATTTTGTTCTAGTTTCATAACTTGTTTACTTGATAGTAGCAACAATACTAATACTACAATATGTCCAGTTTAATCAGCATTTCCTACATGTATTTTGTACATGTTTATTTTGAAGTTCATATTTTTGGAATTAGTATATGAATGAGTGTAGTACTTGATTTTGTGTGTGTATGTGTGTGTGTGTGTGCGCTTTTTGTGTTTTGTTTTTGTTGATTTGATACTAATCTTGGAGTACCCACTGTTGCCTTTTCATCACAATGCATGTAGTTAAATGGTTTGTCACTTTGTACATAAATATTATTAAATAGTGGCTACATCCTATATACCAAATTTTGTTATTGTCAAGACTGATGCTAATTTTGTCTTTAATCTAAGCATGTTGATTGTAGAAAATGAAATGAATTATAAATCTATATTAGTTCTAATATATTTAAAGAATGCAAAATAATTATTTTACATTCGATATTAATGAATGTTGCAAGTTTGCAACGGTAGATATTTTTAAAATTTTTACATTTTCTGAATTTGAAAGATTGATTCTAGCAATGTTGTAGTCTCAACATCTTTTCAATGAATAAGTGTGTCACAATGTTCTATTGCCCTATATTAACATTTTTAATAATGAGTTTTTAATCAATTTATTGGGTTATTTGAATGTCTTTTTTGTCAACAAATCCTCCCTACGTAGTTAATATGATTGACTTCAAGCTATTTTTTTTAATTTTTTCCATGTTATTAATATAATACTTGGTAAATAAATATATAACATTATTGTGTAGTATAACATTGATATTTAATTACAAGACAAGATAGTGTAAAAATAAAACAATGAAGAAAATATAAACAATATAACTAATGAAATTATATATCTTTTTATTACTTTTATTTCCAAAAACTTTTAGTTTAAACCAAACACATGAATCTAACATTTCTAACAATCTAATATTACCTAAGGTAATTTAACATTTCGTGAATCAAATGCCCCCTTACTTTAATTTCTTAAAAACCATGCAAAAAGTAAATGAGACAACCAATTCGAGGCAGAGAAAGTATTATATATGTTTAAGATAAGGTTAGACAAACTCAGCCTAGCTTCTTTTTTTTTTTTTTTTTT
>CM008338.1:23095035-23105745 GCA_002525835.2 Ipomoea batatas | reverse complement strand
AATTAGTCAAACCAACTCTTTCTTCCTTGCTTATTTTTTTAGTAATTTTTTATTATTTTTAATTTTTAATTTTTGTGTTTAATAGGACTTTTAATGTAGTTTCTAAATATATAAATTTTATATATTAACGCTAAACTTAATATTATGAAAAATTAGATTAAAAATAATTTCAAAATGGGATGGAGGTAGTATTATTTTATTCTTAGCCTGACTTTCTAGGACCTATGAGGTCGTTATTTATTTATTTATTAAGTACACTCTAATTTATTTATAATATCTTATCAATAATTATGCTAATCTCGAACTAGATGACATTCGAACCTGTGACTTTTTTTTATGGAAACCGTTATATAATATTTAACAACTCCAATTACTAAATATTGCAGAGGAGAGTATGGGGATTTCTGTTAAGCTGCCTGCGACCTTCTTCTTGTGCATGATGAAGCAGAAGGGAAGGGAAGGGTGGGGTGAAAGAGATTAGAGATGTACAGTTTCAAGAATTGATGGTGCAGGTAGGGGAAAGCAGACAGGATGGTTTTCATCATTATTAAAATGATGATGGCCATAATGATGGTGATGGACTCAAAAGTGTGTAATTTTTGTTGGAAGTTGATACTAATGTTTTGCTTAGTTATTATATATATATGGCTATCTCAGTATGTAGTAGTAATATGAGAGAGAGAGAGATGAAAGGAACAGTTTGGGGGTGAATGTAGCAGAGAAAAGTTGATGGAGTTTCTTGTGATGAATAGTAAATGAAAGGTTGTTTCTCATCCCCTAGTGGTTGTTGTAATTATGGCTCTCTGCACTTTTTTTGCCTTATAGACTGCTGTGCTGTTTCAAGCTTTCTTTACTCAGCTTTTATTGCCCACACAAACCATACCCACTAATCTTTCATTCAATAATTTATTGCCACTCTTATGTTTTATGGTATAATTAGGTTACCGGCCCGCCCTGCTTTTTGTGTTTAATGAATATCAACTTTTCATATAATTTTCCACTCTGCATACTTTTACCAACTATCAACTATTGGGAAGTTTTTATAAATATTGTTTTTGTTTTGCAAATTATATCTTGTGTTTTGTCTAAAGCAAATAAATGATATTACAATTCTCAAAACACAATGTACAAATGTATAATATAGTATATTATCACACTTGCCAAAGACCTTGTGATCTAGTGGCACCGGTGTCCCGGTTTACACTCTCACATGGATGATGCGGTTTACACTCTCACATGGATGATGGGGTGAGTTCAAGCCAAAAAAAACACAGAATAAATTTTTTGAAAAAAAAAAAAAAGAAATCCTATTCTGTAAGAAATAGTATAGAATATGAATTACATTTCATTGTTTGGTTCGTTGAGCAATAGACTTTAAAAATAGTAGGGTTAATTAAATAATACTAGATAAGTAGATAACATTTAAAAAAGAATGAAATAATAATAATAATAATAATAATAATAATAATATTATTATTATTATTATTATTATTATAAAATACATCTATAATACATAATAGAAATAGATAACAGATAAATTAGGTTTCACAAAAAAAAAAAACAAAACAAAACAAAAAAACAAAAGAAAAAAAATACTATTCCCAAGCACTTGGGATTAGGCACCCACCCTTCTTTTATAATAGTTATTCTCTTTTACAAAGGAAATAGCTCATTATCAAAAATATTATCTCGAAAATAAAATGAATTACTCCGTACTAAACAATGTGTTAGCGTTATATTTGTATTAGAAAGGTAACTCATAGGGCTACATCTTTCTAGAAGAAATCATTCTCAAATTTGAATGGTAAGGTGCTCAAAATTTTTGTTGAAGTCAAACTAGAGAATCTGTCAAGTTTCCTCCTATGTTTCTTGTTATACTTGGAAGTTTTAATATTCAATTAGTGGAAGGAAATAGTCGGGTTTATATAACTACTATGAGAATTGTGGGGAACAAAATACAATTCTATCATTCTGACAAGAGATTAAACAATATGTCACTCAAAGAACTTTTTACATATTGCAACAGAGACTACAATATATATAACATTAAGGAAATTGGTTACCAATCTTTTTGAACGGGAATTCACATCTACACATAGGAGATGCATCTAAAGGAAAGAGAGATCTTGTTGCACGAGAGAGTCATGTTTTCAATTCCAAGTTACATAAAAAGACAAGTGTCCATCTTTTATACATGCTTGTATAAGTTTTACTCCATCTGTCCCATTTTACCTGTCCTATTTACTATTCATTGGTCAAACCAACTCTTTCTTCTTTGTTTATTTTCTTTAGTAATTTTTTATTATTTTTAAATTTAATTTTTTGTGTTTAATATTACTTTTAATGTAGTTTCTAAATATATAAATTTTATATATTAATGCTAAACTTAATAATATGAAAAATTGGATTAAAAATTACTTCAGTCAAGCCTCGTTAAACGAACCAGACATCCATTTTGGGACGGAGGTAGTAGTATTTTATGTAATTAAAAATGTAATAGTGAATTGAGCTTCATTCTGGGCTAGGGTCTTCTAGGTTCAACTATCTTAAACTCTTGGTGTCTCAATTTCGTTTATGCATTTTTATTTATATGTTTGTTTGCATTAAGTATAACACATAGTTAAATGTTTGGTCCTGCTTAATTATCCTAAATGAAATAAAACAAATGTATGGATATGGACAATAATTTTGAGAATAGTCATAGTCTACGTGGTAGTTTAAGGCAAATTATTCTGTGGACCCAAGTCCACCTTGCAAAGTGGACGTAGGTTCAAAATACACAATTTACCTACTCAATGTTCACAATTTATATACTGAATATTTACAATTTATTACATATTAAATGTTCACAATTTGAATTGTAGACATTCATTATGTAAATGGACACGGGTCCATGGTATAACAATTGGTAATTTAATTATCCTGATTATTGTAGTACACTAGTACTCACTATAGTTCATATGGGACTAAAATTTATTAATCTATCCTGAAAATATTATTCAATTCTCACCCTTGTTGCGGGATCCGTTCTAATACAATATAGTATTTGTTCTATATACTTTTTCTATCTATTGCAGCCCAAAGAATCAATACTCCACCACCCGAATTCGATCATGTAACATTCCCTCTAAAAAAAGCAACAAAGGTGTAATCTGAGTACAAGAGGCTTGGCCCTTCACAACAACATACGTTTTGACCCCTTGATCTGATTGTGAAAAAAGTGATCAAATTAAAGAATGCAGCCTTAGTAGCTTGTTGATGCAATTGTTTTTAGTTGGCTATGTATGTATTAATGATTAAAGGATGACACCTAAAAGGTGGGGTTGTTGTTCAACCACTCAAACAAAAACGTTTGTTTGGAGGCTCAGCTCAAACATCCTCTCTCCTCCTGTTTCCTTAATGTTGTTTCGGAGAAAATATGAATATGAAAGCACAATAAGAATCTGCTTTTTGGGAGTTTTGTTTGTGTTTTTTGGAGAATTGAACTTTGGGGGAAGCAAAATAGGAGTTGTCGCTGTCGTTTGGATACAGTAATTCTCCTTCATTCGTTCTGCAATTCCTATATATATATTTCTACTTTTTTCTTCTTTACAACTGCGCAATACAGTACATGAAGTTAACTATGCATATCTATGCTCTCTCTTGCATACATGATATATACATGCATATATATTCTGGCAATGCCAACCTTTTTATGGTGCCCACGTTCTATTATTTTTAGCACTTCTTGGGATTCTACCCAAAAAAGAAAGTGTTGAGATGATATGAAGAATATTACAACATTTCTTTTTAATGTTTTTTTTTAGGGTTCTATAGAAGTGTTGTGTTATATTACTTATATAGATGGGACAAATCACACACCTAGCTAGTAGTATAAATTTGAAGCCAAGAAAGACATTTTGCGGCAAATTCTGCCATGGATTAGCTAGGGTCCAACTTGCATTATGAATCCCGATCTAAAATGACATCCGGATTATGTGTCTGTAGTTAACATATTATTGTTGGGCGTCGTTCAAGTTGGTCAAGTTCAGCGTCGTTCAAGTTGGTCAAGTTCAGTTCTTACTCGATTCGAGACGTGGCATTGTGGCTTACCATGGAGAGATAGTGGTTAAATGGTTAATATCCATATACTTATCCTCGTTTTAAGTAGGATATGACATTTAGCCAAAAACTTTGTGCTTAAGAGTGCTTGATTTACGACAGTCACAGGATGGATGACCCACGAGTTTGAATCGATGATGAGGCGAAAGTAAAGTTCAGTCCCGGATGAGATATGGGCATAATTCGGGTCAAGTCCAGTTCCGACACATAATATATTAACTATAAGTATATAATATGTTAATTAAACGCACAAAATATGTTAATGCGCACTTAATGTATCTATAGTTAACAAATTATGTGTTTTCACTTTATTTATAAACACATAATTTATTAACTGAAAATACATAATATATTAACTGTATACACATAATTTTTGATCCAAGATCTGCAATGTAAAGAGAACCATGGTCCATGGGTAGGTATAACAATTGACATTTTGCTTGCCTCTCCCATTCAACCGAGAAAGATATGAACGAAGGTCAATACTCAATAGCAATAGCGATGAAATTAAAACAGTTCAAACAATTGAGGCGAGTTGAAACTCTAATTGTAATTTATTCAAATTAATTATCCTAAATAGATCAAGAAACATGGCCTCCAAAAGCCACCTTTTGGTGCCACCAGGGTTTGTAGAATTGTAGTAGTTCGTCTTCTTCAGGGAAACGAGGGTTAATCATCAGTGTAGATAACAATAACAAAAAGGAAAAATGGTCAAATATGACCTCAAACTTTACTCAAAAGTGTAATTAGGCCCTCGAACATTCAAAAGGTTCAATTACACACACAAACTTGTCATTTTGGTACATTTAAACCCATATGACTGGTTGTTTCATCATTTTTCCAACGAACATTCCGGCGACCGGCGGCCATAATTTTCATCCCCAACCAAGGTCACACCGCACTGGTCGTCCCACCGTTCGTCTTCTCCGTGTGGTTCGTCTTCTCCAGTGGCACATCACCAGCTTTCTATTTTTTTTCGTCAGACAATATTTATTTTCTTTTTTCTTTCTCTCTGCTTTCTCCTAATTGACACTTCAAAAAAAAAAACAAAAAACAAAAAACCACTACTATTGAAGATGTCTTAACTTCAAATTAGTCTCACTATGATAAAAAAAAAATAAATAAATAAATAAAAAACAAACGGTATAATTGAAAAATACAGAGTAAAAAATAAATTTGAACTGTTGCACATGCATGTAAGTATTGTGATTTGTGAAGCTTTTCAGGTGCCTACATTCTATTTCTTTTTAGCACTTTTTGGGATTCCACAAAAAGTATGAGTGTGATATGGCGGAATAGAACATTACTGAACCTGAATATTTCATCCCTTTTCTTGGCGTATCTCAAGTATGAATCTGCCAAAATCACAACCTCTGCTAAATCTTTATTATCTTCGAGCTGTTACAAAGAATCCCTGAACTGTCCAGATCAAACTGAAACTGAAAATGCCATTTTTCACTTTTTTTCACTTTTGGTACACATTACGCAAAAACAAGCACTACTCAATCAATGAATAATCCACAATCCAGTTGGATAGAGTGTACTAATACAAATTATATGTCCTGAGGGGAATACAAGTAGTTAACATCATACATCATATACAAGAAAAAACAAAACAACCTTAGCTGGCTGGCGACAATTCACACCAAAACATCAGCAGTTTGAAGATCCTACGATGCTTGCAACGCCCTAACCCGGGCAGTGAGCTCCCTGACTTGGTTTCTCAAACGTTCGGGATTGCAGAAGAAATCTACAAACACCCGCCTCTGAAGTGCCACCTCCTCTTTATGGTGTTTCACAATCTGTGAGAGACAAGAGGAGTGACGAGAGTTGCCATGTACGATAAATGAATAAAATTGGTAGGTTACACTTTATGAAATATTAGAGATTGTATTAAACGAACACTTGTAATCACACTTGCGTAGCATGCCATTAGGAGCTAATAACACAATGTAACTTGGACGATAAAGAGAAAATTCTAACTGTAGTCATGAAAAGCAGTGCACATGTATTGAGATGACAATTACGGCATTTGTTAAGAGTCCCACATTGATAAAATAAGAGAGAACATATGGGTTTATAAGGCTATAGGTTAGACTAGCTAATTGATTAGATTCAATCTTTTAGTGTGGTTTTGGCTCATGTGCATTATAGCCCAGTTGAGTGACCCTGGCCCATTCCTAGATAATAACATGCTATCAGAGCCTGTTCGGTCCACTTTGTATTCACCCGGTTGTCTACCCATGGGTTTAGGCTATGGATTAGACTAGCTAATTGATTGGATTCAATCTTTTAGTGTGGTTTGGCCCATGTGCATTATAGCCCAGTTGAGTGACCCTGGCCCATTCTTAGATTATAACATGGTATTAGAGCCTATTCTGTCCACTTTGTATTCACCCGGTTGTCTACCTATGGGTTTATAAAGCTATGGATTAGACTAGATAATTGATTGGATTCAATCTTTAGTGTGGTTTGGCCCATGTGCATTATTAGCCCAGCTGAGTGACCCTCGCCCATTCTTAGATTATAACAGCATTGTGCGAAGCAAAGAAGGTTACCTCATTCTTCTTCCAGTGCTCATGAGTCACTTCTTCAACTGCAGTTGAGAGTTTTGCATTGGCCTTCTCCATTTCATCAAGCTCCTTCATTAATGTCTGCAAGGATTACAAAATCATCAATTCGAGGGGGTTGCATAATGCTAGAGACAGCAATTAAATTTGAAACCTGATTTTAATATAATACCGACAACGAGCCAAACGGAAAAATCAAAAAGCACAAATAGAAACTTAGTAGCAGACAGAATACCCTTGGAGTCAATATTGGTTGAGCTGTTGTTGATGATGCAAATAATAGTTGCTGTAAACTCTGGACAAGAGTGCACCTAGCATGCGACAACGAAGAAAGTCAGAAGATGTTTGATGTGGATTGACATTCCATCGCATCATGTCTTGGAAAAATTGCATTCCTAACTAGAAGAAGATAAAGCAAGTAATCAACTTACAGTTTGTTTATACATTTATATCTGTCCTCTGGAAGGGTATGCTCAAGATCATACTGTAATGTCATTAGGTCCGAACGAAGGCTAGATATCTGCTGAATAATGCCCGGTGCAGAAACATATGTTGATAAACCAGCTTGAGCATCTAAACAAAGAAACAACTATAAAAAATACAACTCGAAAGAGAAAGCATCATTGCATTATGTATGTTGATTGCGAGAGTGATTACTTGAGTAAATGCTTAAAAGGTCTCTGACACCATGAAGAAAAGTGTCACGATCATCCACAGCCCCTTGTTCTTGAACATCAGATGCAGCTTGAATCAATGCCATACACCGCTCCTGAAATGAAATGAAATGAAATAGTTTGTGTAATCTACAGCAAGCCAACTATAAAATAGAGCAAATATGAGTTCCTTGAGGTGCCCAAAGACTGCTAGACTGCTCTTATCTAAATTTTTCTACTGGTTCATCAAACTGTTCTCTAAACAGTTATATATAGTATATTTCAGGGCATAAACAGTAATTACGGGAACTTGTTTCCAAACTCAGCAAAATCAAATTTTAAATCCACCTCTTTATTAAAAACATCAATGCATAAATTTAATTGAGCTTGCATATTCAAAACTCATAGAGAATTCACATATGTATCTATTAAAATTTAAAATTATAGGGTTAATTCCAATTCGGCCCCCAGGTATACCCTTGAAATTTCCAATTATTTATAAATCACCAGTCACTATAAACTGTTACCATGTAAATTCATTACAATACTACTGTATATATTTTACTCCCTCCCAAACTTGAAAAGTCAAAAGTCAGGTTAAACCCCATTTCCAAAAATTGATTTCTTCACAATCATTTATATGAAAGTCTAGTAATATAACTGGAAAACTACATATACTCCCCCTCCCCCTCCCTCTCAACCCCAAAAGCTTTAAGTGCCTTGATTTGAATTATTAATAACTTGGTAACGAAAGGGCAAAGCAAATGATGTAGGAAGGTGTTTATTTACCACTCGGCCTTGGGTTGCTGATAGGTAACCCTGCAGCTCTGACTCAATAACTTTAAGCAATGAGTATGCCCCAAGCATAGTCTTCTTTTCCAGCTGGCATGACATTTTCAAAAACTGATGCCTTGAAAGTAGATTAACTAGATGGCTTATGAACTGCAAAATCATATATCATAACATAACCGTAAGGATAGGAAAATATAAACACATCTAAATGCATGAAAACAAGTAATAAATCAAGTCTCTGCCAAATATTGAATACAAAATTCCCTATAAACTCCATATTCCCTTCACTGTCTTTGAGTACAACTTAAGTTGATACCAAAATATTCCAGGCGTGAATCTTTTAACTCTTAATCCAAATTTGAACAGTAAACAGTGTAAAAGAAATAATATAATCTAGGAACCAGAAGTTGGACAATGGACATTGCTGTTTATATTTAGGGACAAGGAAAACATTTTCCATGTACTGCACATACCATCTTTTGCCGATTGATATACAATTCCTGGCGCATGACCTTTAGATCATAATCTCCTAAAACATTCCAGCAAAGATAATATTATAAGGACATCATTTCGAAATACCATTATTTCACGACCACAAGAAAATCTAAAGAATGACTAATAGTACCTTGCAAAATGTATGTATCTTGTAGCTGAGCCAGCTCAGAACACAGATCAGGAATTGTCTGAAAGATGAATCACAGTAGGGAAGTAACTAAAGTTTGATCCAGTGTTAAAATCCCAAACCATGCATTACACAATATCACAAATTTAACAAAGATAAAGCTTGAATTGTGTTCTTCAACAATTCTTGTGAATTAAAAAAAAACACAGTGTCTATGCAAATATCAGAGACAACATGCACGAGCGACAATAGCTGAGAGCACAGAGCTTTTTACAAGCACACAGCAGTAGTTGGCAGGTTCCTAACACTCTAACAGTAAACAAGAAATGGGAAAAAGTAACCACCACCAATCCCCACCCTCTCAAGCATGTAGAACAATATAATTATTGAAAATATGAACAGCACACTTGATATGGACAGTTTGTTAACATCTATAAAATACAAACCTCAGAGAGTAGCTTTTCTTCGTTACGATATAGGCTTGAAAGTTCTCCAACTAGTTCAGCATGCTTTCTCCTAAATGATAAACAAAATATATTACACAGTAGCAGCAAAAAGTTACATGGCAAGGCTGAATTATCTCCAATTTGTACACTGGCGGCACTAGATACTAGTATGTCAGTTCTCAATTTTTGACAAGATTAGAGGTGCAGATTTCAATTGGACCTAACAAGTATCTCATGGAGAATTTACACAGGAAATGGGTGATATGAGATTTGAACTCAGGCCAAATGGCTGGGGCTTAACCTCCCACAGGGCTAATCCTGAACCACATATCCAGTAGATGAGTTCTCAAAAAATAAATCATAAACATGATGGCCGGGCACAGATCTAAATCCTAAACCCTAAACCCTAAACCCTAAGTCCCTAAATCAAACCAACACAATAAACATATACATAAATATATGCCTTCTTGGCTTCTTTATTAGAAAAAGAAGGAAAAAACAAACAAATGCTATCATGAATATTTAGAATAAAGAAAAGCATAAGAATTGTACCGAAGAGAATGAAGGTCAAGATGAATGTGAGCTTCATCTGATGTAACTTGAGTCTTCAGTGTAGTTAGAATCGCTTGTTGCTTAGCATTCTCTACTTGAGCTTCTATCCACTGCCTCTCGCTTGTACCAAATCTATCACAAAATTAGCCAGCCATAAGCCAAGGTAAATCAACATTCCTTGCAAAGTCTAAAGTCAAGTAATTAGAATGCGGTTTGGGTTTATTTAATTGTGGTCCAGTGGTTTTATCAAATCACACAGCTTGGGATTGATGCTCAATATAGCTCTTGGATTGCAGACTTCAATTTAAGCTCAAGCATTAGAATATAAGCCAATATATAATTTTCTTCAAAATATTATTGCCTCAATTTTTAAGTCCAAAAGGATCCAACTATCAAAATATTTTATCAGAAAATGGAACAATTCCAAAGTCTAATTTTATGAAGTCATCACAGTATAAATTTACTCAAGAACATCAGAAAGTCCATGAGAAGTAGAACATACATGGAGCGAAGACGCTGCAATTCCGAAACACGCTGATGGTGGGACTTTTCTAAATCTGCCACATCAAAGAAACAAGGTAAGTATAAAAACATTCAGAAACAGCCAAAAACAGAAGCTTTTCTGAATTCCAAGGAAATGATTGTGTGAATTGCCAGGCAAGTGACTACTTGTTAGTTAGGACCAGGCCATTTTAGCTTAAACATTCCACCTTAAGTACCCTAAAAATGAAATGAAGTAATATGAAAGCAAAAGCTTAAAACCAGAGAGAAAATAGACCAAGACATAAAGAATAATACCTTGTAATAAAACGTTTGATATATCATTTAGGCTGACCCATGAACATTTAGATTTCCCCTCCTCAGCAACTAATCTGTAAGGACCCTAGATGAAGTCGCATCACAATACCCAAACAAGAAAGAGAAGCTGCAGCATCACAATCAAAATTGTGAGCACGAAGATCCAATGCCTGCCA
>CM008338.1:23082857-23093885 GCA_002525835.2 Ipomoea batatas | reverse complement strand
CTGATCATACTGGTGATGCACCGATGCTTATTTGGGACCGTGAATGTGAAAGTTTGGTAGGTATGTCAGTAGGTGAATTAAAGGGCAAATATCCTGAGGTAAAAACTTCTAATTAATAATTATAGTGATTATTATTAGTTGTTTATTAGTTATTTATATGCTGGGGTTATTTGATTTGTTGTAGGGTGTTCATGTTATTCCTAATGAAATAGCTGCTCTTCGTGGGATGTCTATGTTGTTTCAAATTGTCATGAAAAACGAACAAGTGGACAATTACTATTCAGCTTTTAATTACTATTCAGCTTTTACAGTGTTGAGAATCTGTAGGGATGAGGTAGTCTTGACACAACACTGTTCAGGTTTATTTGATAGAAATGAAGGTGATTTGGTTGCTGCTAATGGTGGTGATTGGTTGGATTTTGAAGACTATTCTGAAGTTTTTTCCTATTATTTTTGTGTGTAATTTTCTGGATCTGGTATATTTTCTTTCAGGATGGGGTTGTGAGTGATGATGATGGAAGTAGTGGACTGGATGCTATGTATAAAGAAATGGAGAAGGATAAAATTGTTGATTTGGGTGACAGTGATGGGGCTTCCAGCAGTGAACAAGCTAATGTTCCCCTAAAGCGTTGTCTCATTGATGAGTTTGATCGGGTTGGAGGAACTTCAAAGAAGGCTAAGGAAATTGTTGTGAAGTTGGAAAAGATGTAGTTTGTGTTAGGTTTGCGGTGATTGGGTTTGGGAAAACTATCTAGGTTTGTAATGATTTTTTTTTAAGGTTATGGTTTGAAGACTTCAATATTAAACCTATGCAATCTTCAAGCTTGGGTTGTGCCTATGGTATGTTTCTAATGGCCTTTTCTGTTTTTGATTTTGAAGGCAATGGTTTGAAGATTGCACTATTTGCTGGGCAGTCTTCAAAATTGTCTTGTGTCTAAGTTGTTTTTAACTTTAAGCTTTTGAAACTGCATTGGTATGCAATGTGCAGTTTTTTTATGTTTTAAAGCTGCACTATTGGTTTCCTAAGTTATGAAGTAACTTCTATATACTTATGTGTTCATTTTCCTATGTACATACACAGAATTAAGCCTAAGATACATATAGCACAACTAAATGGTAAACTAATTTACTAACAAACATAAACTAAAACATCTATTAATGCACATAGTTCAGATTTCATTTATATGCCCATAAATATTTAAAACTGAGGAAAAAAAAAAGAAGTTTGACACTTAGCTTAACCTAAGATACATAGGACAAAAAACGTAACACTAATTCACTAACAAATATCAAGTAAAACATGTATTAGTGCACATCATTCATATTTCATGTAGATATACATATAAATATTGAAAATTGGAAAAATATTATAGAAGTTTGATACTTAGCTTTTTAAGATTATTTTATTTCCTTGCAATATTTTCCTCACAATTTTGTATTGTTGAGTACCTCTTTTTGATGAAATAGAATAACTGAAAATGATAAACAAATAGAATTAATATTATTAAAACAAAAAATAACTTGCATAGGAAACAAATCACAAATTATGAAATTACAAGTTAGGACTTAGGAGTATAGATTATACCTTTGTTAAATAAAGTCATCTTTTAGACTTAGGTAATTTTTGCCCCTTCTATCTGAAATTGTATCCTGCGAAAAAGAATATTAGTATTAGAAACATTGTGAAGTTGTAGATATTATTTTGCAATCATCATTGTGAAAAATTAAGAGATGTCATCGAATCATAAGGTACGTACTTGTCCTCTATATATTACTTTGACGATTAAAAATGCCTAATAGAGGGGTTCTTTGAAGGAAGGGAAAAAAACAATTTTTTTTTTTGTTCTTGTGCTAAAGTTGAAGTGAGGGTATTTGGGACTAAAATCTTAAGTTATACCCTTTATATGTGTGTGTGTCTGTGCACTTAAGGCTAAGAGTAATTGAAAACAGTTTTCATGTGTGTGTGTGTGTGCGTGTGTGTGTGTCTGTGCACTTAAGGCTAAGATATTTTATAAGCATCTTAGATATTAAATATTATTCTAAATATAAATATGAAACAAATGCAGTAAAATATGCCTATTGATGATAAAATGGAACAATTCCAAAGTCTTTAATTAGTCTCATACAAACTCTATGGTGATCTTCCATGCATGTTTATCCAAAGCATATTATTTTCACTTCAGCAAGCTTTACTCTGTCAATATCATGTTTTAACACTATAATAACATAAGTTAAAGAAACTAAAAATAAGTTAACTCCCCGGGGTCCCCCCTCCCTTCCGATTTAAAAAAAAAAAAAAAAAACTAAAAATAACATATTTCTTTTTTCCCTTGCATAGCTTTGAAATTTTATTTTTCTTTTTGTGTGATTTTATTTTTACTTAAAATTGGTCAATTTAACTTACATAAATAGTCATATTTAAACTCTCAAAGTCTTTTGGTGAATGCAGGCATATGTAGACGTGACCACGGTTCGGTTCCGGTTCCGAACCGCCGGTTCACGGTTCTTGGTTTCCTTAAACCGGCGGTTCCGGTTCGAACCGCCGGTTCTAACCGGGATTTTTTTTTTTTTTGTAAATTTGTAGTATTAATTATTAAATATTAATGTATTATGACTATTATGAAACTTGTAACATAATTGTGTATTTGTATGACCAAGTAATGAAGTAGGCAATTAGTAATTAGTAAGTATACAACATACAATGATACAATTGATATAAGTAAGTTCAATAATTGGATTTTATTTCAAATCAGTGAAAAGAATACATTACATTGGTTACAAAATTCAAATCTCATATATTATTGACTACTCAATTCTTAAAATCTAGAATACATTGGTTATAATAATACATTGATTTTCTCTAAACTTTAATGATAAACAAAAAATAATAATAATAATTTTGGGCTTGCACTTAATTTTACCAAGATTAAGTTGCCTACGTATCTTATTGAAAGTTCAATAAGAATCAAAGCCTACGTAGTTCTTTTACCTTTTTTTTGGAATTAGGACTTTAGGAGTCGGTTTGTTCCCCTTCGGTTGCAGTAGTGGTTGCATCATCGGAAAAGAAATCGTTGATGATGCCTAACTTATCATTCTCTTGTTCTCTAATTTTTGCCAATCCCCAATCGAATGTGCAAACTTGAATTTCAATTGACTGTGGCGTCATTCTTGAACGAGTCTCGTCCAACATGTTTCCACCTGCACTAAACTCCTGTTCAACTGCTAATGTAGAAGCAGGAGTTCAAAAAATTTGTTTTGCAATAATAGATAAAATAGGAAAAAAAATTCCGTGGTCTTTCCACCACTGCAAAACATCAAGATTATTATCATCATTATCTAAAAATACAAACTCAGTATTTAAATATATCTCCGCCTCGGATAATGCTGTAGATGATGAACTAGTCCAGCTCTTACTGGTCCGACGACTTTTACCTGCTCTAGCTAACAGGTTAAAGGCTCTATTTCGTAGAGATGATTGTGAGCTTTGTGAAGTACTTCGAGAAGACGTACTAATATTCAACGACGGACCATAAGCCTGTAAATATTCTTCACACAAACTATGAAACAAACTCGTTATTTCATTATGTACAGCATTAGCATTAACATAGTTCGGATCAGCAGGATCATCTAATTCTAAACATTCATAATAAGTTTGTAAAAAAGTACTTAAACCATATAATTTACAACGAGGATAAAAACATATTGCAATTAAATAAATACTAGGAATATTTCTATAATAATCTAAAAACTTTGATCTAATGCATGCAATAGCATCACTCAAAATATCATCATCACGATATTCAGAAAGCTTACCAACAATATTTACAGCATAAATTAAAAATAAGTGTGTAGTAGGATAATACACACCGGACAAAGCCAAAGTGGCATCATTAAACTCTTTTAATAACTCACAAATCTTTGTGCAAGCATCCCAATGTTGCGTAAACAAATGAATATCACTGTTGTTTGAAAAAAAAAAAGAACATAACAAATCTTTATAATATATAGTACTACTAAGCAAAGTATAGGTAGAATTCCAATGAGTTGGAACATCTCGAGGAAATCTTTTTGGAGACATATTGTTTCTTTTGCAAAACCGACTAAACTCTTTTTGCGCATTGGGATGCTTCCACAAATAAACAACAACATCTCTAATAGGTTTAATACTACTACTAAGAGAAACTAAACTAGCTTGAACACATAGATTTAAAACATGACAAACACACCTTTGGTGAAAAAATTTACCTCCAAAATACGGTAGACATAATTCCTTTAGCACAGAGATTGCAGCAGTATTGTTGGATGCATTGTGCCAAGGGCCTTGTTGTCTAGTGGCATCAAACCCTTCCCTGTATACGGGAGGTGGTGGGTTCGAGCCTCAGTGAAAGCGTTGCTGACTCTTTGTTCTTCAGTAGGTTGAGAAAGTAGTTTATGAACAGATACTACACTGTAATAGAGTCAGTAGCATTCAAAAAAAAAATAAAAATTGTTGGATGCATTGTCAAAACCAATTGCAAATATTTTGTGTAAATATTATGTGCACTATGTTGTTCATCAAAACACCGGAAGGCAAGGATTCTTTTTTGCAACCGCCATTCTTGATCTACCCAATGACAAGTAACGCCCAAATATGAATGTTCTCTCCAATGGTCGCTCCAAATGTCAACACATATAGTAACACGCCCATTATGTGTTTCCAAGTAAGAAATCAAAATCTTTTTTTTCATCTTTATATAATTTATAAAGATGACGCGTAGCCATTGTACGCGGTAAATCACACATTTGTGGGTTTAATGCACCCCTGCAAAATTCTTTAAAGCCAACTTTCTGTCCAAAACTAAACGATAAACCGTCAATAGCAATCATTTCAGCAAACTTGCATCTAGTTTGCTCATCTGAGTAACGAAATAAAGCATTAGATTTAGTTGTATACCTCCCAATTTGTTGTTGTGTTTGTGTATTTACCTCTTTATCTGGATGTTTGGAAGTTATATGCTTCCGGTATGTCCCGTATCCACCAGATTTGGACTATTGGTACTCCTTGTCACAATAATTACATTTAACTGTAATTCTTTCATCAGGGTGTTCAACTTTTTTCATGTGTACTCTAAAGAGATCGGATTTTTGTTTAACAGCAGAAGGTTGAATTTCTTCGGGTTCCTCGTCCTCGTCCTCGTCGTGGCCCTGCGAAAAAGTAGCAGTGTTAGAATCAAAAGAAGAATGAAAGGATTGGGAACCAAAAGAGGCATGTTGAGGTTCATTTATGGTCATTTGAGGGTTTGGATTCATGTCTTGGTAGTATGATTGTTGTTGTAAAAATTGGTGGTACTCATGTTCACTCGGAAATCCATGAACCGAATGCCGGGGAGCTTCAAAAGAAGGATTTTCTCTTGAAAATCCATGAACCGAATGCCGTGGAGGTTCTATAGCAGGAGATTTGCCACGATTTCCACGACTACTACGACTACTAGGGGTGAGCATCGGTCGGTTTTCGGTTAATAACCGAAATAACCGAAAATTTGACCGAACCTTCATAACCGACCGAAAACCGACCGACCAACCTTCATAACCGAAATAACCGAAACCGACGGTTATCGGTCGGTTTCGGTCGGTTAAAAATAACTGAACTTTATTGGGGTGACATTTTTGTGTGTGTTTTTTCAAAGTTGCAAATTAATTTTGTATGCACGCGAACCACTACAGATATGTGAATATTCTAAGTTTGTTGTTATATGTGATTATTCTTTTAATCAATCTTATGTACTTTATTGACAATTTGACATAGTGATTACAATGGACCACTTACCCATTTGTAATAATGGAGTGTAGAATGCAGTCCCAAATCAATTAAACATTTAAACCTGTGGACTAATATAATTAAGTAATTAACGATTAAAAAAAAAATTGAGATCCCAATTCACTGGACATGGGATTTTTGTGTGTTTTTTCAAAGCTCCAAATTGAGATCCCAAGCAATTCAGTGGATATTGGTTGAGTTTACATATGTATACAGAAAATGCTCATTAATCACTTCAACAGTTCAACCTATTATATTCTCACGTTTGTAAAATAAATAAATAAATATATATATATATATAAGATTAACCTTCGGTTTTTCGGTCGGTTTCGATTTTTAAAGTGAAAAACCGATAACCGACCGAAAAACCGAAATAACCGAGATTTTTTTGCCTTAATAACCGAAACCGAACCGAAAACCGAAATATTCGGGCGGTTCGATTTTCGGTCGTCGGTTTTTCGGTCGGTCCGGTTTTTTTGCTCACCCCTAACGACTACCACTAGCTTGGCCTTCGTATGAAAAGGATGCTCTGCTTGAACTATCCATGTAGAGTGTAGAGATATAAAAAAACATGTAGAGAAAATTGTAAGCAAGAGAGTAATCAAAGTATTGAGAAGGTGAGAGAGTTGGAGAGTAAGATATTGAAAGAATGAAAGTTGCGTAAAAAAATTGTAGTTGTAGACTTGTAGGTAAGAGAGTAATCAGAATATTGAGAGGGTGAGAGTGAGAGAGTGAGAGAGTTAAATATTGAAAGTTGCGTAAAAAAATATTTTTGAAGTCACTAATTTATAGAAGATAGAAGACTTATCAGTTGAAGTCTTGAAGAGTTGAAGGAGTTGAAGCCTTGAATGCCTGCTGAAGTGATGAAAATTGAAGAGTACACAAAAAAAAATCCGTTCTTACATTCTGACAAAAAAATATCCGTTCTTACAAATACAACGTTTATATTTTAAAAAAATTTCCGAAATTTACGGATTCAAAGCCTAAATTTTCGGAAGTTTTTGGCTCGCTTTGTGCAGATATACCTCCAAAGTTGCAAAGGGAGCCAATAATTTTAATGAAGTGCCAGAGATTCTCTGGCACTTCAAAATTTGCACGTTAGAGCAAGCCAAAGTGCCAAACAATTGAACAAACACCTGCAAAAAAAAGGGTGAAAGACATGTTGAGTAGACAAGACTCAAGTGAGTCTTTGAATTTTCAAAGACTCACTTGAGTCTTTGTACTGGCTACTGCCAGTGTGCAGTAGCCAGTAAGGCTACTGCCAGTCGGCAATAGCAGTAATAATGCTACTGCCGACTATATATATATATATATATATATATATATATATATCCTAACAATTATTGATACGATCCGTTAATACGACACGAAATCAGACACGAAAATAATGGATTAATGTTTAGCCTTAACGTGTCTCGAGTCGTTAACAGGTTTACCATTAAGGACTTGTTATGTTTCATGTCTTAATGGGTTAACCCGTTAAACCCATTATGTGTGTGTGTGTATATATATATATATATACACACACACACACATAAATATATATAAAATATGTAAAAACTAATCAAAACACTCAAATCTTAGATTCTAAAATTTAATTACATTTTAGCATTGCATATGCCTAGGGGTGACCACGGTTCGGTTCGAACCGGCACTGTAGTAACCGAAATCGAAACCGTATGGTCGGTTCCGGTTCCGGTTAAGGTTCCGAGGATTTTGGAACCGGAACCGGACGATTCCGGTTCCAGAACCGTAATTTAATAAGGTGGAATTTGAATGATTACTAATATTGATGTCTGGTTGTGTATAACCCTATAATAGGAATAAATGTTTTAAAAATACAAAAACAAAAAATCAAGACAATTGATCCTAATATAATGACATCCAAACTATCAATATGAACTAAAAAAATCAAAATAAAATCTAAAAGTATTAATTCAAATTTAAAAATTTGATTACCAATACGATGTAATGATATCCCTTTTTAATTAGGGAATGAGATTTCTAATTGAATGGTTAATCAAATTCCATAGTTGTGTTTTAATAAATTGTCAACCAAACACTAACTATGACTTTGATTTTCATTTCTAGTGTATAAACCTATGAACCAAACACACCCTTAAATTTCCCTTCTTTGGGTTTTCATTAATTGGGTATTCATAAATGGCTAACATACTATTAATTTAAAAAAAATATATTTATAGTGAAAACATGAATGAGAAAATGACTCAAGATGATGGAAGTTTAGAGTTTGACCAGTTGATTAATTACGCAACTTGCAATTTATCTCTACAGTAATTTATGAGCGAGATCTTGTAAATCTAAGATTAATCGGCGAAGTTGGATCACCTAAGTATAAAAAGGAAAATAATTTTTTTGTCTGATCAATAAATAATTAAATATAGTATTATTGTTATTATATTATTATTATAATCATAGGAATAAAGTTTGCTAGATCCTAGGATAAACTAGAAAAACAGTTGATAGTTAGGGAAACTCCCGCGTATATCCAACATTTGAAGAATACCAAACCCATTTTATTCCAAAACCACCTGCTCTTCCCCTCTTCTCACAACCATAACCAGAAACAATCCCTTTCCTAGCTTCTCCCCCAAACTTCCTAAAACCCTCTTCTTTCTTCTTCAATTCCCCTCTTCTGCTTCTCAAGCAAAGCATCCATCTTCTCCAATCCTGTGCTTTTCCCAATACAGATATTAACCCAAATGGAACTCCTTTCACAACACAACAAATTCGCATCCCCAAATCTCAACGACTTTCATATCAGATACCCAAATCTTTTTGACCAAAAATGGCCTCATCAGAACCGGCACCGGTCGATACACCAGTTACCCTTTCCAAGTATACAAACAGGGTGACCTTGAAAACTGTATTTGAACGCAACGATGGTGGAATGGGATTTGCTGGGCGGAGAATAGTGATTGGAGGGTGGGTTAAGTCCTCCAGGGAGATCAGGAAGGACCCGGAACCGACTCCGGCTCCGGAGGATGTGGGGACTAAAGACGTGAGCTGTGTGGAGGTTCTTCAATCCCGAATCCCACTTATCAGGTCAATCATGAAGGTCTTTGGAGGGGGAGACTTTCGGGTTCGTGAGAAATTGGAATCTGCTATGCAAAAACTGCCCCAGCCATCAGTTTCGTTTTTGCAACTCAGTGATGGCTCCTGCGTGCAGAGTCTTCAGGTATACTCACTCGATACGCTCACTTTCTGTTCGACAAAATGCCTCTTCGTTTTTTGTCTTTTCTTATGCGATTAGAAACTTGGAAAAAATTGCAATTTTAGTCCCTTGCTAGCTATTTTAACTAGTTTTATTGTTCCAGCGGTTAAAACTGCAACTCTTTTAAGAATTAGAGGTAGATTAAAACCGCTAACAAAAACAATTGAAGAACTAAAATTGCATTTAACATTTTAAAATTACAAATGTACGGTGTATCTCGTAGGTGGTGGTGGACTCTGAGCTGGGTCGTCCTTGCCAAGTTATGCCTACTGGAACATGCATATTAGCAGAAGGTATATTGCAGCCTGTATCATTGAAGGGGAAACATGTTATTGAACTCAAAGCAGACAAAGTTCTGCATCTTGGAACAGTTGACCAAAATAAGTATCCACTAACAAGAAAACGCTTGCCTCTGGAGTTGTTAAGGGATTGTTGTCACTTCCGGACAAGAACAACAACGGTGATAATACTCTTTTCAGTTTTTGCTTTTCACTCACACATCCTTCTTACTTAATATCACCTTAGGATTTGTCTGCTTTACATCTTGTTTGGTAACATAGCTGTTAAGTCAATTTTGACGGGTTTGGTTAATTTTGACTGGTCAATATGCTATTTAAGTGTTATAGTAAAATGGCTTATCACATTAGCATATTAGAGCAATAAGCCAAAATTTGAAAAAACAGAGCTTTTGGTTAGCTAATTGACCTTAATTATGAAATGACCATTTTACCCTTGTCATCCCTAACATTTATATGTGTTCTTGTCTTGCCCCTTTTACTTTTTGTTTCCATAACAACAATAGTAATTTTCTTTTTGATTTCAGTCATCATTGTAATCCATAATAATAATAATAATAAATAAATAAAAATTGAAAAAGTAATTTAAGTGTTAGTAAATTTTATATCCTTATAGGTCATTTTACATACAATTAGTTTTTTTTTTTTTTGAAAATACATACAATTAGTTAAAAGTAAACAAACTAATTTATCAAACATTTTTTTTATAGCTAGCTAATACTAGTAGATGGTCAAATCAACTAACCCAATTAGCTATCAGCTAATTTAATCAACTATCTGCTATTAGCTATTCGCCATTTGACAAACACTCAAAATCAATTTTAGCATTTTAGAGGTGAAGTATTTGCTAATTATGTTCAGAACCTGGATCTGATCGAAAATTGAGTCTTATTACTATATAAGTATATATATATATAGAAGCTTCTCATAGATCATACAAATATTAACATACCGGGAACTTATTTAGTTGCTTTTTACTTTTCTTTGGTGTTAAGGTTGTTGAATGTCCAATGTTTCTTTAGTTATCTAGTTGCTTGGTTTTGCAGGTGGCATCTGTTATGCGAATCCGTAGTGCCCTTACACAGGCAACGCATTCCTTCTTTCAAGATAATGAATTTCTGTTTGTGCAAGTGCCTGTAATTACTAGCACTGTCTTTGAAGAATGTAGCAAAAAATTTCTAGTTAATACTGTACTACCCAAGGATGGTAGTACAGATGACATCAGTCTTGAAGCCATCAAAGCTTCTATCAAAGAAAAATCCAAACAAATAGAAGAACTTAGAAGAAGTGAAAGCAATAAGGAAGCCGTGGTTGCAGCAATTCAGGATCTAAAGAAAACAACTGAGCTTGTATCGAAGTTAGAAGCTAAGGGAAAACCAAAATTGGGAACTTTACTTGAAGAAGATAAATTTGATCTCTGTCAAGATTTCTTTTCTAGCCAGATGTATTTGACTGTTTCTGGACGCCTTCATTTGGAGAGTCAAGCGTGTGCTCTTGGAAATGTTTACACATATGGTCCCAGGTTTCGAGCTGAGAAATCAGAATCAAAGAAGTCATTAATAGAGATGTGGATGTTTGAGACTGAAATAGCTTTCTCTGCATTAGAGGTATTCTCTGCTTGCCAGTTTATCTGTCCAAGCTGGTTTAATGAAATAGGTATTTTTCCATGCTATGTTACCCATTTTTCGGATTCCAGGATG
>CM008338.1:23017803-23033354 GCA_002525835.2 Ipomoea batatas | reverse complement strand
AAAACAAATATTTTTTATTTATTCCAGTTCAAAAAAATTATTTTTATTTATTAAAAATATTATTTATTATAAATAAAAAAAATTTAAAAAAAAAAAAAAAAAAAAAAAAAAAAAAAAAAAAAAAACAATAACTCAATGAATTGCAACTTTTTATTTAAAACGATATGTTTTTTTTTACTTAATGATTATACAATATAAAAGAATTTATTAACAACTATATATCTATATTAATGAATATATACATAAATTAATGAGTACAATCTTAGATAAAAAAAATGCACTCTGAGACGTATTCACCGGAAGATGAAGACTCGAGAGAAGTACGAAGACGACCAAGCGAAATGGTGAACCTTCTGAAGTTAACCTCCCATCTCAAGAATCGCCTTTGACGCCAAAGGACACTGGAAAGAGGCCGGAAGCTAAGGGGACGCACGTCAGATGCTGTAGCCATGAAATTAAAGACGAAGTTGTGTCCGCATGGACAACTCAACTGGTCACGGGGTGAAGTTTGGGAGAAGATGTGCGCAATGAGTAAAGGTCTAGTCCCTGTGTACAGTTGTGCATAATTACTTTCTCAACCTATTGAAGCACAAGAATCAGTATTGCCTCTACTGAGGCTCGAACCCACCACCTCCCGTATACAGGGAAGGGTTTGATGCCACTGGACTACAAGGTCCTTGGCAACTGTTGTCTCTGTGTACAGTTGAGTTACCATTATTTACATCCTCCCAAAAAATCGAAGAAAGAAGTTGTTTAAGTGGATGCTGAATGCCCCACGATATTGGTTACGAAATCATTCATTGATCATTAGACTTCTTGGAAGATCCGTGGGATTTTCATATTTGCTACGCCGGTTGCAGACAATGTGGCGACTAGACTGAGCGCCTGATTAGGACTGAATTATTATTGATTAACTTAAACATTCAGGATTATAGATTAGGACTGAATTATTATTGATTAACTCAAACATACCCTAACAGATTCTGATCCCCAAAAAAAGGAATGAGTTGAGTCCGACAAAATAAAAATTGCAATTGGTAAGCTTAATGCTCACAAAATCGTGAGCAGTGGACAAAAAATTGGGTAGAGGCGGAGTAGTAACATCGGAGATAGTTCGCTCGGATGACACACGGAATCTTTAGCCATGAGAGAGAAACCTGGCCATTGATAACAGATGAGAACTGAATTATTATTGATTAACTCAAACATTCAGAATTACATCAAAAACTAAATACATACAAAGATAAGAGTTATAAATGGACTATAATTGTGATACAATAAGAGTCCTAACACCGAAATTATTGATGCTCTTGAGGATGACAATGTGGGCGTTCCTGCATGGAGGCAAATAAGCTAACCTTGAGTAGTTTTATATTGGGTTCCTTCCTGATGGATTAAAAAAAAAAAAAGAAAAAAAAAAAAGGACAGGTGCATATTCTCCTTGCCGTAAGATGACAGTGTTACGCACCATACACAATCCGCATGTATTTCAAAACTATTTTATTCAATTCTTTAACCCTTTTTGAAAAGTTAAACAATAATAAATAGGACACTTATCGCCCACAGTTTCACCACCTTCTGGTTTTTAGCTTTGACATACCAACACCGACCGACCGTTCAATTCATTAATATAATGCTTTATTGTTATTTTAAAGGCGCAACAATCAAGGCAATCGTTATATCGTGGACCCTAGTCCAAAATCACGCCGTATTGTTTGTGTTAGTGGACGGAATGACTTCAAGTAATACACAGAATCCTTATATAGAATATACAGAATATTGACATAACTACACAGAAATCATTCTCCTAACATTCGAATACACGAAACACGTCACAAACTATGTTTAAGTACCCTAACATAAATACACAGAATCATAGTTTAAAATACTCAGAATGCCTTCAAACAATACACAGAATATTAACACAAATACACAGACCGACCGAAACGAGAAACGTGATTTCCAAAAAAACAAATTGTTAATTAAAATGACGAAAATGGCATCGTTTTTGTACGGGGTACACCCTGGTCCACGATATAAATTTCCCATCAAGGTACCAAAATTTAAAATTTTAAACGAAAAAAATAATAATTTTGATGCTCTAATTATCAGCAAATCCTATTTTTAGTCTTCAACTATTATTATGTTGCTATATTTATTTTTATTTTTTAATTTTATCATATTTCATTCTTGATATTTTGTAATTGCTACAATTAGTATTCTATTTATATTTTTGTCATTCAATCTTTAACATAGAGGGTTAATATGTAAATTAATTATTTAAGTTTCTTATATATTCTAACATGTAACTTATGCTCCTGTCTCGTAAAATATTTTAATTGAATGATAAATTTATGCATTAACTCATTTTATTAAACAGTAGAATTATAGAAAATTCTATTGAGAACTAAATTTAAAAAAATAAAAGTCAATGATGTTATATGATTTAAAATTAAAATAATATATATTTTTTGTGAAACAACCTATGTCATTAATCCTGCGAGACAGACAATTACTCGCGTAAGCTTTTAAATCTTCCAGCCTTAGTGGAATATCCTCAAAGTAGGTGATGCCCCAATCTCCTGCTTGTCCATGATTAGCCAGTCAGTCTGTACAACGATTACCTTAAACACAATACTTTATATATGACTAAAGGTGGAACAATAGTTTATGACAAATTTGAATTTACTTTTAATTAGAGCTAACTAGTTCTTATAATCTCTAAAAGTTGTAAATGCTAAATTATGTACTCAATTTTTACAAAATTGTTGTAAACTTGATCATCTGATTCTTACACACAATCAAGATTAATTCGTTAGATTAGAGTAAAAGAACTGAATTAACATTAAACAATTAGGACCCTGTTTCGTAAATAGTTGTTCACTAATGTTGGGAAAAATGTTTGACATTGTGGAGATTGAAACAGATTGTCAACAACTTGTGAATTCCCTTGACAACAATGCAGGATACTCTTCTTTCAATCGTCTTGTTTATGATATTAAAGAAATGACGATGTCTTTTAACCACATTTCTATTAGCTTTGCTTGGCGATGTGCGAATCAGGCGGTCCATTATCTAGCCCGAGAGTTTGTTTGTTTGTCAGATTGTATGGAGTGGAATTATTATCCACCTGACTTTATATATAATGTTCTCAGTTTGGATTTGAATTAAAGTGTTGTTTTGTTTGTTTTAAGAAAGAATGAATTTTATTACTATGATAACCGCTATATTATATGAGCTATGGAAGACAACTATTTATAGTTGACACAGGCTAAGGAAGAACCACCTGCCCCTGATACATTGGATGGAGACTGCGTCTTCTATTAACCAGGCGGGTGGTGTTGGCCTTAATTGGAATTTAATCTTCCCTCATATCCTTTGGAATATCTGGAGAGCTCGTAATGAGGTTGTTTTCCACAACAAATACCTTACGTCAAGAGAAATCATTTTTCGAGCTAGCATGGAAGCGAAAGAGGCTCAACGATATCTCTTGAAGCACAAAGGTCCATTAGTTGTGTTACACCGCTGGGTCTCGTGATCACCGCCTGAGGTCGAGTTTGTCAAACTCGACTCGGATAGAGCAAGGAAGGCAAGGTTTGGTCTAGCGAGCGCAGGTGGATTACTTCGCGATTAGGGTGGTAATTGGATCGTGGGTTACATATCAAAGATTGGACTCACCAACAGCTTCTTGGCCGAACTTAGGGGTCTTCGGGAAGGACTAAGTCTTGCTAAAAACCATGAATTCAACAAAGTCATTGCAGAAACCTATTCAGAAGCTAGTGTTGATACATGTCTTGACTAAAGAAAACGATCCTTCTCTGGGCCCCAATACCTTAGTGGCGGATTTCCGGCTTCTCATGAACAAGTTTCAAGTCTTAAAGATTGTCCACATCTTTCATGAAGGCAACAAATGTGCTGACTTCCTTGCCAACATGGGACAAAACTCCCAATGGGGCACTACAGTCTTGGATCACCCCTCCGGATGGATTATATGATCTACTGCCGCAAGACACTTCAAGCTTAGCTACTAGCCGTTGTCGTTAGTTTGTTCTTGGGACCTTGGGTCCCTCAGCTCCATCTCACCAAAAAAAAAAAAAAAAAAAGAAAGCAATATTTGAGACAAGAGACCAAAACCGTGGTAGGATTATACTTAAAGTGAACAAATCTCTTATCTACACTGGCATTTGGCCATGTCTGTTGAAGCAATTAAGTATGGGTCATACTTGTGTAAGACCGTCTCACGGATCATTATTCGTGAGACGGGTTGGGTCGGGTTGAATCAACATGCATTACTTAGAAGATACTTTAAGATTGCAACAGATGAATCTAAATCCCATTCTATAATTTGAAAAAATTATCTTTAACATTTAATTCAAAATCCCAAGCTAAATTGGTTTATTTCAAGTAATTTAACAAACTAAGCCCTAACCTAATGCCACTTACAACTCCTAACCCTAACCCTAAACCTATACCTCTTTTATGAAATAATAATTGTGTAGTGAAGTAATAAATTCTTTGGGGGTAATATATATCATCTAATATAACAATATGAAAATTTTACCTTATGACTTGATATGGTAAGTCTTTATACTTTTTAATATCATATCTCTCTCTCTCTATCTCTCTCTCTCTATATATATATATATATATATAATGCAATTAGGTGACTTTTACCTTTTATAGCAGGTACTACCAAGTCATAGTTGATTTGAAAGTCACACATAATAATAATAATAGTAATAGTAACAGTAATAAGAATAAGAAAAAAATGGTCAAATTGGTCTCCTAATTAAGCCAACTGAATAGTGCAATTAGGTCCCTAAGATGCCATACTTATATGCTCAATAATCATACTTATATGCTCAAATGTAATACTAATTAAGAATAATTTTTTTTGTTACTTATAAGGAAAAATATAATATTTTGAAGAAAACTCTATATAGTAATAATTTTGCATTTTGATTTAAAAGTATTATATTTTCCATCAAAAGTATTACATTTTCATAATAAGTAATGTTCCCCTTACTTATAAGTTATAAGGAAAAATACAATACTTTTTGAATAAAAATGCAATACTTTTAAATCGAAATATAAAATTATTACATTTTTCCTTAAAAGTATTACTAACAAAAATTTTATTCCTGATTAGTATTAAATTTGAACATATAAGTATGACATTTGTGCATATAAGTATCACAGTTTTACATTGACCCGACCCGTCCCATAGTAATACGATTTCACACAAGTTTTTTTATACTAGAAGTAAGTTGTAGATACGTGTTTGAGTTGACAGTCTTCTAATGTTGACACTTTTGGATTCATATTTGATTTGAATCATTGAAGTATTAAACGCAAAATTTGTGTACAACAAATATAATTATAATCGATCGTTAAGTTTTTATTACATCTAGTCTAAAGAGAATAAAATTTGTCCTCATCGCGTCGATCACATAGCGAATTTTAAATAAGATGTCACAAATAAATTTAACAAAAAATATCACATTTTCTCTCCTAAGTAGCAATCAATTAATTTATCATTAATTAATATTTAAATCTTTCACATATGTAACTGATCAACGCCTAAATATTAAATTTTAATTAAAAGCATTACATTTTTTTCAAAAGTATTATACTTTTTCTTATAATTAATAAATAATTTATTTATGATTAGTAGTATGTATTAATTTTTTAACATAAGTATTACATTTATATTTTAATTAACCTAACGAGTCTCACATGTAACTGATGTAAGAATTCGTGAGACGGTTTCACAGAAGACTCACCTTACGTGAAAAAAGTCTCAACTCCTTCCTTCATTTAATTTTGTGTGTCTAATTTAATTAACGAAAAAGCTCGTAGCTACTACTTATATGTGCGTTTTGAGTGAAACATGCCTTATGACCTTTGCTAGCAAAAACACAAGTGGTAAGTCAACTTAAATTAACCATAATTAACTTACTTAATCCAAAAAATTAATAAATAACTCTAATAAGAACTCAAACTTGAAACTTATTGTTACTAAGTCAATGGCTATATTACAGCATCCATTATTAATGATTGGTCTTGTAAGAGACGTATGACATTACACTTTTTGAGGTTCCTATTCATTTGCATGCCTTCTCTTTTTATTTTTTATTTTTATTTTTTTTTTATACTGGTGTTTGGAAAGTAAAATATTATAATTAAATGCTAGCGGCAGAATCGGATAAAGCCTTATTTATGGATGATTGATACATATTAGGCAGGAGGATCGTTCGCATGTATTATATTTCCCGGTCAACCTGCAAGCAAGTTCAGTAAATGCAGTACCTAGCTGGATTTTGACTACAATTTTGTATTAAATTAAAGCCTTACCAATATAATCATTAAGCTTAAAAACTTTTATACTTACAACCAATTACTAATTCCCAATTATTTTCCTCAACTACTACTACTCCAACCAATCTCCATTTTCCTTTTCTTTTTCTAATCTTCTTATTTTATGCCATAATACTTAAAAATCTTGTCAAATATGATAACATGTAACTACTTTCTTTTTCTATTGAAACACAAAGAGTCAATTCTGTATTCACTGGGGCTCTAACACATGACCTTCCATTTAAAAAAGTCACTTTGTGCCACTAAACCACAAGATTATTAGCATGTAGACACATAGTTTTGTTTTATCAAGTGGCGTGTTTCGTTTTTATCAAGTAACACGGAGATTCAAACACGTGACCTTTGGTATAAGGTTAGCTCTGATACTAAATTAAATGATGTATTTTGTCTCAACTAAAAATTTAACTTGATAATAGATTATATATTTATTAATTGTATTTATGGTGTTTTTTGGTTAGACTACGAGGTGTTCTGAATAGACCTTAACTGTAGGAAGCCCCTTTAAGCTCATACCATACTCAGACTAATCCCTATTTTCTCCAGGCCGACCCAATTAAAAGGTAAAGTGTTGACCAAATTGATTTTTTATGCAAAAAATCGTTCGAATTCTCGATCTCCCTAAGTAACAATAGTGAACAGTCATTCACACCAATCAAGCTGGTTATTGTATTTGTGAAGTTTAACATACGAAGATGACACCCATCTCCTAGCAAGAGAGTCCGTTTCTATGTCTGAACGTGAGGAGTGGTTTTCAGCCCCTCCTTCTTTCATTTGTAACGCTCTTTCTGATGATTTAATATAAGTTGGTTGTTTCAAAAAAAAAAAAAAACATACGAAGATGACACGAAAGTTAAAGTAATGGATGGAGTTGGCATCACCTCTGCATATCTTTCCACATCCTCCAATCCGAAAGACAGCCATAAATGGTCTTGTTGTTTCTTGGGATTTTGACACTGTTTTCATCTTTAACTTTTTCTTAATTTCAAGTCCATAGCACTTTTGCCAGCTACATGATTGGAAATGATCGGCTATCTATCTGTCTAGGTGAACATACTACATCAATCCACACCAATTTGCAACTTTAAAAAACCTATTTTATGAAGATAGCTTAGCTTGTTTGTTCAATTCTGTGGGTAATATCAAATCATATTTAGCTGTTTCTTTTGCCTTGTTTTTCTTGGAAATTAAAGGCATTATCAATAATCATGCACATAATTAATATAATTTACAGCTAATTTATTTGATCATACGAGAACAAGTCCGTAGGAGAAAATTAAGGACTAATCACATCTAACCTTATATCTGAAAACATTGGACACACCAAATCTAATTTTAAAAAAATTACGGTGGCAATTTCGTAACTATCACCAACTTTACTATGCAAACGTGAATACTAAAATCTCCTATTTAATATTAACGCTTTGCACATTTAGTGTTAACATTTTGCATATTCATTATTAAAAATTTGCGTTTGCAAAAATGCGAAAATACATTGCAATAAGGGTTTGGTTTTAGAGTTTTACGACTGGTTTTTTTTTTTTTTTAATTTTATTTGGTCAAGTGGTTCACTTTTTACTGCTTAAGGTCTAATATTTACATATTTAAAATTTAACTTTTTCTTTGATTTTATAGAATTTACCAGATTTGAATATTTAGTTGTTAAAGATTGCATATTAAGTGTTAAAGTTTGTTGTTTGCACAGTGGAGTTGATGATAATTACAAAACTGTCACAACGTCTTCTTTATTTATTTATTTTTTTTAAATTGATCAAATTCGTCAAATTTTTAGTTATTTATAGATGTAAAGCTGATTGATTCTTATTTCTATCCTATGGGACTGATTGGTTCTTATGGGAGTGCACTCCTAGGATCCATATATATATATATATATATATATATATATATACTCATGATCAAATGAGTTCACCACCTTCCTATGAGTTCGTGGGAACAGATTTGGGCCATTGAATAGTTGAGATTAATGACACTGTTACAGAGTTTGCGAAATCTAAGCCAATGATTTCAAGTATTCAATGGCCCAGATATGTCGACATGAACTCATGGGAATGAGTGGACTCACCAGAGCAATTACCCATATATATATATATATATATATATATATATATATATATATATATACACACACGTGTGTGTGTGTTTGCGTAGTAAGCTAAGTGGAATAGGATATGATGGTAGTATCTCTGTGAGAGGTTAGGGGAGGCTAGGGCGAGCAAACCTAGTTGGAGACATTAATTTTACTCATTGGCAATATATTTCTATGATAACCAATTAATGTTCTTTTAATTCATTCCTTAATTTCTGCCATGTGGAATAAGGAGAAGTTCAAAATATATATACGTAGCATGCGACATGTTGTAAATGTGTGAGAATATAATCTCAACAAAAGTATAAATGCATTTAATATATATATAGGATATAATCAATAATATACGCCCGCCAGCCCATACCTACTGAAAATTTCCTGCTACCATATCAAATCTGCTTTCTCATTGGTAGTTGACATTGAATGAGAATTCAGTTTTTGGAACTTGTAGACAAGAAAGAAGATTTTGGAAGGATATATTGCCTTCATCATTCATTATATTGTATGCCTTTTAGGATCTATTTTTTGTTCATAGTATATATGTAGATGCATGCATATACCTTAACGTGTCAGTCTTAATTTATACATGCATCGAAAATAATACCATCTCAAACTTTCTACTTTTTTATTTTATTTTATTTCTTGAGTTAATTTTATTTTTGTCCTAAATTTATAAGTAATAGCTCACTTTTTTTTTTTAAATCATAATATCTACTTTTGATTGTAGTATTACTATGACATAACAATTTTTGGACTTTTATCAACAAAATCGTTTAAATATTATTAAATACAAGAGTATTTCGGTCTTCAATTATCGATTTTTTCAAAAAATAAACATAAAAAATATTGCGGTTCAACCTAATTTATATAATAAAGATTAAAATATATTTGTATTTAATGATATTTCAATAATTTTTTTTATTGAGAGCTAAAAACGGTCATGCCACAATAATACTAATTACTAGGACCAAATGAGGGAACTAAAAGTAGACTGTCATCTATAGATCTAGGAAAAAAAAATTAAATTAACTCTAATTTTATTTTAAATGACAATGGCTAGGGTATCCGTCCTTTAAATCCTTTATGCCCGATTATATATAAAATTATTTGAACTCGTTTCAAATCTTGTAGAATTATGCTCGTACCTATCCCATACTAGTTTCACATTACTCTTAGTAATTGAACTTGAACCGAACCCATTTAATATATACTCCATATATGTTAATATGTGTGTGTTATTGTATAATACTTAAGTTAATGTGATACATAAATTGTTCTACAAATTTGTTTAACACAACATGAAATTTTCATAAGAAATCAATAAAATTAATACAAGAAAACTAATAACATATAAATATATTATATATAAACGGGCAAGTATCATGTACCATGTACTATGAGTACTTCACTACTACCCAAGTCTGTTCTATTACAATTCAAGAGAGTCGGATACCTAAACATGATGTTTGTTTCTCCCCAACCTCTTAACATGATGTTTGTTTCCTAAAAACTTAATAGATAGTGAAACATATAGACACTCTCTACCTATTGTGAGAACTCATAAAAAGAGAGTGACAAAAGGAGAACATTAACATGTCACATGTGAGTGTCTTCTGCAAGCACAATCAGCTTAACTTCGGAGTTCTGATGGGATATGGTACATTAGTGCTGGTATGATCGCATCCATTTATGTTCGTAGTCTTGTTTGGCTGGCTAGGTGTAAATCATGATGTCACTATAAAATTATATTTTAAAAAAAAAAACTATAAAATGCTGATGAATTACTTTTTTAATTATTTATGAACTGATTAATCTAATTACAAATTAATTAAATGAATTCTTACAAGATTGTAGAAGTTTTATTATTAATAATTCTTCCCTCTACAGGCAGAAAGCCGCACACATTATTGCTGGCAATAAGATTCTCTTATCTGGGATCATATAGAGTTGCAATCATTAATACGATTCCTCCCTTAAAAGTGTACATTTTAAATCATATTATATGTGTGTTTATATGTATAACAAATTTGACATTGCCTCGAAAGAGGTGATGGATTGAGGAGTATAATTTTCGTATCTAAACGTCTCAAATTCAATATTTGTCAACACTCCTTTAGTTGATTTTGTAGCATAGAGCATTCCTAATGTAATTTATTTCTTATGTGTGACTTGCAGGCTATTACACATGAGCGAAATTTGCTCCGTGCATATCTCTCGTAGTAGTTGTTGGTTTCCCTCATCATCCAAAAAAAAGAAAATGAATTCGACATTGTCTAGCTAGCTACAAGTATCGTGTATTTCGTATGTGTGCGCATTCCGTTGTGTATTTTGTAAGCTAGCTACAAGTATCATTGACAGTAAATATACTTACCTAGTAATATTAGGAAAATAAGTACGATGAATAGAGTTGTGTTGTTATATCTTTTGGAACAAGAATCAGTCCCCTGGCCTCTCCCTATTACAAGGTTCACTATTTATATTACAAGTGTAACCGCTCCTTCAATTCGATGAGTCCTACAGACTCCTAATAACGGCGAGCCTACATTGACTGTTGGGTCGTAATAATGGAGAGCCATTAAAGTAATTATCCTCTCTACAACATGTTGGAGTAAATGCCCTGTTATGTGACCATTTGACTTAGCTTCCACGTGACCGCTTGCCTTGCCTATAGTGGTTTCGGGTCAAGTGCCTGCCCGTCTGCTTTTTCAAATAAAAATACATTTTTACATTAAGTATCCAAGATCATCATCATTGTCGTCGTCTTAATGAAATGAAGCAACAAGGGCTAAATTCATGAAAATTGCAGTAATTAAACCTAGAGATTGAAGCTGGAGGAACGTAGCCTTAGATCTGTGGAAGAAGGCGACTGAGGTGGTAACCTCGACCATTTTTTTGTTTTTTTTTTTTTGTTTGTTTTTGTGTGTTTGTTCATAGCTCTATTTTGCTTGTCATGAGCTCGGTTAAAGGTCAACTCTTCTATAGGGTTGTGAGTGTTTAAAATAATTTATTCCTAAAGTTGATTCATATAATAAAGGTGTCATGCTCATATGAATCAAGTGGGAGACTGTTATAAATAATTATTTCCTAATATTGATTTATATAATAAAGGTTATAATTCCATAAGGGACTCACGTTGATGATTAGTGATGTATAAAGGCAGAATTACTAGAAGAAGTTCCCTCCCTCTCATTCTATTAAAATTTAAGTATATAAGAGTTAAAAGATGTATAATGAAAAAAGGTTATGGGTTTTCCTAAAGAGATGTCTCTGACGGGCAAATACGGGACATGGATGTTAGTTTCGCGCAAGCCAAGAAGGAATAATGGCAGGAACAACAGTTGGTCTGGACAACCAAGAAACATGCAGTATGGTTCCCCTAGAGGGAAAGAAACAATGGAGGGAGACCAGAGATTACAATCCATGTTTTCTGCTCTGGATGGATTAGACGGGAATGGAATGGATCAAGATCAGGAGATGCAGACTACTCCAACTGAAGACCGACATCCGTATGAATCACTCCCAAGAATCAGAACAAACTACAGGGGTGGACACAATCACTAGGAACAAAGAAGGGCTGAACCTCCCCCTAGAACCAAAAACCAGAGGGACTTCACTAGGAAGCCTATTCCGACCGACCGGGGTGAATTTAGGGGCCGTGATGGTAGGGGACGGCCAAATCGAGCAGCACCAGAGTCAGAACACATCGTAGTCAGGGGTTCGAACAAAGGAAAGAATATTTCAACCATGGTGGTTTACCATGGCCACTCGTCGTCCCCTTCACTAGCAGACTTCGAAAACAACTACAAGTATGATCCCCCGGATGCTGAGAGGAGGCCTTTGAGCACTGATGATCCCCCTGACGAAGCTATGCAGGAGGCTGATAGAATTTTTGACCATGATGGTTGACGACAAGGAATCTGATCCCTGGATCCTTTCTCTAGTTTTTGGCAGCCCAGAGCAACAACTTAGAAGGAGACTCTGGTCTAACCTATCTGCATCCAATTTTACCATGCAAAGGCCTTGGGTGTCTGTAGGTGACTACAATTCAGTAACATGTCAAGAAGGAGTTAGCAACAAATAGGCTTTTAACTACTCTAGCTGTTCAGAGTTTAATGGTTGGATTGCAAGGGAAAGGCTTGTAGATTTAGGTTTCTCTGGTTCCATGTCCCACAACATTCTAGAAGCCTGCGAAAAGGAGCTCCGAAATTTCGAAGCTTGGAGAGTGGTCAGTATTGTTCGTGAGACGAATCAAGTAGCAGACGTCATTGCTAAACTCGCCAAGAATGTCCCTGCCGGTTTGCATGTCTTAGCAGAACCACCTGTTGAAGTGGAAGGCCTTATAGAGAATGATTTGGTTGGTGTTCCACTATGGCGTTACACTACCATGCATACACATACCTTGTAATGTACTGTGGGTATCCCCCTTCCTAATGAAATAAAAAAAGAGATGTCTCTGAGTTTTCTAGTCTCCATATCATCATGAGGAGATTAAGGCATGCAAATCAGAGAGGTGAAGCATTCTTGATTATATAGGTTAGAGATTACATCTCCAATGGAATCAAGTAAGTCTTTATCTTTATTCTTATTTTAATTAAAGATCAATAATCATGAACATTGTTTAGTTGATTAATTTGATTTACATGCGGTTCATTGTTATTTGTGCTTCCGCATTCAAGTTATAAGCGCATAAATGATTTTAATTAACAGTGAGCAAGGTTAGATCTCATACTAGTCATTTGGGGGATAACGTTTTCGTAACCAAGCCTTGAGTTTGACTAAGAAAATGTCCCTACGTCGGGTATGTAGCTAGCGAGATCGAATCCCGTGCCAGCCCTTAGGGAATAGAGTGCGCAAGCCCTTTATTTGTTTTTTTTTTTTTTTTGAACGAGGACATGCTTCATTCAAATGAGGTTGAGGACATGACCTTAGCCTCATGCCTTTTTTTATTTAATAAAATTGATCAGAGTATACCATAACCAATAGTTACCTCAATAGTCTTGTTGCCAATCTTATGCGTTTTAGCGAATGACATGCTTTTTGCTTTGGGCGGGTTCCTCCTAACTCTTTGTCTCATTTTTCTATTATTTGATCATACCCCCTCTTGTTCGTGTGAGAAATAGATGGATCGGGGTTGTCTCCTTTTCGCCACACATTTCAGGTTGGCCTTGTTGCCCTGGATGCTTCATAAATTGCGTAAAGTACCCCCTTTGAATGAGTTCCTCTATTTGTCTTTTCAGAACGTGACACACATTAGTGTCATGGCCAACTTGCTAGTGGAACCGGCAAAATTTTGTCTTGTCTACCTTTGGGGAAACTTTTATGCACTCCTCTGGCAACTGCACCATCCCCATCTCCTCAACTTGATCCAGTATTATGCTAACCAGATGGGTTAGTGGGATTAAATGAAGCAAGGGGATCAAATGGGCTCCCCCTAAAGATTGATCTCTAATTTCTTTCTTTGACTAGATCGAGCCTAACACCCGGTTGGTTGCACCTATTCTCTCGGACTTTCTTCCTTCCTTGCCTTCCTCCTCTTCTCTTTTCTTCTTATAAGCTTCCTTTGCTTCTGCATAGTAGTTGACTGTCCTCATTAGATCTTTATAGGAGCGAGGATGGTGGGTGTTTAGGTGCATGTGAAAGTCTCTCTATCTAAGTGCTTAGATGAATATTAGGATCGCTCCTTGGGGTCAAAATCGTACATGTTATTAACCTCTTTCTTCTATTCGTTCAGGAAATCTCTTAAGCTCTCCACATTGTCTTGCCTTATTGCATATTGCGTAAAGGTGAGAGAAAGGCTTCTTATGCTGTATACTGTTAGAGAAGTAAGTCAAGAAGCTTTTGAATAGGATTTTGGATTGATCCATCTAGGATCGTATTGAACCAATTCTGGGTCACTCCATCCAAAGTGGACAAGAATGCCCTGCACATAGTGGTGTCATCTGCCCCAATAATCACCATTGTTGCCTTGTACCTTGTCATGTGTGCACGCGAGTCCAAGGTCCTTGCGCAGGCTTTGATAGTCGGAAGCCTGAACTCCTTTGGAAGAGGTACGTCCATTATCCTCAGGGTAAATGATGCGACCATCCTTACCTCGAGTTCAGGTGATTGCTCCCTCGCCGTCATTTTCTTCTCTAACTCCTCTATTTTCTTTTTTAGTGGCTCTACCACTTTCTCCTACACGCTCGGGGTTCGCATATACATAGTGGACCGACACGGAGCCGACCCTCTAGACTCACCCACCCCTTCTAACCATGGTGATCGCTCTCCCTCACTCGTTTTGGTTCTATCCTAGTGTGATCCCTTGGTGGATGACCCCTGTTTTTGGTTGTGACCTTAACCTTTGTTGGATAGTAACCCTCTCGCCAACCATTCTAGGTGGGCATAGAAGTAGTCGGCCGATGTCCGATAGAGCCGCTTACCTGAACACCTTCCCCTCAGCCCTTCATCTCTCTTCGGTTGGAGCGAGGTTGAGTGTCAGGGTGATTGCTGATATTATTGGTCGCACAGTGGCATAGACATTTAGTCTTCTCTCATCGTGGCGATGTCACTTCATCCTCCGGCGCGAGTGCTTGGGACACTTGATCTTGAATCTCCGCCACCAATTGGGTTAGAGCCACCGCTGCATGTTGAATGGCCTGGGTCATCGCCTTGAGATCCACATGTGGCACCTGTGCTCTAGGCTCTTATTGCCCTCCACCGCGATTACTGTTGAGCTGGTCGCGAAGGTCACCATCATGATTGTTGTTGAGCTGGTCCTGGAGGTCACCCCCATGGTTGTTGTTGAGCTGGTCCCGGAGGTCGCTCGAGTTTCTTTGCCGGGCATCCATGTCTACACTGCCATACATACATACATACATACATACATACATACATACATACATACATACATACATATATAAAGAGCCGAAGTTATGGAGGGTTAGTGCACTTATGGAGAATAACACCTCAATTACTAAGGAGACAAGACACTTATTGAGAGGAGTCATTGTAGTTATTAGGAGACTGTTGTGTCGTTACCAATTTAGAGTATAAAAGCCGAACCCATGCAATAATAAGGGGACACGCCCTG
>CM008338.1:22982431-22992773 GCA_002525835.2 Ipomoea batatas | reverse complement strand
ATATATCTTACAAGGGTTTTTTTTTTTCCAAACTTAAACTTCTATGGGATCTTGTTTAAAAAGTTATTTCAACATTTTCAAAATTATGATTAATTTGGTATGAAAATGTTAGGGTGTGTTTTGTTCATGGGTTTACACACTAAGAATGAGAATCAAAATCATAGTTAGTGTTTGGTTGACAACTTTTTAAAACACAACTATGAGATTTGATTACGTCTTCAATAAAAATCAGTAACTCACATTCCCTAATTAATAATAATAAATAAATAAAAATTAATAACATCCAAGGTCCTCCGAGTATAGTGATTTTGCTACATTAAGTCCTAAACTTTCAAATTGACCCATGGTGATTCGATTTTCAAATTGTTTCTGTGGTCCAAGTTAACCACCCATGGTCCTTCCACTATCAAATTTTAACCAACCATGGTCCTTCCAGGAGGACCACAGCTGGTTAAAATTTGAAAGTTGAAGGACCATGTGTGGTTAACTTGGACCACTGATGATAACAAATTGAAAGTCGAAGGATCACGAGTGATCAATTTGAAAGTTTAGGACTTAATGTAGCAAAACCACTATACTTTGAGGACCCCATATGGCATTAACTCTTTAAAAAAATATATCATTCCATCTTATTGGTAATCTCATTTTTAAGTTTGGATTAGTACTTTAAGATTTTTGTTTTGATTTTTTTTTTTGTGCTTTGGATGTCATCATTATATTTAGATCAATTACCTTGATTTTTTAATTTTGTATTTTAAAACATATATTTACATTATAAGGTCATACACAACCAATGAACCAAACATCAATATTGATAATCATTCCAATTCCACATTTTCACCAAAATTCATATCAGCAACATGTATTTGATTCACATTCAAATTCTAATTCCCATGTCCCATATGAATGGTATGTATGGCCATAGGTGGTGCAGTTGTACAAATTAAATGAAAGTTCCTTTTTATCATCTCCTCCTCAACTATTTTTTTTTTTTTTTGTATACCATGGTTTAATTTTCACCGAAGACAGTGACTAATTCCCTCACTGAATTATAGCACCTCTTAAACTCCATACCAAAATTAAGTATCGAACCTGTATGAGTCAATATTGTAAATCATGTTTGCTTCGGCCTACTGCTACATTGTGCTACTAGTAAGTGGGCTAAGCTTAGCCCAGCCTGCCCTAATATGTATTCAACTTTCTAATTAAGATCATTATTCTGTAGACCATCGTCTACACAGGACACAGTTATATAGAGATCATAAAAAAAAAATATATTTTTAATACATTAAAAATATATTATTTATATACTAAATGTAAATTATTTAAAAATATATTATTTAAATACTGAACGTACATTATTTTGTATATTATCAAATAATATACATTCAATATATAAATAACTTATCTTTACAATATGTTTAGTTCATGAAATAAGTTAGAAATGAAATACCATTCTCAGGAATGGATCTATTCCATTGTTTGTCAATTACAATTATAGAACTTGAAGATTATTTTTGGACAAGGATCCAGTGATCCCCAAAATAAGGTAGACACTAATCCATGTTATAATTTACTTCAAAACTCAAGTCAATGCCAAATTGACCCCAAAACCATATGCTATACACAACAATTAGTACACCAAATATATTGAAACACTACAACACCATTTTTCAGCTTGTGGGTTGAACAAAAAAAATAACTGAAGCAACTTTCAACAGGCAAAGCAAAATATTATCATGATAGCAATAATTTAATACTCAGTCAAATAAAACAGATGTTCACAAAGCATTGTGGGCCATAGTAATGTAAAAGAAACTAGAAGATGAAAATTTTCTTGAAAATTTTGAAAGCAATAATTAAGCAGCAGCTCCAGCTCCCTTGCCCTTCTTCCTCTGAATTTTCTTCATGTAGAACTCGAGCTCTTTTCCCTCCAAAATGTACCTGTCAATATCATCATTTAGAAACAAAGGGTGAACCAAAATGGAAAGTGCAAAATCTAAACTCTAAAGGTAGTGGAGTTTGAGCTTTACCCATCAGCTCTGCCACATTGACCTGGCCGGGAGGAAATGCAGGCCATCAGCCTACCAGAACCAAATTGCTCCTCAAGGTGAGAATCAAGTTTACGATCCTTCTGGCGCTTCTCAAGTTTCCTTTGAACGTGATTACTTTTCTTAGTCTCCTCAACAGCAGCACCTTCATTTCCTTCCTGTAATGTTTAATTCAAAATGAGGGTGCATCACAATTGATGAATGCAAAAGGACCAATTTGCAAATCAACAATGTTTAAAGAATCACCAAGGGTCTTAAGAAAGCAAACATTTCTTTAAATGTATATACTTGTCACTAGTGGAAAGTGAATTAAAACTTAGCAAACTACAAAAAACTTCAAAGTACCTCAGTAGTTTCCTTCTTGGCAGGTCCCTTCTTTTTCCTACCAATATCAACACCATAGTGCTGCAGGTACCACTGCTTAAAGGGGGCCGCATCCACCTGCACAATTGCACTCTTCACCAAAGTTTGTGTTCGAACAAGCTCATTGTTTGAAGCATTGTAAACCACATCTAGGATACGCGTTTTCCTAGTAACTGCCTCACTGCCCCAAGAATAATTCCCTGTATCCAATCTCAGGGCTCTCCATTTTACATTGCCACCCCGAACACGGATCCGCCTGACTGTTTTGTTGCTTGAGAGCTTAGTATTTGCAGACTGCCGACCGAGCTCATACCTTACAAGATATAAAAGTAAGCCAAGTAAGAAAAGCACTGTGAATTATAATAATTCCCAACATCACTTCCACAAAACCCAGCAATAGATCCTTCTGTATTACCTAAACTAAATCAAAGGGTGTAGCAGCAAACATATAACTCGTGAAAAAATATGTGAAAAAGTGAAATAGCTTGAAATAATTGTAGGACAATAAAATCACAATTGGTTTTGGGGTTATATTTGTTGGTCCACTTTGGCCCAAATGATATGAAGCTGCCTGCAGTAACCCCAAAAACTAAAGGGCCAAAAGCACACACAACACTGAAGACTTGCGCTCCCAGTGTAGTTAATATTATCAGGTTAAGTTGTGGTTAGCTGACAACATGCTCAGCTGGGCTCAGCATGGATCTCTGGGGATAATTACTGATAGTAATATATGAATAAGACAGCAGTTTTGGGATAGATCAAACACAGAAGTTAGTGGGGAGGATCTGCTGTCTTCTGAGCAGTTCAGTAGTTATGGGAGAGAGAAGGTCATCTGGGAGATCCCAACCAGTGAAAAATTGTGCTCAAAAACTCATTTACAGTGATAATACAAAAGGGAAAGCCTTTGTGCTCTATTGTCACAACACTGCATTTTTCATTCATCGCACTGCTTAATTAATTCCAATTCCAATTATAAGCAATTCCATTTTGTTTGTGTTGGGCAAACCTAATTAAAACCAACAAGTTAGTAAAGCAAAAATCCACAGAGCCCTTTATTAATAGAGACTCAAAACTGAATCTTGTTCACAGATTTCACCTCATGCCATAATCACACAACACATAGTGCAAATTATTCCAACAACAGGGGGGGGGAATCAAAAGCATAGCCAAGAGGCCAAGATGCAGCTAAAAACAAGTGAAAATGAATTACACCCAGACATAAAACAATTACAAATTTTCAATTCCCGGGTGTAAACCAGCCTGAAAAGATTACGAACTAGGGAATAACTTACTTTCGCTTCTTCCTCCAAGCTTTCTGCTTGCCACCAGTGGCACGCCTCTTGTGCATCGAATCACGAGAGATACCTTTTCAAACGTACATGAACGACCATCAACAATCACGAACAAATCCATCACATTGAAAGATAATATGCATTAACTACAAATTTAGGCGTCTAAACTTGACAAAAACTATATGATCAATGTACAGAGCAGCAGCATACATAACATTTACATGAATAGAAAAGAGATCAAGGTTTAAACTGTACCCATGTCTGCGAAGAGAAGAGCTTCTTCTCCTTTCTCGGCACTGCAGCGTTAGGGGTGCAGCTCGGCTAGACTAAAACCCTAGTAGGAGCTACCTTAAATTCCAGCGGGGCTTATCTGGGCTTACCTGGCCCGATTCACTCTACCATTGATATGGACTCTAATTTGGCTCATACTAAGCATGGCCCAATAAATTTATAATTAAGCCATTCAGGTATTAACTATTAATTAATTTGATTAGTTAATTACTTCATCGAGTTAATTTCAGCAATGGTCCCCGACTATGTTGATTTTTCAAAATTTATCCTTGTCTTTTAATTTGGACGAAAAAGACACTTGACTATTTATTTTGTTCCGGCATTAGTCCTTCCGTTTATAATCAGTTAGTGAGACGTTATGTCTTAGGGTAAAAGGGTCTTTTCATGCTAGTCTGCTCGGCCTCTCGTCTCCACGCACGTCGCACAGGCCACCGCCGTCGCATAGGGCGTTGCACAGGCTGTCTCACGCCACCGCCGTTGCACTCTAGATCTCACGCCACCGCCGTTGCACTTCAGATCCCACGCCACTGCCGTCGCACTCTAGATCCCACGCCACCGGCGTTGCACTCTAGATCCCACGCCACCATCGTCGCACTCCATATCCCACGCTATCGTCGTCGCACTCCATATCACACGTCTCCACCGCCTGTTGAGAATCTGCTCGATCGTCTGCCAGTCATGCCACCGCCGCCTTCACACGTCTCCACTGCCGGTCGATTTCAATGTTTTGTTGTTGATTTTTTATTTGTGATTTGTGAAGTTATCTGAATAAATTTGTTGCTGTGGTAAGCTGTTTGGATTTGGTAATTTACCCCCTGGGGAAAGCTAAAGAGGAAAAAGGCCATACTGAAAAGACTAATTTACCCCCACATATACCGCCTAATTAACTAGACATAAATGGAATGACCAATGCCGGAACAAAATCAATAGTCAAGTGTCTTTTTCGTCCAAATTAAAAGACAATGACCAATTTTGGAAAATCAACATAGTCGAGGGACCATTGCTGGAATTAACACTTATTCCATCCATCCCATTTTATGTGTTAGTTCGGTTAACAACACTTGACTGAAGTTATTTATAATTTAAAACTTCATAATGTTAAGTTTAGAATTAATATGTAAAATTTATATATTTAGAAACTACATTAAAAGTACTATTAAATACAAAAAATCAAATTTAAAAAATATAAGAAAATGCTAAAAGAAATAAGCAAAGAAGAAAGAGTTGTTTTTTATCAATGAATAATAAGATAAAATGGGACAAAGGGAGTATATCTTCCAAAAATAGAAAGCACCCAAATTACCTTTGCAAATCTAGTAAATAATCACATCTACCATTAAACCCCGTATAATTGGTACATCCTCACGGTTTATACGGGCTGGGTTGGAGAACCTCCAATCCAACCTATCTAAAACGGGTTAAATGGGCCCAATTCGACGAGTTGGACCCGTTTTGACAGTTCTACTAACGGATTTCCCTTATTATTTAAACTAGTTTTTCACGCGCGTTGCGCGAATAAGATAATGTCCAATGTTTATTTTTTAAATAAGTACTTCAAAGTATATCAATACAATATTATATAGGAGATGATCATGCATATGTAATTAAATGTTGAATTTGTTTATTTAAATCGGTAATTCAAAGTATATGAATGCAAGATAATATATGAGAGAATTATAATTGTCACTAAAATAAATGTTTCCAATTTTGTAAAAACGTTAATCTAAATACTTAGTCTAAAAATGATAGTATAAATAAATAATACTTTTGGTAATAAAAATTATGTTAAAGTGTCATCCGGCACCATGAACTTGTTCATGCGACACCCTGACCTTTCAAAACATATATTTCGATCCACTTACCAATTACTTTTTTTTCCATCTAGAACTTTTCACAGGTTTCTCAGGTAGCAAGATGACATGGCACCGGTTGTTAGCTTATGTGGAGTTTCTTTCTTGTTGACATGGTAATTTTAATGTTGACCTATTGACATAGCACCTTGAACTTCTTTCTTCTTCCGTGCTAGTGTTTCATTCCTTTAATCCCCATTTTTGGATCAAATTTCTCGGTGAACAAACTTCCCAATCGGTCGCTAAACCTCCCCAGCTTCAAATTCTAGGCAGCGAACCTACAACGACCAAGCTCGGCAACATAATTGGCAAGCAGTTGGGTATTAAGAAAATCAAGCCTAGTTTTGGGTGGCACAGGTTCCTGCATCCCGCCAAGCAGAGGTCCGCCATTATAACCTGCTTCTAGAGAAAGGTTGGGATGTTGATCTTAATGGCGTAGAAACTCTTGCAGATGGTAATATCATTGCTATGGTTGTAATAAACCGCGGGAATCCCTGTGGAAGTGTTTATAGTCATGCTCATTTACAGAAGGTGACTATTCAGAAGTCGAAGCATTGTTAATCATTGTAGTTCAGTTTAGATTCTGCTTTGTTGGGTACTGACTGTTTCCCGTTTTTGTTGGTATTTAAATGGCAGTATCTAAGGCCTCCAAATGCAATGTTAAGCAATTGAACCACTTGGCATCTTCCTTGTAAAGCCCATCAAGTGTCTTGGTGATCTTTATGCTAACGTGTATGGATCAGTCTATTCATAACCTCTGTATTTTTTTGCTCTTGAACGAGCAATTGGACTTCTCTTATTTGAAGTGGATCTCCAAACCTTTGGTTGTCCTCAACACTGCCTAATGAGATTGTTGAAATCTCCAATGACTACCCAAAAGAGATTTAATTTGTGTTTAAGAATCTTCAATGAGTTCCATGATTGTTGACGCTTATGCCTATGAAGAAAAGCATAGAAACTCGTAATGTTCTCTTGAGGGAAGCCTAGAAGAGTTGCAGCAACATTAACATGGTTCCTTGAAAAACTTATTAAACTGGCAACACTCTTATCCCTCCATAACATCCCCAAGCTCCCAGTCAAACCTACAGTGTCAAAATAAAGTAAGCTTTCATACTCCAATCAGACCTTCATTCTTTTAGCATGCATCCTACTAACTTTAGTCTCTATAAGAAACATAAAAATGAGTTGCTTTTTTAAACACAAGATCCACCACTTCACGAACTGTCCATGAATTACCTAAGCCAAGATAATTCTAGCTTATCATACTCATGGAGAAGGGCAAGTCTGTGACATGACTCATCGAACACAAGTTTTTTGAACTATATCATATGATCGAGACAAAGTATAGGCCCTTCTCATTCATGTGTGTACTGACATCGCATCTTCTACGCTTTAGGTAGACAACAATAATGCCCCCTCTTCTTAAGAGTTTGAAGCATGTCATTAGCTTCAAAATATACTTTTTCAGAGTCATAAGCTTTCTCATCGAATTTCTCAGAATATCCAAGAATGTCACAAAAGAAACAGAAAGTGTACAAATGTCACAAAAGAAACAGGAAGTGTACAATCTCTCATACTTGAAAGTTATTCATGCACATGCACCCCCTTTTATTATTATTATTATTATTGTTGTTGTTGTTGTTATTTTATTTTTATCTTCATCTTTCTCTTCAATAGAGCATCCATGTTCAAAGCTACCCTAATACACAAGTAACTATGCTGCCCTCCCCCAAAATTATTAGGATCACTAGATTGAAATGAAAGTTACTATATAATTTCCGACATCTTAAGTGATGAGCTCTGAAAAGAAATCACAAGGCATGTCATACACTTAAATCTAGAATTTCACTCGGTTGAATAGTACCCTTGATGGTTGGTCCCTTGGTTGGAGGTGCTTACAAACAAATGTTTAGTTTTTAAAGCCCCAAGGTCACAATGTTATAATCCTTTGTATGCGTTTCTCGTAAAAAATTGCAACATATACAAGTTGTTCTAAATTTCTGTTGGAAATTTATATCGTAAATGGCTAAATTTTACATGTTTATATATATGGTTACTGGAAGTTTAATAATATATTGATGTCGTGAACTTGTGGGATTGTATATATACGGAGTTAATACCCAAAATAGTCCTCGACTATAGTGGTTTTTCTCAATTTTGTCCTAAACGACTTTGGTGACCTAATGTAGTCCCAGACTTTTGTGTTTATGCTCATTATAGTCCTCCGTTTACATTTCCATCCATGTGCTGTTAAATCTAAGGGTATTTTTGTCTGGGACTGTATTAGGTCACCAAAGTCGTTTAGGACGAAATTGAGAAAAACTACTATAGTCGGGGACTATTTTGGGTATTAACTCTATATATACGTTAAGCTTGATAGTGATTTTGTTATCCTTTTGATGAGAATAATCTATTCTCAGGAGATTGTAAAATAAACTTGATTGTTTGATTTCAAGAGTTAATTTTTAAATTCTATCGGAAAAGATTATGTTGAAATCTTAACAAAAAGTCAATAAAAACTTTAGCTCAAAGTTGATGCACAACATAAATAGTATGTAAAACACTTACCACAATTTGTAGTTTGTGAAAAGATATTAAGTACATATAGATAAGAGCAAGTAATAAAATGTTGAAAGGTAAATGTGTAAGTAAAGATAAGACAATGAATTTCATAGTGGTTTGAGGATGATATAATTCCACTACTCCGGTCTTATGATGGATTTCCCTAGTAACCTTGTTCACCAAACAAATACAAGTGACAAGCAAACTTGTGCTTTGATCACAAAGTCAACACAAAATTTTCATAGCTTTTCACAACTAATACTCCATGAGTTATCTAATCACACATATCGCTTCTATCTCATGTCTCGTGTTGTATATCACTCAACTTCACTAGCTCACTCTTATTTATACTGAGAATTCAAAATTTTTCATTGGAAGGTGACATTCGAATTGATTAATTTGTAATAAAATAATCTACCATGATTTGACAAGTGTACATTTTTACCCAACCATTGTAATTTGTCCATAATATCCTACTTTAGCTCTTTCTAAAACACATTTGCTTTTTTTGGTCAAGTATCTCCCTTGCATAGTGTGCTAATATCTACTTTTAGCAGTAAAAATACCTTGTATGCTACTTGAATAGAGAATGTCTTGATTGTCCTTAAAAAGAATCACTATTCCTTTTCATTCTCCTCTACTTGTAAGTTGTACTACTTGTCAAAGTCTTACTATTGAGAAATCTTACTACTTCATAGAAGTATTTTGCTCGAAAGAAGTCGTTTATATTGATCTAAAGTCTTACTATCATAAAAACTCTTGCTGCTATAAGAGTCGTGCTGTGAGTAGGCTCGTATTGTATATATATGATAAACCATGTTGCTCCTCAACCTCTACTGTATGCTAAGATAATCAAATGTCATCTTCAAAGTCATGTTGTTATTAACTTGAAGTGTATGGATTGAGAACACATATTCCTACCCTTGGATTAGATGAGAAAGAAGAGCATACTAGGAATTTCTGGATCAGTATTTAGTTTCAAAATAATAATGATGGAAAAAGATTTAGTAAACCATATTTGTAGACATAGAAAATCCCCCAGTTTCACAGACCAAGCAACCCAAAGAAACTACAAATAACAGACTTGCTTTTCTGCACTGCCAACTGCCAAGCTTAGGCCTTGCTGTCAATGGCTTCTGCCTCCTGAGGAGCTGATTTCTGCTCAGACAACAATGATGAGGACTCAATTAACCTAAGAATCTTAGCAAATTTACTTAACCCACATAAGCCAAGGACATAATACTTACATTAGAACTGAATGGTTCCGGCTTGCTCAACTTGGCAAACATGTTTCCATAGAATTTGGCATCCTTCTTATTGTATTCTTTTACCTTTTCCTTTAGAACCTTATATTCAAGCTTCACCTCCCTTTACCAACACACAAAATTAATCACATTTGTATTGGCTGGCTAACAGAGTTGAAAGAGGGGGGGAAAACAATGATACAATACCTGTTGTCAGGATCAATTTCGAGAGCTTTCTTGATATCAAACTCAGCCAGATCAAAATCAATCAAGTGCATATATGCTTGAGCTCTGCGGTAGAGTGCTTTAACATTAGTACTATCCAGTTCAAGCACCTGCATAGCACATTTCAAAAAAATTATTACCTGACATAAAATAAGTTAACATAATAGTGTGCAAATTTAGCATATCAAACCTTAGTACATAGTTTCTCAGCCTCCTTGTAATCTTTCAATTTCAACTTGCATGCTGCATTGTTTAGGTTGCAGGAGATCTTCAAGGCCTTGGATTGCTTCTTCTCCTCCTCACTAAAGGAAGTATCATATTCAATGAACTTAACTCCCTACAAAGGCCCATCACAACGAAACGACTGAGTAACAGTGTCATCCTATCACAATGGCAGCACAAAAAGAAAAAGAAGGCACCTACCTTCTCATATCTCTTTGAAGCTCTTGCATATTTGCCTGCCT
>CM008338.1:22967358-22978240 GCA_002525835.2 Ipomoea batatas | reverse complement strand
TTTTTTTTATTTTTTAAATTTTAAAAAAAAAAAAAAAAAAAAAAAGAAGAAGAAAAAAAAAGAGAATGTATTCAGATCTTCTATTTATAGTGGATAAAAGATAAACAAACTCTCTCTCTCTCAAAAAAAAAAAAGATAAACAAACTTTTGCAACTTGCTAACAAAAGTTGAGGTTGTAAGCAAAGTAGAATCTGTGAAGATTAATAAACATAAATAATAGTTAACATTCAACAAATCAGAGTGGCGCAGCGGAAGCGTGGTGGGCCCATAACCCACAGGTCCCAGGATCGAAACTTGGCTCTGATAGAGTGGCTTCCGGTGTTTTTTGTTCAGTCACCACTGTACTGTGGCTAGGGAAACAAGAAAATTATGGAACCATCAATGGTGCTGATCAGCATATAGATGGTATGGTCACTCAGCAAGTTGAGATTGCACTTTCTGGGACAGCCTTCTTTCTCCCTTCCTGGGCTGCAATTCTTGTCTCTATCACACTGGTTCTCATGTTTGCAGAGGTAATACTATACGTATTTGCTCATATCTTCAACCTACAACTCTTCTCATCTAACTAATATTTCTGCATTTCTGCAGAATTTTCCTCATGCCATAATTCCTCACTATGGATTGAAGGTTGGAGCAGCAGCAGCGCCGCTTGTTCATCTGCTTCTCTGGATATTCTTCCCCGTAGCCTATCCAATCTGTAAGGTACTCAAACCACAGCTGCATAAAATGTAAAATTTTGGATTGCAGCACAGCTTTGAACAGCAATTGCAGAAATGGATTAGGTTCTGCTGCTGAGAATTTAGGGCTACTAAGTGGTTGTGTTTCCAGGTTTTGGATTGGATGTTGGGCAAAGGCCATGTTGTTCTTCTATGTCGAGCAGAGCTGAAAACGTTTGTAGATTTTCACAGCAACGAGGTAATCTGTGTTCCTGTAAGCCAGTTATTGAGCATATAATATACGGAGTATATAATAATAAATGTACAGTCACACTATCAGTTTGTATATATGTGTCTAATAAGCCATGGACTAATGCCAAAGGTTTGGAACGAATGTATAAGTAAACATATATTTTGTTTTCGTTTCTCCAATTAGTAAACGCACCCGTTTTTGTGTTTCAGAAGCTGAAAATGCTGGGGCTGGCTCCTGGATGCATGATGCAGACGAGGCGTCGTGCATTATGGATCAGGAGAATTCTGCGATTCGCGAGTTCCCTGCTGATCAACAAGTGGTTGGTGTGATCACAATGGAAGATAGATGTAATTGAGGAGCTTCTTCAGGTGCCCAAGAAATGGAGAAAAATCCAGTTTCATATATTATCTTGATCTGAATCAATCTTTACTGATTCATGGCTTACTATCTGTGTTGCTGAGATTCTGTCATTTTTGCCTCAATGTCAGGAGGAGATACTAGATGAGACTGATGAATATGCTAACATTCACAACAGGTAAAAATCCCAGAATTTGACAAGTTTGACTCCCAGCTGGAGCGGCCTATTAGCCTTCTTGGTTCGAGCTATGGGTAACTTAGGTTGGTTGTCCTTTGCCGACTAGGGTCACAAGGCAGGGTCTACTTAGTGCACACTCTCTGACAGTGGCTACAGGTTTCCCTGTTACTCAAAAATCTCAGAATTATGGAAGTTGCAGTTTATCCCTAATCTTGAATTCTAACAGTGTTGATTGATTGATTGCAGGATAAAGATAAACATAAACACTTCACAGGAGGAGTCTCTTCTGCCTGCAGGATCTTGTTCTTCAATGAGGCTGAGATAGTTTAGTTTTCTGGCTTCTGAAACTTTGATTGATCATCCTTCTCCTTTTTTTTTTCTTTTTTTTTTTAATATTACATATTTATTCATAACTAACTGGTTCAGACAATGAAAGACAATTACTTCTAAAACCATATAATTACCAAACCGATCATCTAACTAACTCAGTTGAGAATCAACTCCAATATAAAAATCGCTAATATTAGGTTAATGCCCACATTCTGTGTGTAATAATTATTTAATTTATAGGTAGCACTCTTGCCGCATTGCTGATTTAATTAAAAATAAATAAAGATACAATAAAGAATATTAATATTATATTAGATTTAGTTAACATCTGTATTGATTTGATAGTGTCACTTGAAATTCAACATTTGGGATTCCTTCTAAGAGCTTTGCTTGTTGCTTTTTTTTTAGGATATTGTAAGTAGGAATGGCAATGTGTCCCGTTTTCATTGGGGATCCCCGTCTCCGTCGGGGACGGGACGGAGATCGAGAAAAAATTCAGGGATTGGGGACGGGGATGGGAAATTTGTGAAATTTCCCGCTGGAGACGGGGATATCCCTCCCCGCCCCGTCCCTGAATAATTATAATAATTAAAACATACATACATACATACATAATTAAAATTACATTAATTTAAAATTTTGATTAATAATTGACCGGGGACGGGGATTCCCCACGGGATTAGGGATGGGGATTATTTTGCATTTCTAGTCGAGGATGGGGACGGGGACGGGTTTCGGGAACGGAGGGTGTACTCCCCGCTCCCGCCCCGTTGCCATCCCTAATTGTAAGAATGTCGGTTACTTTTTTATGTAATTTATTTTAGTCTTTATTTCTTTCCTATTTTTTCTACTAGTTTTATCAAAAGGCTTTAGTAATGACATAATGTCCACATATATTATATTTATAACAATTATCGATCACCATTTTATAAAAATTTTTAATAACGTCCACATATATTATATTTATAACAATTATCCATCACCGACTTTCAATTGAACCAACTAACTTTTAATAGCTACAACTAATTATTCACTAGTTGACTCGATTGAATTAATCTCACAAAAATTATTACAGCATTAACAAATATAAGTATATATATAACCCTCATCTATATACGGAGTAATTGACAACATAATTAAACACAAAAGATATATGAACCGAAAACTTTGCGGCTATGGCTCCACAATGATTTTTCCGGTAGCATGTCCACTCATCATCTTGGCCCACGCATCTTCTGCTCTGCTTAGAGAATGCTTTGAATCGATGCTGGTCTTAAGCTTCCCCTCCTTCACCAACCCAACAAGCCAAGCCAGGCTCTCGCTCTTGGGGGTTATAATGCACGGCAACAATTGCTTCTTTGAGAAGGTAAGTTTGTGCAAGGCAAATGTGAAAAAGGCTGTTGGGTTAGGGGTGAGGTCTATCACTTTCCCATTCTTGCTCAAATTAGCCTTAAAGGTGGACCAGGGAATGCCCCTGGCGCAATGAATGACCGCGTCGTATTTCAACCCTGATGGACTCCTGAGATCAGTCCCTTCCGGGGTCGTGTAGTCCACGACCTCGTCCGCCCCTAGGCTCTTCACGAAGTCGATGTTGCGGGGCCCACAGGTAGCTGTGACATGGTGTAGGTTAGCGAGTTTTGCTAGTTGGACAGCATAGTGACCCACGCCACCGGAGGCAGCGGTTACAAGTATGTTCTTCTTGGGGCTGATGGGGTCATCAAGCTTGATCCCTGCAGCTTCAGTGAGGGCTAGGTAGGCTGTAACACCAGCTATTGGAAGGCCTGCGGCTTCGGCAGCGGATACTTCAGGTGGCCTTGCAACAATAACTGAGTTCTCCTTAGCTAAAGCATACTCCCCAAATCCACCCCCATTCTGTGATTATCAAGCAAACACATGAATTGAAGAAGCCATATATGTGTGCTTAGCCCCAAATAGATGGTGGGCAGAGGCCTAAAAGGTCAGGTGCTCTTGAAAATGTAGCAGTATACAAGGAATTAAAGTTGCGCTTTGAACTATAGTTTTTGACATAATGGTAAGTACTTGATGTTAACAATTGATATTAGAGCCATAATAGTAATATTTGATGCTAATTAACAAATGGTATTAGAGCTATAATAGTAAGCATTTGATGCTAAGAAGTGATATTAGAGTCATGTCAAGGCTGACATGGGCTTGGAGAAGGCCGGTGAGGGGCCAAGTCCAGCTAGCACCAGATGGCTAGAGAGAGCCTCTTGAAAATGTGGCTGTATATAAGAAAATAAAGTTACCTATACGCATTTGCTAAGAGTTATAATTTTTGTCGACATAGCAGTGGTAAACGTTTGTTCCTAATTGTTATCGCCCATAGCATTATAAGATGTATATATTTTCATTTATAAAATTGGTGCAAGACACAAACCAAAATACTGTATGTACATCGGAAGTTATGAGAAGTGGGACTTACTCGAGCACTGAGCACTGCGACAACTTTGTTCCCCGGCTTGAAATTTTTAACACCAGAACCAACCTCCATTACCTCTCCTGCTACATCAGTTGCTGCTCCAGTGTCCAGCCAAAGAAAACATTGTTATATATATATATATGAATACAAGATTAGAAAGTAAGAAATGATGACCATCCAAAACATAACAAAGCAGTGGACTAACCAGGTATATAAGGAAATTTTGATGGAAGGAAAGGGCGAATGATGCCACTTTCAATTCTGCAATCAAATGGGTTTAAGCTTCTTGCCTCTATCTTTAGCAACACTTCACCTTTACCAGGAGTGGGTACAGGAACTTCAACATGCTGCAATACATTACATCCATACCCACCTCACATAATCAAAATTTGCAGTAGACACTAGACGCTAGTCGGACGGTAGACTAGCACCTAGGGCCTAAACGGTATAGGCGGTGCCTCGATATAAATATAATAAAAAAATTAACAAGTCTGCTAACTCTGCCGAGTTGAGCAAGTTAACTCGGCCAAATTCGGTTGAGTCCACCTGCAACTCGGCTTAGTTGGCCGAGTTAGGAGCTCGGCGGCCGGTCACCTAGACGGACGCCTAGGGTGCGATTCGCCTCTGGGCGGAGGATTTTTGTAACATACAGTGTGTATATATGGAAATTAAAGGGAAGGGAAATACTATACCTTCAAAGCTGCAGCGCCACCTCCATAGCTGTCATACTGCACCGCATGCATAAGCCGCCTCTCCGCCATAACTCAACGCATGCAATATTCGGAGAAATTGAATGGTTGGAGTACTAGTGATCGAACAAGGGTGAATAATAATGTGATTTAAATAGCTGAAATGGATCGGAGTTTGAATTTTCTTCAGCTGCGGGCCTCATTAGCCCTTGGCGTGGCTAGTCCGGCACCACAATTTATATATGAACCGTCGTCCGCATGCAGATTGACCTTTCGCAGGCGGCGCCTACTTTTCTGTGTACATATATTTCTTCATAGAGCGGACGACTTGTCGCCCAAGGAAGAATTGAATGGAGTTTGAAACTAAAGGGAACCATTATATTCTTGAAACTTCTTGTTTATCTCCGGCAGGTTTCCTCAAATGGTACATACTGGACTAGTGAGTTATAAATGTTTATATTAAGATTTAAACAATCAACCTATTGCAAAACAAAAGGTATCCACTATTGCTTCACTACATACTCATCTTGTTATTTTATTGCAAAATATAATTAAATACCAATCTGCGGACAATTTTATTTGTATTGAGAAGTTTCATAAAAAAAACAAATATATTATTGATGATATAAAAATTAATTTAATTTTTGTCAATAAAATTAACAATGATGATTAAATTTTAATATTTCAATTAATTCATATTTTTAATTTTGAACAATTAAACATTTTTATATTCGGTATTAAAATACATGTGACTCAATTTATTCAAATAAAATACATTAACATTTGCAATGCATAAATAAAATGTTGTTAATAATGTTAATATCTTTTAAATAAACTAATAAGTAATGTTGGTTTTATGACTTTCGGGTAGTCAACGGCAGGCCAACACTACCGTTAGAATAGCGAGAATATAGGAAAAAAATGTAAGAAAAATATATGGAGAGAATATAAGTAGTGTATTGCTCATAATTGCTCCCTCATCTCCATGTGTGAAGGTCTATTTATACATATTTTGAGAGTCCTTGTTACATTATAAATAATAAGCCTTAATCCTATTAATATTATTGCAAATATTAAGTCCAATCCTTACCGAATTCTTCTGTAGCTCTGTACTAGGTCTTCTTCTTGGGTCTTCTTGATCCAGTTACTCTCTGCGGCCGGTCTATGTAACCTAGGCCTAGTATATAATCCATCATCTAGTTTTATATGTGACTCAGGCCTATTATATTATCCATCATCCAGTTCCTCACTTTCTTGAGATTTCGTGGATTTGAAGTCTCTGGAAAGTATGCTAAGAAATGCTATTTGATCATCTTCGACTGAATCGACCTGCAAATAAAATTTCTAAGATTTTTTTTTAAAATTATTTATTTATTATTATATATTATTATTATTATTTATATTTTATTCATTTATTATTATTATTATTATTATTATTATTATTATTATTATTATTATTTGGAGCTAGCGGTCGACCGATTGTCTCAAAGTGAGAAGAAAGAGGGACCGCCCCAAGCCATTGGCGTTTCGGTTGGAAGGGTTGATTAAGTAGTGTACATCGTTCCCACTGGTGGGATCGGCTTGAAGGCCCTAGCAAAATAGGAGGTGAACTCAACTTTGGTTTGCATCCTTGAAAATGGTGTGAGAGGTGTGTCCCCAATGCTTAACTGTCTATCTTTAAAGGGTTTTTGCTTCATGTGAATATTTCTTGAGTTGTATGACATCTAGTTAACGCCCTTTGTAGATAACATGAGGGATCTCTCCCTCTCCGGTATCTTTTGCATTCATTTTTGATTGACCGAGTGTCCAATAGAGTTATCTTAGCTATCTTTGGTTCTTATGTTCTTATGGTTTGAAATGATTTGCTTGAGGACAAGCAAAGTAAAAGTATGGAAATTTTGATAAGCACCAAAGATAGCTAGATTAAGGGTCTAAGTTGGGGTAGTTTAAAAACAATTTTGCATCCTTTTGTGAACTATTTATGGCGTTTCTAAGCTCTAATGTGTAAATCTATTGCAAGCTCTATCTTTGGCACATTTATATTTTATTCATTTATTATTTATGGATGTCCATGCTTTTTCGAAGGTCGGTGCAATGGGTACCCGAACCCTAGCGAAGCGGCTCACATCCTCTCTTGTTTTCTCATCTTCGATGATCACTTTATTGTGACAACTGACTTTACATAGATCTCTATGCTTTTTCAAAGAGGGTGCAATGGCTGCCCAATCCTAGCAAGATGGCTTTCCTCGGTTTTTACCTCTAGGAGTGGTCTTTCTTAGCCTTTTTCTCAACTTCATTATTCCATGAACCTTGATCCACACATTAATATGAACCATAAATAAAAAGTACATTTTTAATATACTAAAAGTACATTATTTGTATAATAGAGTACATTATTTGAAAGTACATGGTTTTTTATATATTATCAAATATTACATTCATGGTCCACACAACTATGTGAATCATCGCAAATTATGCTATGGACTCGGGTCCATCTTGCAAGGTGGACCTAGACCCATGTTCACAATTTTAGAATTCTATGTTCACAATTTTAGAAATCTATATTCACAATTTTAAATCTTAATATATAAAATTACATTACTCAATATTCACAATTTTGTTATATAGATTCAAAAATTATGTTATACTATTGAATATAGAGTTCTAAAATTGTAAACATAGAGTTCTATAATTGTGAATATAGAGTTAAAAAATTACGAATATAGAGTTCAAAAATTATGAACATTAAGTTCAAAAACTATGGACATTCTAAAATTGTGAATATATAGTACTAAAATTGTGAATATAGACCTGGGTCCACCTTGTAAGGTGGATCTGAGTCCATGGCATAACAACCGATAGATCATGGTCAACATAATAATTTGTCAAATTGATGGGTTGTTCTATTTGAATCTTTTTCACTAGGCTATTCAATTGAAATGGATTGGCCCAATTTGCTAGAGTCATGAATCAGTCCAAATATATTTCTTCATTCCTTAAGATTCGTAACAAAAAAGGCAAAATACCATGGACCAGAGTTCGAGCAATAGTTATGCCATGGACCGAGCTTCACCTATCAATGTGAACTCATATCAAATATACAATTTATATATTGAATATTCACAATTTACACATTCAATATTCACACAATTCAAATTGTAAACATTCAGTAGGTAAATTGTGAACATTTAGTATATAAAATTGTAAACATTCATTATGTAAATTGTGAACATTCAAAGTCATATTTGAATTGTATGTACATAGTATGCTAACTGCAAATACATAATATGTTAACTCCATATACTTAATATGTCAATTGTAATAGGTACATAATTTATTAATTGAATATATATAATATGATAGCTGGATTTATATAATCTAAATGTCATTTTAAACCAAGATTTACAATACAAGATGGACCATGCTCTATAGTACAACAATAGTATAACAATTGTACTCCGTAATATATAGTCATTGCGGGATTATTGATTATTGATCTGTCCCTTGCCTTTTAAATACAATAGAGAAACAATAGACTATATGAAATGAGACCACATGACTCCTATTGAATCCGTAGTTAGAAAAGGGCGAATACCTTAAGGTGATTCCAAGAATTAATGAAAATTAGGCTCTAAATATTAACCAAACAAGGTTATTAGCGCAATTGGTCGGAAAGAATGAATTAGGAAAAAAATGAATTATAATTTGGTGGGAAAAGAATAAGGTGAGAATAAAGTAAGAATTCAAATTACATTGTTTAGTAAGGAAGAATAGAATTATTGGGAATGAGAAGAGAAAAAGTGGTATAAAGACTAAAATATCCTTGTCTAATAATAATACTAATAATAATCATGGGTAAAAAAAATATTTTTCTTCCTTTTTCCCTTTTCCTTTTGCCATCAAATTGTAATTCATATGGGGAGGGTATGATTGTATGAATTGCAATTCAACAAAATGAGAAAATTGCAATTTAGTGAAATTGTAATTCTTTCTAACCAAACACTGTAATTTTGGTGGACAAAGAATTGTGTTGTAATTGAATTGTAACTACATCCAACCAAATAGCCCATAAATTTGTTTCACGATGGATACAAATTTGTCATTTTTTTTAAAATTTTTTTATACTTCTCAAAATTATTTCATGAAATTGAAAAATAAAATTTTGAGTTATTACATAAAAGTGCCTTTTTTAAAAAAAATTTTATATATGAAATTAAAAACCCAATAAACCCAATAAATCATCGAAAATTTACAAGGCCTTAGAACCCAAGCAAACTCTCTGAGAAGCCATGTATACTATACTAATTCTTCAATCCTAAGTCCAAAATCCGAAACGTGTTCACAAATTAAAAGGGCTATAGTAGCACTTCCAATTGACAAAAATACCCATAACCAATTTGGACTAAATTGCACTCTCACCACGGATTCCACGCAACAATTTGATAAATCGTTGCAGGCCATTCTTCATTTAAATTAGAGTTAATTATTAAAATGGTCTATGATTATAGCAAAATTAACAATTTGATTCTTGACTATTTTTTTTATTTAATTAAGTTTTCAACTTTAAAACTTTTAACCAATTTAGTTCATCGTTTGTTTAGCCATCAGACATCAATTTAATTTGAGGGTATTGCTAGAATTTCACGTTGTGTAAGGATCAGAGAAGATGGAATTCAGAACAGAACTTATGACGGCGTCGTTTGACTCAGAGCCGTTAGTGACAGTTGGGAAGTTGACCCTAAACGCAGTCGTTTGAAAGGATTCGTTGGTGGCAGTTGAGTTTCCTCCAGATGACGTCGTTCTCCCTTGCCAGAAACCTGATCCGTTGGAATAATCTGTTTGCAGCTCAGCTGTATTCTTGCAGTATTTCGCAGTATTCTAGCTTAGTTTTGGCCGGTATTTAAATCCATCTGTATTAATGAACAATTTATGCTGAGATTTATGATAATTTCCCTTATCTTCTCTATTCTCTCTTCTCTCTTCCCTAAACCCTAATTTCTTCACTCTCTACCTTCCCTATCCCCTAAATCTGCTGTTCTATTCTCTGAGAGCATTGCACGTTGCTTCTCGGACTACTCGGGACCATATTGATAATTTTGTTATAGTTAAGGAACCATTTCAGTAATTAACTTTTCCGTTTAATAAAAGAGAAAATAGTGCATGTGATGTGAAATTCCAACAATACCCTTGAATTAAACAAAATTCTGACGTGGACCAAACGAAAGACCAAATTGATTAAGATTTTCAAAGTTAAAAATTTAATTAGGCAAAAAAATAGTCAATAACTAAATTGATAATTTCACTATACTCATGGGATTGTTAACTCTTTAAATAACTATGGTAAATATGTTGGAATTCGTCAAAGGAGGGTAGTTTCGTAAAACTCATCCTCAACTAGGACCAGTTGCTTTTCCCCACCACTAAGCATCTTTTGATAAATTTATACACAAGAAAAAAATATAAAATAAAAAGGATAAACAAGATATTAGAAGAATATCCTTCCTTTTTAATTACTAAAAAAGCAATATTATATTCTCCGATTTTTAAATTTTTTAAAATTTTCTTTTATCATTTTGTTTTTGTTTTTGTTTCTTCTCAAAACGCCTCTGCGGGTTTTGCTGTTACATGCCGACGCCAGTAATCCAAATTTTCTCTCTCCACAGAATTCATTCTTCTTTCTCTCACTACCCCTCTCTCTCTTGTTTTCAACGACAAGCCTCTTGCATTATCAATCACAGTGTTTAGTTTCATCTCTCTCTATCTCTCTCTACAATTCTCTTTCTCTCTCTAGATCCTTCCTGTTTCTCTGCGATACATCAGCCGGTGAGTTCAATCTCTCTGTATCTACGGATTTTCATGCGTACCTTTGAATTTCACTGTCTCGGGAATTTCCTTTTGCTGCTTTGAATTGTAAATATTTTTTAATTTGAATTGCATTGTGTCAATTACTTGTATTCGAATTTATTCTTTATTTATTTA
>CM008338.1:22955075-22966288 GCA_002525835.2 Ipomoea batatas | reverse complement strand
TCCTAATGAAAAATGTTTTTCTTATGCCAGTGAAATGGATCAACTGTATAAAATATGCTGTGTTCTTGGCACTCCAGATTGGAATGCCTTTCCTGAAGCGAGAAACATCTCCCGTTTGATTGATATCAGTTACCTTCATGTGAGTGAATTGCATGCTTTTATTTAGTTACGAAAAAGCTCTTTGTTACCTTTATAATCTCCCTTTCTCAACATTTCAACATACACAACTCTCATCTTGTCAAAAGTGGAACTCATGTATTTCGTTTCTATTCGCTTTTGGTAGATTATGCCGGTAAATCTTTCTGATATGATACCCAATGCAAGCTTGGAAGCTATTGATTTGATTGAGGTATTCTTTGTTAATAGGAATGCCTAATCCCAATGTTTATAGCATAAAATTAGATTTAAATGGGTTCTGATGCTGATTTCCTTTCTTTACCAAATAGCAACTCTGCTCATGGGACCCATTGAGGAGGCCTACTGCTGACCAGTGCTTGCAGCATCCCTTTTTCCATGTAATACATTTCTCAAGTTTGTCAATGGGTTGAATTCTCAAATTTTTGTTATTGGTTTCTGTCTATGAAACTGGATAAAGCCCCTGACTCTTGCTAATAAACAGGCTGGAACATGGATTCCACATTCATTGGGTGATCCACTGCAGCTAAAGTTAAGTAATGATGGTGAGTATTGATGATACATTTTCAAAGAAGTTTTTATATATTTTAGTCTCTATATAGTAAAACTAGTTGTTGTTGTTGTTGTCTTTTTTTTTTTTTTAAATGCAGGGTCAAAACCAAATCTTGAGTTGAACCTTTGGGATTTTGGCATGGAAAGAGATGACTGTTTTCTTGGTTTGACTTTGGCAGTGAACCCCAGTTCTTCTAGCCAGGGTAAAAATTGTTCTTTAGGTTCATGTTTCTTGATGGGATTGCTTACTTTGGTTGATTCAATCATGCTATTGTGATTAGAGATTATTTTGTTTTGGAGCATGCTACTTAAAATTTTAAGATTCTTATCCTTTTCTATTTGGAAAGTCAATTCTGGTCATAGTAGACTGTTTTCACCAATTTTGGCTAACCGCTGGATTTTGCTCCACTTGTGTTAAAAGAGATGGATGCTAGATTGTTGAATCTGTTGTGAACGTTTTTTTTTTTCCTCTCTCTCTCTTAAATGAATCTATGCTCAGTTGATTGTCTGGATTTATTTCTACAGAAATAGAGACCAAAAAACAAGCTGCAGTAAAGGTGAGAGATTCTGTATGTGTTGTATAATCACTTTTAGTTACTGTATGAAGTGATGCCTTATAGTGAATTCCTGGTTATAGAACATATACTCTGTTGCAGTTCTAAGAACTTGTGATTAAAAATGAACAGGATATGCTTTTATGCTCAGGATTCCAGGACCACTCACAGCAATCAGGTAAACATTATCTTCTATTGCATAACATATCATAGTTTCCTGTATGAATGACGAATGAGTTATTATTTATCACTTACTTTTAAGAAGAGTTTGACATTATATATATCTATAGAGATATGCCATCTGGCATCTGATATGCTTGCTACTGCTGCCTTTCAGTTGTTTGGTCATTGCTTCCTTCTGATCAGCATAGAATTTCGGCACCAATGGAGTCCTCTTTGTCATTGTCATTCAGGTTTAGTTACAACTATTTAATTGCAGTTTTTCTTCCACACACACACACCTATGATTGATTGTTCCTTTCCTGTTGTCCCCCTGGACCCATCTTTCTTTCATATTTTTCTAGTCTGCAACTCTGCATGTTTAATTGTAGATATCCGGTGCCGTAGCCTTTAAGCATAGTTGCAATTAATCATTATGGTCATGATAGTTTTGTAAAATCATACCCTATCATCATAGGGATCAAGCTTGTGACAAAAAATTTTCACCATGTGGCAATATAAGTAGATTTCTTTCTTAATGTAGGGTGGGCTCAGCCAATTCAACCCCAACCAAGATGGTTAAGGATACAAACTTGTACCCACAAGGTCACGAGTTCGAATTCCAGCCCTCTTGGTTTGAGCCGGCCAACTATGGGCAACCTAAGTTGGTTTACGTCCTTGTGGGCCTTTACCGGCTAGGGTCACAAGGTGGTGGGGTTTACCCAGTGCATACCCTCGAGTAGTGATTGCGGGTTTCCCTCGTCACCCAAAAAAAAAAGAGTTTTATCGTTACCCTATAACTTTATCCTCATAACATATATAGCTTAATATATAGAGATATGTGAAGGATTATTGCAACTATTCTAACATTACAATTTATACTTGCCGTTTTTGTTATGGCAGTTCAATTCCACACACATCCGCTGGCGTTCCACAATCAGCAGGCTTTGCTGTGGCTTCTTTACAGACTAACATTTTCGACCGACCCTTACTGGCAATGTCGTCCCCCTTCCAGCAGGGACATTACCTTTAAAACAAGTTAATAACCTTGAATAAGAATGGTCTTTATAGGTATTTTAGCTGTAATTAGTATTTCTTGTGTATTTGTACATTGCCCATGAGGTCTACACTCTACTTGCTGCATACTTCACTCCTGGATCATCTTGTGTGATTCTAGCGAGTGTGATTCTTTCCTGATTGCCCTGCTCAACACAATTCCTCACGCTGTTGCCTAATTGGTTTTGCTTGATCAACATTTATATGGATCAAATGTTTAAAGGTGGAACTTGTACTGTGTACTAAACACTTATTTGGATTATACAATTTCTCTTTTGTCCATCCATCCTCTCTCTCTCTCTCATAAGACAACATTTATAACTTCAGGAAAATTGAAGAACTCCATTCTTCAAGGACAACATTAAAACCAGTCCCCAAAACCCTGTTCAAGGGTTTTGGGAAAGATAAAAGCGCAATTGCCCAATCAGTTTTCAGTTTCTACCATTGCTTGTACATTCTACGCAAAAGGAGTTTTTATCACATTTGATTAATTTTTTGGGTTTTTGGTCATGACCCCATGTTTTCTATGGGATTCAAACCCCCACCTTGTTTTTTAATTAGACATTGAAAATGCATTTACTTTTAAGAAACACTTCCAAACTTTTTTTTCTAATTACAAAAAGCAATATTAAAAGTTTAATTTTCGTGCATGGATTACTTATATTGCATCACTAGATTTAGAAGGAGGCAGTCGTTATACCGTGGACCATGGGTCATGATCGATACTGCAGTTGTGTTGAAATGATACTATAATTGTGTTCAAAGGAAACTACAGTTACGCAAAACAAAGACCGTGTCATCCATCTGGAACTGTAGTTGTGTTGAACGGATGAACGACCTCTACTCCGTGCAACAACAGTTTCCTTTCAACACAACTGCAGTATCCGTTCAACACAATTGCAGTATCCGTTATGCATGGTCCACGGCATAAATTGCGAGAAGGAGGCTACGTTATGATGGAATATACCCATCCATGATAATCATGAAACGTACTAACAAAATTTCCCAGAAAGGAATAATAAAATGCAGAAAGGTAATTGAGACATTACACAACTTCCTTCTTTGAGCCATTTTAGCATATGACATCCTTTTCTAGTATGAAAATAACAAAGCCAATATTTATTCAACTGGTCATCCTTGCTATTATATCTTGTGTCTAACCTTCCTGCCAAAACTGAACCTGTGTATTCCTTCCTATAATCCAATTATTATCATCTCCATGCACAACAATAATTTGGAATGCTCTGCAATAATTTCGCCCTTGAAGCATGGTCCCGGGAAAATCGTCCCAAAACAGCAATTGTAGCGGTATTACTACCAAACTTTTCAATCCCTCTCGATATCATGCACGTGTGGTTGGCTTCGACGACTACCATAACATCCTCGCCCAGGACAGATGCAACAGTCTCGGCTATCTGCCTCGTGAGCCTTTCCTGTACCTGAAGCTTGAAACCGTAAAAGTGTACTATAGATTGCAATAGGGATGTCCCAATTGGATTTCCCCCTTTCGGGCAGTAGTACCCTATATGCACAACCCCGTGAAAAGGAAGTAAATGGTGCTCGCATTGGGACCAGAATGGCAAGTTCACTTCAGAGCAGAGTTCTTCAGGGCTAACCTCCTCATTAGAACCCAAAGGGTCTATCCTAGTTCTAACAAATCCATTCAGTTTCATCTCCAAATTGGAATTTTTAAAATTCATGAACCACTTCACGAAACGAGATGGGGTTCCAACGAGCTCTTTCCTGAACGGGTCTTCGCCTAGAGACCGAAGAATTGAAACCACTGCATTTGTCATAATAGTCGAATTTGGTCCGTTCATCTTGCAGGAAAACTGAGACGGGCACCAAGATTGGTCGGTGTGTCTTGCACGGACACTCCCCACATCAATACCTCTGAATTTCAGTAGACTCATAAAGTCCGACCAAATATCAGCTTTCTCATCCTCGAAAACTCCCAAGCCTGAGGCAACTAAACTCTTAACCCATCCTCGGTGATTGGCGTCAAGAAAGGCCGACTCGACGTTTGGAAAACGTAGATGCGAACACTGCAGAACAAGCGCGACACCTGTAGGCTTGATTCCATGCTGTAAAGCAGCGCACACTTCATCAGCAAGGCGCTGGGGGTCCTGAAGTCTTTTTGCAAAAATATCAGCCACACGAGACAGCTTGCTTAGCCCTACAACCCGCTGCCCAGCCGGAACGTAGCCTACATGACACTTGACTTGGAAAGGAAGCAAGCAAGATTCACAGTACGAGAAGAGATCAAGATCACGAACAATAACAATCCCGCCTGCACCACCAGCCTGACCAATCCCGCTTTCCAACCCAGCTTCGGGAAATAAGGCTCCATGAATGATATCATTTACCTTTTGTTTGTATCCTGGAACAAAAATATGCAAATTAGTAAGTCATTGATGCATGGCAATTGGCAAGAAAATCAGGTCAACATATCTGTGACTCTGTCAATAGATGATCATTTCCACACAACTGTAAAGTTGCTAATTACTACATTTATTGAGCAGAGAACCAAATATTGCTACTTTTTGATAAAGAAGTGAGAGAGAAGTGTCAAAGACTCCAAGTTTCTTTCAAAAGTCTACAAAATGATGCAGCATAGTTGACTAATCCACCTCCTATAGACCTTTTATCTTATTAATTTTAGGAGTGCTGATTCTCTTCTTAACAAGCACTAACAAAGAAATAGAAAGTTTTTGAATGTTATAGGGCCTTACATAGCAATCATGAAAAATTGTAGTACTCCCTCCTTCACATTTTATGTATCTGATTCGGTTAACGAGGCTAGACTGATATTATTTTTAATTCAAGTTTTCATAATCTTAAGTTTAGTATTAGTATATAAAATTTATATATTTAGAAACTACATTAAAAATACTATTAAACACAACAAATCAAATTTAAAAATAATTAAAAAATTTAAAGAAAATAAACAAAGAAGATAGACTTGGTTTGACCAATGAATAGTAAACATGATAGGTAAAATGGGATAGATGGAGTATTTAATAAGCAAAATGGAAGTCAGTGACTTAAATTGGCCATGTTTGGTAACATAGTTAGCTTATCCGTTAATTTTGATTTATTTGACCACTATTAGTTGTTAGACTTGAAGTGTTTGATTAATTAGTTTTTTGTAACAACTTACTCTCCAAAACGCTAAAATTCAAAAAGCTGCTCAAAGCAACTTTTTCTATCAATTTTTTGAAAAAGTCATTTTGCGTGTAATAAACTATAAGGTATCAACTAAAAGCTAATTTAGCAAACATCTTAGCTAATGCTATCAACTAGTCAATAGCTATAAGCTAACAACTATTTACCAAACACCGCAATATTGCGCAAGATGGATCAAAATAAAACCATATTATGGTCCACTTTTCAATTTTGTTTTCCTTTCCAACTGTGAGTAATTGCACAAAAACACCCCTACTTAAGAACAGAGTCAACAGACAAAGCAGCTTTGTAAAAGATAATTCACTAACATTCAAGAATATGGTCAGCTCAAACTCTATCATCAAAGAATATGTAGCAGTTGTCATGATCAAGTTGAGTTCTTTAAACAAATCTGGTCCTAGACACTAACACTCCCAGTATTGAATTAGAAGAGTGCATCAAAAACAATTTGTGAAAATACAAAAACAATGCTAGCAAAAGGCTCTAACAAAAGTTGATATGCATGCCCAAACTAAACTAGGCCAACAAATAGCAGAAATTCAAAGAGAGAGAGAGAGAGAGATCCAATTAAGGGATGGAAGAAGTGAGTCACCTGTGGTCCCTTCTCGGAGAGCCTTGGCCACCCGGAAAGGAGTTTTGCGCAGCCCTTCTCTGTTGATATCTTCACCCAAACACTGCACAAGGACTCTCACAGAATCCTCAATGGCACAACTCTCGCCTCTCTCCTCAACACACCCTCCAAACTTCACTCCATTCTCTACTTCCACATTGAAATGCTCATCAACCAAAGTGCCCATTGACAGTGATTCAATGTGTGGAACAAATCCTACGCCCCCCACTTGAGATTTCCGACCAGATCAGATCCCAAAAGACAAAAAGCCAGCAAAAGTATACCCAAAGATTCAGTCTTTCAAACACCAGAATCAAGAAACTCCCAACCAATCAATTCCCATATGTATTAATTGTTCAAATTATAAGTAAAATGATTTTCCAGACAAAAGAAAAGGAGCCAAGGTGGTGTAGGGCTGCAATCGAGAGGAAGAAGAGATGCGAGTGATAGATACGGAATAATAGTAGTATTTATAGGAACGTAGGGTTGTAGTTGATGTTTGGAATGTGTGGAAGGAGTATTGCCTTTTTTTATTATTTTTATTATTATTATTATTATTATTTTTCCTTAATTCTCCGCTTTGTTTAGACTTTAGACTATATAAAAAAGAAAAATTAATACTCCTAGGAAATATGGTTTTACGGAACTAAATATGAAAATGCAATTCAGTTATTATGCTAGAAAAATAAAAGCAAAATTGATCATTCAATACAAAAAAAAAGAAATTTTTTCACTTTAATTTGATCCTATGACTTTAGTGTTTTTGTCAATTTAGGTATACAACTTTCATTTCTGACATAAGTAGTGCTTGACTTAGCTTTGATTTTTTTTTTTTCACTTTTAGTCCTTGACTTTGATTTTTTTCCACTTTTATTTCTTTCAGCCATATGAGCAACAACTTTTAATCGGAATTAACAAACTATTGTGGCATTAAGTGTAAAGGTGTCTTTTGATAAAGTCCTAAATATATTTATAAATAAAATCGGAGAAAAAATAGGAAAAAGAAACGTCATTTGCTTGTTTTGCTTCGCCTTTTAAGCGACAACTTTTAATCGGAATCAACAAATTGTTGTGCCGATTAAGAGTAATTTTTAATCGGAATCAACAAATTGTTGTGCTATTAAGGGTGCTTTTGATAAAGCCCTGATACATTAAAAGTTATTTTTGCGGATTAAAAGTTGTCGCTCATATGGCCGAACCGAGGCAATCTGCTACCTCATAGAGCAGAACAATCCCAACTCCCTTGTTCTTAAGCTCGCCATTGGGAAGTTAGGCCGTGTGGACTTTGCAAAGATTGCATCAAAGGGCATTAAACAAGTAACATAAGCTCTTTATCAAATTTATAATGTAAATGTTACATATTTTGCTACGTCCAAATCCCAACGGTTTCTGTAGAGTACGTCAAATAGAATTTTTACAAAATGTTGCTGCCCAGGATCGAACTGGGGACCTTCAGTGTGTAAGACTGACGTGATAACCACTACACCACAGCAACCTAACGGTAGAATGGCTGTATTATTCCTATCCATAACGTCATTGACATGTCCTTATTTTATCAGATTTATAATGTAAATGTTACATATTTTGCAAAGATTTGGTAGAAAGACGTTTGAAGGAATTGACATGGAGATGATTTGGGATGACTTTAAGCAGGTATAGAATATTTAAAAATTATATTCATTTGCTTACAAAATATTTCAATTTAAATATATAAATTAATTTTGCATTATTTCGAGCAAATTGTAAATATATAAATATAAGTGATATGATCAAATCATATTTAATTATTATGTTTAACTGATTACTTTAAAATAATATATAAATAATTGGTAAATGCTAATAATCTAAATAGGTATGGATGATATTTTTATTTTTTTGACAATATTTTAGTTTAAGATTGATAAAACTTTGTAAAATATTAAAATTTTTAGTGACGAGAGAAGCCCGCAGTCACTACGTGAGGGTGTTCACTGGGTAAACCGTGCCTTGTGACTTTAGTCCGTAAATGACCACAATAAGGTAAACCAATATAGCTATCTCATAGCTGGCAGGCTCAAATCAATATACCGATAGGTTTTGAGAGTTGTACTTGTAATTTTGTACTACCTCCGTCCCAAAATGGATGTCTGGTTCGTTTAACGATGCTTGACTGAAGTAATTTTAAATCCATTTTTTCATAATATTAAGTTTAACATTAATATAAAAAATTTATATATTTAGAAACTACATTAAAAGTACTATTAAACACAAAAAATTAAATTTAAAAATAATAAAAAATTACTAAAGAAAATAATCAAAGAAAAAAGAGTTTGTTTGACCAATGAATAGTAAATAGGACAGGTAAAATGGGACAGAGGGAGTAGTAAGTAAGATGTTAAATTAATAGAAATAAATTAGATACTACGTATTAATTTTAATCAATTGGGCTGAATAAAATTAAGATAAAAATCAAATTTAATTAGATGATTTCTAATTTATTAATAGAGTAAGTAAATTAGGAAGCCAAATATCCCACAAGACAAATTTTATTGTGGACTATGGTCCAAAAGTCCAAAACTGTGTCGTCTCTCTTAATGAAAAGAAACGACACCCGTTTCGTGTAATTAATTCTGTTTATATAATATATTTAGTTTTATTTTAGATACATTGTGATTTAATTTCAGCACAACTAAAATTTCATTTTATTTCAACTATAGTTTTATTTGACACTAGTAATTTCGTCAGTGCGTTACACGGAATGGATTTGTTATAATATTTTAAGAATATTTGGATCGATATACAATTATATAAATTATAATATCGAATATTATATAGCGCAGTTGATGAAATTGGTTTGACCGATTATGTTTTCTGATGTTTTCTTTGCTTGAATTAGAGCAAATAATTGTCCAATGATACGCGAATATAGAAACAATATTACCAATTAATATATATTAGTTAATTTTCATTTTACATTTTCTTACCAAATAAAATTTATTAATTTTTTAACCAATAAAATATTTAATTAATTGACTACAAAGTTTGGGCGGGAAATGAAATAGGAGGATTTTTACTTTAATATATAGTATATATTAGAATTTTCCACATAACTAATTATTCAACCCCTAAATATTACATTTTTCTTTATAAGTATTGCACTTTTCTTTATAAGTAATAACTAATTTTTCATGATTAGTATTACATTTTTCCCATAAGTAATAATCAATTAATTTATCACTTATTAGTATTATATTTTTTCTAATTAATAATCATCCAACCCCTAAACATTACATTTTGATTTAAAAGTATTAAATTTTTTCTTTAATATATTACACTTTTCTGGTGTTACACTTTGCCTCATAACTAACAATCAATATAATCCTAATTAGTATTATACTTTTCATCATAAGCATTACATTTGTATTTAGACTCGAGCCGTTTCACCAAAAAAAATTCATGAGAAGGTCTCATAAAAGAGTTATCATTGAACAAATTTTGTTCGTTTAATAAAGTAATACTCCGTATATATTTTCAACTACCAAAGTTTGCACACACAAAACGAAGTCAACCACGGCACGGTGGTAACTTGGCTGGTTAAACAAATTAAAGTAACATTCATTTTTAATATATTAAATATTTATTTTTAGGTAATAATGTAATATATCAAAAAATAAACATTCACTACTCAAAAATATAAACATTAAATGTATTAAAAAATAAACATTCAGTATCCTAAAAATAAAGATTATATCTATGGTCAACATTGTAATTTCGACCATAGCCTATGATATAATGATTTACATAGACTCATATGGGATTCCCCAACTACCAAACAAAAGAAATCAATACGTAAGGCTATTCTTATCCGTGCACTATTCTCTCACTTTCAAAAGTGATTCTACTTTCATATTATATTATAAATATAATAATAAAATAATAATAAAGTAACTAATAAAAAAATAAAATTAAAAGTGCACAAAAGGCTGCCATGCGGCAATCTTTTGCAATTGAGTTCTACACTACATATACTTTCAAATTCTACTCCCTGATGTGACAAACGCTGATATGCCATTTTCTTCATGTTAGCCCGGTAAAAGTGTCTACCTCAAAATTTTAAGTATGGGAGTAGAATGGGGAGTATATATATTATTTTCAACAGCCCGTTTGTAGGGTTGTTAACGAACCGAACATAAACGAACGGAGGTTGTTCGTGTTCGTTTGTTAAGGATTTTAGAGTGTTCGTGTTCGTGTTCATTTGTTAAGCGTTTGTTAGTGTTCGTTAACGTTCGCGAATGTGTTCATTAACATTAACGAACACGTTCACAAACATATTCATTTACGTTCATGAACACGTTCGTGAACACTTAATAACCAAACACCTGCATAAATTCATGAACACAATTTGTTCGTGAACAGAAAATAATCTACATTCACGAACAATTATCAAACAAACAACACAACTGCAAAACTAATACAAATTTATATTTTTTATATATATAAAACGAACACTATTAAACGAACACTTAACGAGCTTGTTCGCGAGCATTACTAAACGAACACAAACGAGCTTGTTCGCGAACACTTAGCAAACGAGCTTATCACTGTTCAGACTCTGTTCGTTTATTAACCGATCTCTAAATTTTGTTCGTTTATGTTCGTTTACCTTAACAAACGAACATAAACGAACGCTTATCGAGCTCGAACACGAGTAGTTTGTCGAAAGCTCTGTTCGCTAACACCCCTACCCGTTTGGTTCGCTGGAAAATATTTGAAGGAAACGGAATTCAAATTCCATGGAAAACAAATTACCAGAAAAATAAATTCCATTGTTTGGTTGGTGGAAAATAAATTACTGAGAATATAAATTCTATTGTTTGGTTGGATTTGGAATTGTAAGGAATAATGGGTATAAAGACAATCATACCCCTATACAATAATAACAACAATAATAATAATGGTAATTAAAGAAAGTTAATGAGGGC
>CM008338.1:22928880-22942060 GCA_002525835.2 Ipomoea batatas | reverse complement strand
CTTTTTCATCAAAATTGATTAACCAACTAGAATCCTCTCCACTACCACAAATAAAATCCCTTTCACCATAGCAGATAAAATTAAGTACCCCTCTCAAGTCAAGTAATAGAAGCCTGTGAAGTAATAAATAAGTTTTATGAATATAAGTCTAATAATACTATATTAAGAGTAGGAAAAGTAACAAAATATCATAGATTTTTATGCACAGAAGAAGCAAACCCTATACAACAATATATAAACTATTTACTTATGAATTTATTGATAAAATAATAGTAAATGAAGAGATGTATAATATAAGCAAATTACCAACAATAATAGGAAACTCACTATTAAAAATGATGTAAACATTTGGAAGTGGTACATTTGGATACAATTTTTTGATGCATCTACAGACTTCTTAGGAAAACCTATAGTAATATGTCAATTATTTAAAATGAGAAAAAAAAAATACTACAATAGAAGGAGATAATACTAGCCTAAATATGAAAATCCCATGTGCCCTAGATAAATTCCAAGAATGGATGAGTCAAAAAAAAGCATGGGGTGTAGTAACTTTAAAATCAAGAATTGAAGAGATGTTAAGACATAAAAAGCTTATGTACGTAATAGGACATAGTAAATGAGGAGAAGTAGAAGAAATAATTACCTTATTGTTGCAATAGACTTATCAGCTCAAACATATTGATCAAGGGAAATTTGCAGAGGAAAAGTAAAAGACAAAGTAAGTAGACATGGGGGGTAATTCTTTATTCATCTGTGTATCTCCTTCTAATACAAGAGTATATATATATACAGGGTGATTAAGAATGCCATAATGGTAATAATTACAAGCTGTTACAAAAGTTACAATACTATATAATAATGTCCATAATAAATATTTATAACACTCCCCCTTGGACATTATTTGATCATGATCTTTGCCTCGTTAAAAACTTGCTAGGAAAACCATGTGGGAAAAACCTATACAAGAAAAAGTACAAGGTATCGTATAAAATATATTCATGTCTCATTAAAAACTTCACTAGGAAAACCACGTGGGAAAAACCTAGTTGAAGAAAAGAGTACATGATATTTATGAAATCATATATACTACCAGTTGCCTCTAAAACCTTAAATTAAGAAAACCCTATGGGAAAAACTTAGTTAAGGGAAAAGGAGTACAACCATAAGCCTTCAGGACATACTTCTTTGCAATGTCTCCCTCTTATTAAGGTTACTATATCATACTCATGCCTCATTAAAAACCACACTAGAAAAACCCTGTGGGAAAAAATCTAGTGAGGAAAAGAGTACATGGTATGCATATAATCATAATTCATATATTGCAAAAGAGTACAACTGATATTCCTCTCAAGATCAAATCTTCAGGATTTGTTTTAAGTAAATTTATTCTTCTATCTCCCCCTAAAGATAATAATCTTCAAGTTCTATATGGTTTTCAATAAGTTGTAGAGAAGAGATATGAGGCCATCTTCAGGATTGTCTTTAGAATTGAATTTGATCATATGCTTAATGATCATATGGACTGACGAAATTGTTATAATATTTTTGTTGCTCCCCCTGAATTTAACCTACGCATATCAATCTTAATTACTTTAATTTTGTAGGTAGGGATTTGAATGAGTACACAGATTTGTCAACGGAGAATTCATATATTTTTATCATTTCTTCTTGGGGAGAAAAAAAATCATTTTCAGTCAATTTGCCTTTGTAGAAAAGATCATAGTTTTGTGATGTAATCATTTTGTGATTTTATCACCTTTTGAGAAAAATGGATATTAGTAATCAACTTATCCAATATAGAATATGTGATAATTGTGTCTATTGGCTACATATCTAATTTATTTACTGCTAGTTTTATTTGAATAGCGGAATATAATGCCATGACCATTATTGGGTCTCTGCGAAAACCCTCAACTCGCCTTACATTGAATTTTCATAACACCCTCTGGTGTATATATTTCTTTAGCGAGTTTTGATTTGTATGCCTTAATTGCTCTTTTCTAAAACAGTTAACACGCTTCGGGCGTTAAACTACTGTTTTAATTTCTGGATCCAGATTTTAAGTATTCATTAGCAATAGAGGCAAAATATGTTGTCGACAACTGTAACTATTTCGCAAATATTTTTATACACATGGCATTTTTGTATCAACCAAATAGATGGCATTTCCCAAGAGTATTTTTTTAATATGGTTGTTCTGCTTCCCCGGTATTTTATTTATTTGGTGCACCTACAATTTTACTAGGGATTTTCGTCTTCTAGACGAATATCTTCAGGATAAAATTTCATGTTCTAGGAGTGACGAAATTTTTACACTAGATCTAGTTTTTGCAAATTCTGAAATCGATAATATTTCTAATGCTTCTGGCATAAAGAAAATCGCTAGAAAAGTTTAGTCCTATTTGCGGATTTCAATAATATTTCTATGGACATAGTCACTCCTTGATATTTCTAGCAGATTTTTGTTCAATTTCTGAATCTTCTGGTTCAATAAAACTAATACATGGGTTTGAAGATCTTTTAATTTTATGAAATTTTCTCGGCATTCTATAAAAAGTTTGGTCAAATCTCCCCCTAATGCCGACAAACGATCTTATAATAGAGTATGCAGTCAACGTCTTTAGTAATCCTTATTATAGACTATTGAGTATTTGATGGCTCTAAGAAAAGAGAGAACTGCAAACTGATATTGAAAAACTTAACGCAGATAGGGAAATGCGATTTTGAACCATGTACTATGTGTTTATGATATGTAGTGGTTTCTAAATTTTTGGAGGTCCCCAAAATAGATAATTTTCATCCATAATTACTTAATTTGCCTTCTGGGCAAAACTCAATTAAGATTTTAGAGCTCTAGTTAAAAATATGATATTTTATTGTCTATCTCAAATAATTTGTTTCATGATGATGATTAGGTTATCAACATACAATATCGTATGGAGTGATCTTATCACTATTTGCATCTATCAATCATGCTTTAATTTCTAAAAAAAATGAGTATCAGTTTCGATACATGCCATATATTCTTTTAGACAATTAAAATATCACATTACATAAAGGCACACAATTGTCAATATAAGATAATTATAAAATATCCTCTTTCAGAAAAATACTTATCTGACATCTTCAGTATGTTTGTCGAGCAATTGTATGGCCATCGTTGGTCTTTATATGATGTTGGTAATTGCCAAAGTCGCCATTTCACAAATTGCAAATTGGCAGGGATAGCCAAAATATCGCAGATTTGTATTACGATAAAATTGTAAATAATCAAAATTAGGCAAATATAAAAGAAAGAAAAAAAATAATAATGACCTTGCCTTCTTAAGGTAATTGATATTCCAATATTAATACTAGAATTATAATGGGCCATAAACCTATGTATGCAATAAGTAGGCATAAATAACCCATAAAGCATTTAGTAACAGTATATTCCAATTATTTGAAAAATGGAAAAAAGAGAGCAAGAGAAGGCAATCAGAGAAAGGAATGCAGGTCCTTTATTTTGACTGCAAATGTATAGTATCTCAAAAAAAACAGTCAGACACAATTTCGAAAGGTGTCACAATGAGGTGGATCATGGATGAAGCATGGAATTGCTTTACCATAAATCTGACCCACCAAACAAAGAAAACTAGATGGTAATATTAATATAATATCTCATGTCAATTACACAGTACTTTAAAATTACCCGCAGACAGTTCTCAAAGTTTATATCCATATATAAAAACATACATATTATAATAGATTACCGATAAGAATGCATGATAATAAAATTAATAATTAAATCAGTAATAAAGGATGGTAATAATTGAAACGGTTTCCTTAAGTCCATACAAGGAAATTCAATACCAATCACATAGTATGGATGATCGTATCAATTTACCATACTAAAAATTATTAAAGTAATCTAATGATTGATAAACACTCTTTAAGATTACCAAAATAATAATAATAATAATAATAATTTGCCTTCATAATAATATGTAGTTACCTAATCAAATTGAAAGTCTGGAAGAAGGGGATCTGCAAGGATGGAATCTGCAGATTAGAAGAAAACGGCGAGAACAATAAAAAAGGGAGGGACGCCGATCATCATCGGCAATTGCCACCACCGATTTTTCGTCTGCCTCCACCATCGTCAGTCGGAGAAGGGAGAACGCCACTGCCGTGCACAAACCACCGCCGCCGATCGTCGATAACGTCAGTCGGTGGGAGGCCGTCTGCACCTTCTCCGCCGCCACGCATAGGAACACCGGTCGTCGTTTCCGATCGCAGATCACATCATCGCCAGGTTTCGGATTGTTTTTGTTTTTTTTTCTCGAAAAAAATCCACATGATAAAATCGAGGGAAAAAAATATTCATATAAGAGAAGCAAAGTATGTATATGTAGAGAAAAAAAACTCGAAATTTTCTCCTTTTCCAAGAAAATTTGGTCTCAATATATATAGAATGGTGTATTTAGTGTACAGCAGATAGCAAAAAATACATTCTGGAATTTGTCATCACAATTCAGTATGATCAATAAGAATGTCATGAATGATAGAAACAAAAGTAATCCAAATATCCAATCTTGACGATTCAATGCTAAAGCCAATATCATAAGCACATTGATCACTTTTCATATTATCACTTTTCACATATTCAGAAATGCATAAAATATAAACATGAACATTTTACGCATCCTGAAAGTATAAGCCATAAAAAAAAACTCATAATATTACATTACCGACTGTGGTATTGAGCGTGCTGATAACGTGTTGTAATAGACTTATCAGCTCAAACATATTGATCAAGGGAAATTTGCAGAGGAAAAGTAAAAGACAAAGTAAGTAGACATGGGGGGTAATTCTTTATTCATCTGTGTATCTCCTTCTAATACAAGAGTATATATATATACAGGGTGATTAAGAATGCCATAATGGTAATAATTACAAGTTGTTACAAACGTTACAATACTATATAATAATGTCCATAATAAATATTTATAACACTTATATTATACTCCGTAATAATTATGAAGTAATAACCAGATCCAACATACTTAGTAAAAATGCATAATAAATTAATAAAATTAGAACATAAGCATGATTCAGCTACGTACTATCGAGTATTATACAAATGTCATCGAGCAGAGGAAAAAGCAAATTACTACCAAGGCAAGCCCGAGCTCTGAAGATCCATTTTGAAGAAGTATCAACTGACTTGATGTAATATCGGGTGTATTATCAATTATTATTATCATCTGGACCAATGTAGCCTAAAAACTACAGTAAGCTAACGGCTCTCTGGCCCAATGGGCATATTAAAAGATTATTATCAAAATATTATCATGACCTAGTGATGGTGTACTACCAAAAATATTATCAAGGTTCTCTGGCCCAAGTGGCATATTATCTGGCCCAATGAACGTATTATCAAGATATTATCAAGTAAGATTTGTCCTGACGAAACATTCAGAAGTATTATCATCTCAGTATTAGCAAGTATTAATGGAAAAAAATCCCAAGAGAAGAAATAAAGTTCAACCACAAAGATCAGTGGCAAAGTATTATTATCAGATGGTGGCAAAAGAAGATCAAGAAAAAATGCGCAAATTATATTGTGGACTATGATCATGGCCGATACTGCAGTTGTGTTGAACGGATAGTGCAGTTGTGTTGAAAAGATACTGCAGTTGTGTTGAAAGGAAACTGCAGTTGTGCAGAACAGAGACCGTTCATCTGTTCAACACAATTGCAGTTTCCTTTCAACGCAACTGCAGCATCCGTTCAACAACTGCAGTATCAGTTCAACACAACTGCAGTTCTAGACGGATGACACAACATCTGTTCCGCGCAACTGCAGTTTCCTTTCAACACAACTGCAGTATCCGTTCAACACAACTGCAGTATCAACCATGATCCATTGTGGACTATGGTCCACAGTATAACGACTGGAAAAAATGCCTTATCTACAATGGAGCAAGAAGACAAATATGAAAGAAGACAAAAATGTAAGATAGCAAAAATAAAGAGACTTTATTAGCTTATCTTATTATACTTAGAACTTATCTTATTGTACTTGATGTAATAACTTAATCAGATCATGCCAAAGACCTTGTGGTCAAGTGGCACTTGGTGTCCCGATTAACACTTTCACATGAATGATGGGAGTGGGTTTGAGCCTCAGTGGAGGCAATTGATGACTTGTTGTGTTTCTTGAAAAAGAACTTATCCACTTTTTTAGGTTTTAAAGATCTTGAAATATATTAATATTGAGTATAATGAAGAAGCTTCAACTAGTAATAATTCTAGAAATTTTACTAAAGAATGGAATAAAATTATTGATAATAAAAATAAATTAGAGCAAGAAAAAAGAGATTTGTATGAACTCAAAAAAAAAAAAAAAAGAGATTTGTATCAAATAGGTAATTACCATAGAACTAGATATATAATATGTGAAAATGATGTGACAAGGAAAGACTATCATTATATATGATAAATATAAATAAACAATCAATAATTTAAACAAACTAGATAAAAAGATAATAGAACTTGAAAAACTAGCAGCAGAAAAAAGAAGAGCAGTATTAACACGTATTACTGAAAGATTTTAAGAATTTAGAAATACTCAGATTAAAATCATGAGTAGTAAGAATAAATTTAGAGCTGGAAAAATTATTAACATTAACACCCTTGATAGAGCAATAAAAATAAAACAAAGAAGCCTTAGTAGAAATAAAAAATCACTTATGAAATTCTTAAAGAAGTACACAGTAAATGTCAAGAGTCAGTTTTATGAACGCACCGATATCGTATAGATATAATGTTTTTATTTTTTTTTATTCCAAAATATTATGGCATCTGTTCTTTGACGAACCGACATCGTAACTTATATTTAAAAAAATGGGCGGTACTATACGACGTCGGTTAGACATCTAGCCAAAGCTGTATAGTTTGTTAATTTTTATTTTATTTTTTTTATATATGTTAGATGTCAGTTATGTGTAATAACTGACGTCGTAACGTTTTTAAATTAATTTATAAATTTAATTAATGTTTTGATGTTGGTTTTGTAAAAAAAAAAAAATTGACGTTATATATGCGATGTTGTATGTATTTTCTGTAGTAGTGTTCTGCTGATATTTGAGACTTCAGTTCCCCATTGGTAGTTTCTTTCTTCTTATTCTCGGTTGCTTTTATCTCGGACTCCTGCATTTGCAAGAATACCATCATATATTTGAAAGTATTATATCAAAGAATCACAAAACAGCAAACTTAATTGGCTATGCATTTTATATATCGAAATGTGTGCCTGCTTCAGGAACAGCTATTGCTTGGCATTTTAGATATCGAAATCTGTGGAATTCCTGCAACATTAACCACATAATGAATTCCAAATCAAAGTGAATCAGAACCACAATTCCCAGGTAAAATCACTTCTCTTTTACGAAGATAATCTCAATAATAATCTCCCAAATTAAACCAATAATGTATGTCCTTTTGAAAAACCTCCCAGCAGGTTCCGATTTCATATTATTTGATTCTCTTTAAGTTTCCAAGGCACAGAGATGTATCATAGTGATCACGTTGGTACAGTACCACATCAAGAGATGGGGTACAGAAGCCCTTTTCGGTCCTTATACTGTGGACCATGGGTTATGGCTTGATACTGCAATTGTGTTGAACAGATATTATAATGTGTTGAACTGATACTGCAATTATGTTTAAAGTGAACTGCAGTTGCACGGAACAGAGTCCGTTTCATCTGTCTGGACTGCAGTTGTGTTGAGCTGATACTGCAATTGTGTTAAACGGATACTGCAGTTGTGTTGAACGGATACTGCAATTGTGTTAAACTGATACTGCAATTGTGTTGAGCGGATACTGCAGTTGTTAATGCAGTTCTGTTGAACGGATGAACTCCGCGCAACTGCAGTTTATTTTCAACACAACTGCAGTATCTGTTCAACACAACTACAGTATCAGTTCAACAAAACTGCAGTATCAGCAGTCATGACCATGGTCCACAGTATAATTTGCGCAGAAGCCCGGGAAAACTACCATACATAACAACAAATTAATAAAGCAACCACTCGAGTCGATCACTAAACATCTGTATTTAATGTAAAGCAAATCTGAATATTGAGCACATGGAAATGTACCACACATAAAGAGCTATAGGATTCATTAGCCCTGGAAGGCTGGAACCCACATAACAATTAATCAAGAACATTCCTTTGTGCCCACCAAAACAATGATCCTCAACTTTTAATTCTAAGCATTCTTACAGTGCTGTATAAAAAGCTGGGGTTTTTGTTACCCCCGGAAACCTACTCCATTGGACCCACTCGGTTTCTTAAACGTTATTGCGATTTGAAAGGTCAGATTCACTCTGTGGTGTCAACAACTCAACCAGGGCAAACACTAATTTTATGAAGAGCAGCTTTCTTGCAATTATGCAGCCAAAGAAGAAAAAGACTGTTTGGTAAATGGCTGATAGCTGTAACAGGCTGAGAAGAGGAAATGGACCAGAAGATAGCATAGCATGCACCATTCGATATTTCTAACTGCAAAGCCAAGCTTCTCTCTAAAGTTTTCTGCAAATCCCTCCTGATCTTGGCACCCCTTTGCCATTATCAAGCTTAGCTCACTCTACATTTCAAATACCAAAAAAAAAATTGTCAGTCAATGTGTCAAACAAGAAGGATACCATTGAACTTCAATAATGCAAGAAACTGATAACATACCTTAACAAAGTGCACTCAAAAAATTATTATATTTAGCTTTCAATTGAAATCTTTAACCTCAAAACCACACCACAATGGCTCCACAACCCATGCCCTTATCTCAAAGCAACCCCTATATAGTTTTAAGTTTAAATAGGTTTGTTTACATATTAAAATATAAAATAATGAAATTAATATATTTTAATAAAATATAAAGTAAGAACATATATTTGAAAATATATAATGTAAAACAAAATGTTTATAGTTCATAAAATTAGTTTATACAAAAATTAATGTTCAAACATACAAATGTCAAATTGAAATTACAACCAAACATATTAAAGCGAAAAGATCAAAAGAATTTTAGTTATGAGGGGTAAAGGATGTCATTTATTTAAAATCTACTAATACTAATAGGAGCCAAAGAAAGTTAGGCCTATATTGGGTAGAAAAAATGACGGTCAAATTATTAAATCAAATGGATGGTTTAGATTGGTTAGATTTATATTTTTTCTTGAGATTTCCTAATTTATCCTTAATTATATGATTATCCGTTAAGTTTTCCGTTAAATATTATCTTTTCCGTTAATATTCCGTTAACTTTTAACTTACCAATTAATTTCTATAAGTAAGGTCTTAGGTTCGAACCTCACCCCAATCAAAGTTGGCATAATTATTGAACATATACTACGAATATGTTAAAATATATTATTCAAAGTAAGTAACTCACTCAATTACTTTTATTAAATTAAGTAAATTAGTAATTACAACAAAAAAATAATACATATGCATTTCTTTAATTTATAATTCGATGTCTACAATGCCTTTAGTAAAAAAGAAATATTCACTATCAAAAATTTTAGAAAGAGATATAATTTCATTAGTTATATTATCTATATTTTCTACAATACAAAGATTCCTTACCTTCAAATTTATTAATTAATTATATTCACTACATTGTTCATTGTTTTTTTTTACACTATATTGTAATTAAATAGCAAAGTTATACTAAAAAATAATGTTATATATTTATTTAACAAGTACTCCGCATTATGTTAATAACATGGAAAAAAGTATAAAAAAAAAAAAGTTTGAAGTCAATCATATTAACCACTTAGGGAGGATTTGTGGACAAAGAAAACATTGAAATAACCCAATAAATTGATTTAAAACTCATTATTAAAAATGTCAATATGTAGGGCAATAGAACACTGTGACACATTTGATGCATTGAAAAGATGCTGAGACTACAACATTGTTGGAATCAATCTTTCAAGTTCAGAAAAAGAAGAAATTTGAAAAATAGCATGGCAACTCTTGTAGCATTCATTAATATTGTATGTAAAATACTTATTGTGCATTTTTTAAATATATTAGAACTAATATAAATTTACAATTCATTTCATTTTCTATAATCAACTTGATTGGATTAAAGACAACAAACATCGATCTTGACAGCAAAAATAATTAGTATATAGGATGTAGTCACTATCTAAAAATGTTTATACTATCATTTTTAGACTAAGTATTTAGATTAGCGTTTTTACAAAATTGTAAATATTTATTTTAATGACAATTATAATTAATATTTCATATATTATCTTGCATTCATAAACTTTGAATTACCGATTTAAATAAACAAATTCAACATTTAATTACATATGCATGAACATCTCCTATAAAATCTTACATTGATATATTTTGAAATATTTATTTAATAATAAACATTAGGCATTATCTCATTCGCACAATGTGCGTGAAAAACTAGTAATAAGGATAAAGATGAAAATTTAAAAAAAAAAAAAAAAGTTAGGAAGCTACTAGCTTATTTTTGAAAAGCTACCTAAGGTAGCATTTCAAAATAGACTCTTATTTTAAGCTACTAGCTTATTTTAGGAACATTACCAAACAGAGCTTATAGCTTATTAGTAGCTTAAAATAAGCTATAAGCTCCTAAATAAGCTCTGCCAAACAGAGCCTGGGAAGGTGGTCACTAACGGAGAATATAATTTTTAACGGGAAAGTTAACACTGCGTGGGTTTTTAGCCATGAATATCATATAATCAAGGATAAATTTGGAAATCACTTAATAAATCTAAAATTTGAGAAATCATAACAATTTATTTCATTTAATTATTTGACAGACATTTTTAGTACCCATTATAGATCTAACTTTATTGGCTATGTTTGGCAAACCTAGCTGAAACGGTAGCTGAAAGCTGAAAAATAGTTGAAAGCTGAAAAGCTATAAGCTCGAAGCTGAAATCTGAAGAGCTATAAGTTAGCTGTTATGCTTAAAAGTATTTGATAAAATTAGCTTTTTGATAAATTGATAAATGTAAAAAGACTAAAAAGGACATCTTCATAAAAGTTAAATAGTTTTAAATTTAAATAGCTTTGTTTACATATTAAAATATAAAATAATGAAATCAATATAATTTAATAAAATATAAAGTAAGAACATATATTTGAAAATATATAAAATAAAACAAAATGTTTATAATTCATAAAATTAGTTTATACAAAAATTCTTGTTCAAACACAAATATCAAATTAAAATTACAACGAAATATATTGAAGAAAAAATGCCAAAAGAGTTTTAATTGGGAGGGATAAATGATGTCATTTATTTAAAATAATAAGGATAAAGATGAAAAAAAAGTTAAGAAGCTACTAGCTTATTTTTGAAAAGCTACCTGAAGTAGCTTTTCAAAATAAGCTCTTATTTTAAGCTACTAGCTTATTTTGAGAGCATTACCAAACAAAGCTTATAACTTATTAGTAGCTTAAAATAAGCTATAAGCTCCTAAATAAGCTCTGTCAAACACAGCATTGGGTCTTATTAATTTGAGCAATCATATCATATCTAGTTTTTCACGTGCATTGCGTGAATGAGATAATGTCAAACGTTTATTTTTAAATAGGTACTTCAAAGTATATTAATGCAAAATTATATAGGAGATGTTCATCAGTTCATGCATATGTAATTGATTATTGAATTTGTTTATTTAAATCGATAATTTAAAATATTTGAATACAATATAATATATGAGATATTGATTATAATTGTCATTAAAATAATTGTTTGTAATTTTGTGAAAACGCTAATTTAAATACTTAGTCTAAATAAATATTACTTTTGACTTGAATTTCTCTAAGTCTTTTTAATTCTCTTTCAGGTAACATTGTCATTGCCTTCATCTTCAGTACTTGTTTTATTTATTTATTGATAATGTGTTATGTGCAGTTGGATTACTGGTAGTAGTATAGAGGGTATTGACGAACACAAGCGCTGACTGCGAGACTTCCGCCTTCACCTTTTCGGAACTCCACCCTTTCTGCTTTCCCATTTTAATTCTCGCTTTCAATTCCCCATAAATGCCATGATTGCGTTCACACGTCAACCGTTAATCATCCGTCTCATCGCTCTCCCATCGGTCCGATCGATGCCACGCGGCCCCATCTCCTTCTCTTTCTTCCCCTATAAATATTCTTCATTTTCACTCTTTCTGCTATTTCTGCCGTTTTACCTCATTCCTCACCATCTACCCTTCGTCGTTTTACCGTCATATCTTCTCCGCATTGCGCCTCTTTCACCCATCGTTGTCTTCCTTTTCCTTCTATGGCGTCAGTTTCAAATCCTCAGGTAGGCATTTCCCTTCTTTCTTTCTCTTCCTTCGCCTATGGCTTCTTCTTCTTCGGACCATCTCACGGGGGTCATGATTATGGCTATGTTTGATAAATAATCAGTCTATCAGTCAATTTTAGCTTATTTGACCACTATTAGTTACGTTGTTTGGTTAATAAGTTTTTTGTAACTTCAAAATGCTAAAATTCACAAGGCTACTCAAAGCAGCATTTTCAATTAGCTTTTTTGAGAAAAAAAGAAATTATACCAAATAGCTATCAGCTAACAGCTAATTTATCAAACAACTTTCTACAATCAGCTAATATTATCAACAAGTCATACATTCTAACCCAATCAGCCAACATCCATTTACCAAACAGGGCCTATAACGGTTCGCTAATTAGCTCACTTACTAATTTAACTATATAATTTTTTTTGAGGAAAATTTAACTATATAATTAATCTACCACTAATTAGAAAACAAGATTATTTATTTCCTTTTAGAGGTGTCACATTACTAATAAAATAGTTCTGATAATATGATATATATATATATATATATATATATATATATATATATATAAAAGAAAAATTTATTCATTCGTTAACAAAATTCTTAACGTACCAAAAATCTCTTATTATAATAAAGAGAGAAGATTTGGCTAATAGAATTGCTCCATTCTCCCGCCTAACAATTTCCCTTTCATTTTTTTTTTTTTTTTTTTTTTTTTGTTGCTATACTTTAGGGTGAAAGTTGTGTTGGACTCTCAAAAAATGGACCAGAGATTTAGGTTCCCAAAGAATTTGTATTTGTTGTCATATCTGTTTTGGTTAAAAA
>CM008338.1:22913277-22928686 GCA_002525835.2 Ipomoea batatas | reverse complement strand
CTGGGAGCGTAGAGAACCTAGGATCTTATTGTAATTTCAATTTTTTTCGATAACAAACCTAATGAAGAATCAAGCTGAGCAAATGGAGAGAGAGTGAGATTGTTCGAGAGAAAAAGGGAGACAGAGACGACTGAGAACGGGAAATGGGGAAATGGGTTCAATGGAGACAAGGAAACCATTTTCACAGCTTTTTTTAAATAAAGTTTAAAATTAAACCAAATAAAGAAGGGGAATAGATTACCCTATAGCGATGAGAAATTGCTGTGTGATCTTTGCATCAGTTTTATGAAGACGTCATCGATGTAGTTGAAATCGCTAGCTTTGCGGTCTTTAATTCTTCGTTTCTTGATGAACTGTGTGTTATGCATGCTGCAATTTGTGAAAAACTTAGGATTTAGGGAAGTGTATTTGGCCTGGGTTTCCATTTGTGAAGGGTGAGTTAGGGTTTCAGACATCTCCGCGAAGGAGACAACGAACGAATGGTGCGTAGCTGAAGAGCGTTTGATGGGTTTCTGCTTTTTTATTCTGCCCAGAATCCAAAATGAAGCAAAGGAAAGAGAATAGCAAAGATAAAATATTATTTAAAAAAAAAACAAAGATAAAATATAATTTGTTTGCTTTCTATTTCTGCCGAAACCAAAAACAATGGTGAAGGAATCTAGGAAATGGGATAAAAAGCTGTGAAAAAAGAAAAGGGGATTAAAAGCCGTGAAAATGGTTTCCTTGTCTCCCTTTTCCGCCGAAAACAAAAGGGACTAAAAGCCAAAAATGAAACCAACTTTTGCTTCTCAAACCTCTTGAATTGTGGTCTATGCTGTCTGATTTTGATGAGGGGGCCACAAAAAATATATTACAATACTAATAATAATAAAAAAAATTGGTTGGGGGGCCAAGGCCCTCTGCAGCTACCATGTGGCTCCGTCCCTGGCCGCCAATGTGGTAGGAAAAATAATATAGGTCATCATCTTTATATTCAAAGTTTGGGCTACTATTATGGGTATATATTACTTTTTTTCCAATTTTGTTTTTAATTTTATTAATATTATTATTTTCCAGATGTAATTATATTGTTATTATCAGTATTTGTGTTATTAGTTTTTGTGTTGTTTTATTAAATGTAAGTACTATTTATCCTTCTATTTGCCTTTGTAATAACATTTTTTGTATGTACGAATTATTATTGTTATAATTATTTGTAAATTGTTATTTATGATATATTTACAGTTATAATTATATTTGAAAAAAGATTTATTTACAGGATATATTTATTTTTTATTTGCTTTTATAATCGTAGCGTAGTTTGTATGTCAAATATATATATTTGGATTTTCAATAATTTAACTGGCAATATGAATAATTTTTTGATTTGTTTTTTTTTTTTTAAATATGTGCTGAATAATAAAGCTAATTATTATATTTATTATATGAGTCTGCCTAGGCTACATAAATTTACATTTTTGTTTTTAGTTTTTTTTTCTTTTTGTAATTATATATTGACAGAATCCAAATTTTAGGTTGCTATTCAATCATATTGCTTTAGCGTTATGTTTAAATGTTTTAATGTTTGAGTAATCTTTTAGTTTTTTTTTTAAAGAAATTCGTATTTAACTTTGGTTAGTTGACTCTTATATTTCTTTTTCATATTTGTAGAGGTTGAGTCTCATATATCATTTTCATTTTTAAATTTTAGTAATTTAATTTTTTTTGTAACTTAGTTATGAAATATAGTTTGTTACAATAACGTTATTAATGAATTAGTATTTTGTTGTAGAAAATGTTGCTCTATTGTTGGAAAAGTCAAAATCAGTGCAAGGAAATGATCGTGTCTTGTTTGAATCAGCAAATCGAAGCTTAGTTGGAGTTTTTATGAATTCTCTATCTACTCCCCTTACGATAGTGAAAAATTGTAAATGTACATCTAATTAAACTTATTATTTGATTATTTGGAAAAATTTTAATATACATTTCTTTTTAAATGTAGGTCATAAGATTCATAACACTATATCTCAATGTATTGGAGAGTTGCCTACCAAATTTGATGCTTCTAATAGTATTACTACAATTGGTGGTGATAGTGTTGTACATGATACGCCAAATACTTCAAATGTTTTGCCTGTAATTATTGACTCGGCTAATGAAGTAGTTAATCGCCCAACCAATTCAGGTTATTGTTTGTCGTTTGTTTATTTTATATATATATATTATATATATATATATATATATATATATTATTTATTCTCTTTGAAAATAATTTATTCTATATGGTTGTTAAGTGAATTTATTTTATTTGATTAGGTAATTTACAACAGACCGATGCTACTGTTTTGAGTACTGTGACTGGTACTGGACAAAAATTGGTTCTACTATATTAGCACCAACTCTAGATGTAGTTAATGAAATCAATCAGTATATGAGTAATTTGAATCCGATGGATGGGAAAACATATTTTAGTTGTGACAGTGTTTGTCACTCTGATGCATGTACAGATTCATTTGCTCAACTACATACCCCAGAATTCTTGAATGGGTTGCGATGCTTAGGTATTCCTAACCATTCACTTGCTCTTAAAGTTGGTTCTCCAGTAATGCTGTTGCGAAATATAGATCACTCCATTGGGTTGTGTAATGGGACCAGATTGGTTATTACTAAATTAGCAGAGCATGTTGTTGAAGCAGAAATATTGTGTGGAAAAAATATGGGTACTCGAGTGTTGATCCCTAGGTTATCAATGACACCATCAGATCCTCGATTGCCATTTAAGTTTGAAAGGAGACAATTTCCACTAATGTTGTCTTATGCAATGACAATAAACAAGAGCCAAGGACAAAGTCTATCTAATGTTGGACTATTTTTATAGAAACCTGTTTTTGTACATGGACAACTCTATGTAGCTCTATCGAGAGTTAACAATCCTAATGGTCTTAAAGTTGTTATTGTTGATGATAAGGGAGGTTATTGTTCTTCAACATCAAATGTGGTATACAAGGAAGTTTTTAAGAATTTGTAACTTTTATATACAATGGACATTTTATTTTTATGTGTAGCCAAAAAGATATTTATATATTTTGTAATGAATATGATATTCCACCTTTAATATTGTTTCTTATTTTAATCAATTATTACCATGATACTATAATTAAACTAATTATACATAAAAATAAATTATAAATTTACTACAAAGTTGCTTATATGTTAAATTAAATTTAATTATTTTAATACTTTGTAATAATATAATATTAAATTTATATTTTCAAATTTTAGTCCGTGCATCGCACGGGTGGCATACTAGTTATTATTACAATAATACACCACTGCAAATTTTAATACCATAAATTTACCTTCACCTACCTAGTCCGTTACGGCGTTACCGATGTGACTATATACTTATAGCCACTTACCAATCTTCATTACCACTGTTACCTACAGATTTAAGTGTTACTACTATAACCATCTATAATTATGAGCATTTTTTTGTTATATATATGTCACTAATAAACCTACTTACTCTATTACGTCTGCTCACGCTTTGATTCACGATTTCTCGGATGATATGCAGGAAAGCGTTTGGAAGCAAATTTGGAAACTAAAGGTGCCTAGCAAATTCAATACCTTCTTATGGATCGCCACCCATGATCGGATTATGGGCAATGTGGAACGTGGCGCGGTTTTGCTATGGATGATAACTGTGACTGATGTCCGAGGTCACGGGAATCCACTGATCACATCCTCCGGCACTGCACCGCAGCCAAGGAGGTTTGGAAGGCTTCACCTCTACTGAACAGCGAAGGAGATGGAGGCAGCTTGACGTTCGTCAATGGATCACCGACAACATCATCCAAGGGAAAGACGAGGTGGAGGGAGAAGACCGGCCTATACGGTTTACCATCATTCTCTGGTGGCTATGGAGATGGAGGTATGACAGAGTGTTCAACGATCGCGAGTTGGACACTCAACGTAGGGTCAGCTGGATCAGAGAAGCATAAGAGGAAATCAACTGGGCTTTCACGCGCCACAACAGCAATACTAACAGGGCGGGAATACTCAGGACTGCTCGATTAAGGTCACCAGGTCACGCTCAACATTGACAGGAGCGTGAAATCAAGCAGCAATAGAGCAGGCATAGGCGGCGTTACGCGAAACAGCAAAGGCGAGTGGATTGGGGGCTTTCTACGTGGTACCGCCTACAAAGATCACGCATGGGCGGAAGTGGAAGCCATTGAGGAAGGCCTTAGGTGGGCGTGGCAGATAGGAGTTCGCGACATGGAAACTCAGTCGGATGCAAGAAACGTGATTCAATGGATTCGAGAGGGTTCGACGGGCCATGGACCGGTCAGCGACTATATCAACATGATCACAGATTGGGTCGCTAGAGAGTGGAGAATCTCTTTCAAAGCGATTTACCGTGAGCAAAATAAGGTGGCTGATCGTCTTGCGCTAGGAGGTGCTATGTACCATGATGAGCTAGTGACGCTTGCAGATTGCCTGGCGATGAGCGAGGAAGCTTTTTTTGATGATTTGGCGCATGTTACGAGCGTGAGAAGAGTGGTGGAGTCTGACTAACTGCCACTCCCCATGGGTCCCCCCTCCTTTACGATTTAAAAATAAATAAATAAACCTACTTACTCCACTACAACAAAACATGGACTTTATTATGTTTTTTTAATTTATCATATAACTATGTGACTTTTTTAAAAAATGTATAAACAATGATTTTACGTGAAAATTACAATTTATAAAAATATATATATTATTTTCGACAACATTTTATAGATTGAACCATCATCGAAGCTCAGTTATTATTTTTAAATAATAACTTTATATGGTGATTTCTCCATAAAATCGTTGACAAAATTTAAGTTAATTAGAAAACAATTAAAATAACTTACAATGATAATTGTTTCAAATAACAACCATTGTTCCTTCAAAAAAAATAACAACATATTATTAGTATTGCTGACTCTAGACCACAATGTGGTTGGCTATTATTATTATTCGTTTTTGCATAACACATCTACCATTGTTGTGAAACACAATTGCTGATATTGACTTTGTTATAATTCAGTATTATGCTCGAATCCACTCTCTTCCATATAGGAGTGTAAACCGGGTGCTACTAGACCACAATGTCTTTGGCCGCTTTCATCATCATTATTACTTATTTACTCACTTTTCGTGTGCATATATATTATTGCTAGTATTATTTTTTAATTTACCTACCTTTACCACAATGTAATTATCTAGTTGTACAATTACCACCACTAGTAAAAAAAAAAAAGGTCATGATTTCTTATTAATTTATTTACAATTTTGCTACTGTACATTATTTTTTAACTAAACGTGACCCTTTTTTAAAACTAGTCGCAAAATTCTAATTTATACTTTCTTTTTTTTACTAATGCACTATCATTACTTAATATCTTATTCGCTTATTTATGATTATGAAAATAAATAATTTTTAAATAAAATCATATTTATTTTATAAAATGGAAAACAAATAAACAATTAAACTTGGATAATTTTTTAAACATTTTATTACAAATAAAAAACTTTAAAAGTAAAATATGGAAACTCAAAAATATTAAATATATATACATTGTACATCTAATCCGACCTCAGTGAATTGTTAAAGTATCCTCATATAGTTATGGCACATTCACATTGGTCACAAGTCACAACTATGCAATTGGCTTCACCATGTATGAGCCTAAAATTACATCTTCGAAATATATATAATCATAACATCTCTATCCGTTGTAATTTTTTAAAGAACTTTTTAGATGTCAAGCAGGCTAGAAGTTTTGGAAAAGAGAGAGAGAGAAAAAACAAAGAAAATAAGAAAAAAAAATATCCAAGCATTTACGTAGGGGTGAGCATCGGTCGGTTTCGGTTAATAACCGACCGAAAACCGATAACCGAAAGCATTTTTTTAGTCTTCATAACCGACCGAAACCGACCGATTATTTGCTTAGAACCGACCGAAACCGAATACGTCGGTTTCGGTCGGTTATTCGGTTAACCGACTAACCGAAGCTAAGCTGCTTGAGAAGTGAGAAGTGGGAAATGGGAATACGACCAAGTCTGGATTTCCTTAGAAACTCGGTGATGACTTCGAGTCTCCGACCTTCGGCGAGCTAGCAATGAACAGACGATGAGACGACAAAGATGGACACAGGCCGCACAGAGCAGCGACTCCGGCGAGGCAGAGAAGCAGTCGACACTCGACAGTAAGCTGAGGCGCAGAGCACTGAAGTCTGAAGAAACTGAGGAGTGAGCACTACACTTTGGTTGTTAGGCGTGGCTGAGTGGGTGACTTCACAACCCAATGTCACTAACTCCACTTTTACAAAGAAAATGCCACAAAACACACAAACCCAAAACCCAATACCCAAAAATAAGAAAAGTCTGCCACACAAATGACGAAACCCAAAACCCAATGCCACTAATCCACTTTTGAGGCAACCTTCATATTTACAGAGTATATATATAATATTATATAATTATATATATATCCTCGGTTATTCGGTGACCGAATCTAACAAAGCTTTATAACCGAAAAATAACCGATTAACCGTATAACCGAAATTTTTTTGGGTCTTGTAACCGATAACCGACCGATAACCGAAATTATCGGTCGGTTCGGTTATCGGTCGGTTCGGTTAACGGTTTTTCGGTATTTTTGCTCACCCCTACATTTACGCGCCCAAGTGCCCAACGGACACTTACTACATCTATTTATATATAATTTTGTTTATACCCGTGAGTCCCCACCAAATCAATATTGTAATCATTTTTTCTTTTAATTCTCCTCTCGCCTCTCTCTTTCAAGTCAGCCTAAAAATATGATATTAAAAAAAAAAATCGTTAATGGAGATGCTCTTAGTACCAAATGGCGTATATTGTGGGATACATGGAACCTGCCATATGTAAATGTAGGGGTGGGTGGGAGGAGACCTAGGGGCACCTTTTACAAATTTTTGAAATTAGTGTATACAAAGTATAATTGTGGGGTTCTATATATGCATAGCTTATCGGTGAATAAAAAATTAAAAAAAAAATTACGCTATGAGTAATTATATTATTTTTTAAAAACTTGACGATTTAATATAAAGTGTGATGTATGTTAATTATATGTAAGTATGCCATTTAATTTAAAAAAGACAATTTGACTTAGCCCAACTTTGTTGAGTTGGCTATTACTCTATTAGTTAGCATCTAAATTACTTTTTTAGTACACTAGTAAATTTAAATATTTAATAATGTGATGGCTTTTATATATATATATATATCTCAGTATATGACTTTCAATTATATGATTGCATTGAATATATATACATACATCGTACCTAACTAAATACTTCAATTCATACATCAAATCATTTCATAATTAGGGCCCAAAGTTGTCTTGCCAAAATCACAATAATAAAGCTCAACCTAAAAAAATATTTTAAGATATTATGCGGATATTAACAATTTTAAAGATAAAATTTATCACTAACTTTAAATTTTACTATAAACAAGTAAATAACAACAACAGCAGAGAATAATGTTCAAATTAACTAGAACTACACACAAAAGTTGCACTACAATAAGTTAATTTTTACCCCTTATGTTATTATTAAGGAAGGGTATTAAGGATTCATTATGGTTATGTGCTTGGGCATACATTCTTAATACGTTCACTGCAACACTCATGAACCTGAGGGAATTAGATATAAATGCTTATGACTAGCTTGTAGATAAATATCTTTTTTTGATGGTTAAGGTCACATTACTCGTACATCCCACACATTGATATTTTGGTTAGTAATATATGCGAGTGATTTAATGTTGCGATTTTGTATGTTAGAGACAAAGGTATCATTAATGCCCTTTCATCATTGATCCCTCTCCGTAACTGACGCTTGTGATTCTATGTAAAGGAGGGCGAGCCATAGTTGAGCTATGTGTTAGATGGTTCTGACCCCTGATTGTTGTCATTCTTCATTGTAATTATTTGAAGCTTTATCAGTGCTAATGAAGTGTGAGATTTCCGCCACTGTGTCTAATTGTGTCTATGACCGACCCAAATGTTCCTCATACTATATAGGAACAAGGTGCCTGGCCGAAACGGTTCTCGAACCTGCTTACCCCGGTCATTGGGTGATGGGAGCAAGGCATCGGACCTGCTTACCCCAGTCATGGGGTTATGGGAGTAAGGTGCACAGTCTAAACGGTTCTCAGGCTTGCTTACCCCGGTCATGGGGTGATGGGAGCAAGGTGCCCAATCTAAATGATCATCGGACCTACTTACCTCGGTCATGGGGCGATGGGAGCAAGGTGCCCGGTCTAAACGGTCCTCGGACCTGCTTACCTCGGCCATGGGGTGATGGGAGCAAGGTGCCTAGTCTAAACGGTTCTCAGACCTGCTTAACCTGGTCATGGGGTGATGGGAGCAATGTGCCCATCACATGAGCAAGGTGTCTGGTCTAAACGGTTCTCGGACTTGCTTATCCTGGTCATGGGGTGATGGAAGCAAGACACCCATCCGAGGTGCAAGGCGCATGGTCTAAATGGTTCTCGGATCTACTTACCGCGGTCATGGGGTGATGGGTACGCGAGAGCTAATCGAAAATAAGCAAAATTGCAAAAATTGAACACAATCCAGTTTATAAGAACACAAAAGCTAGTCACAAAGGCCCGGAGGCCGATAGTTGTCAAAATACAGTTGTTTTTTACCAAGCACAATGGGGTCGGGCTCCCAAGAAACTAGAGTCCTACTCTAGCCGGCGTTGCTGCTGTTGCTCGACGACCTGCTTGGCTGCCTGGTCGGCAACGTCCTCCGTGTACGGAGGGGGCCTCGAGTCGGGGACCTCGGCCGGAAGAACACCCAACAGCTTGGGAAGGTCGTTCTCATCCACGGTCGCCTCCATCGCCGATCGGATTTCACCCTGCATAGCGCGATGATCGCTTGTGAATGCCCAGGTACCGTATGTGTACATTAGGTCCGCGCCGACCTGGGTCTTCACAAAAACCATGAAAAAAAGCCTCAGCGGGCTCAAGGCCTTTGCAGAGATGGCCGGCGAGACGAGCAGGATCCGCCACGGCATCCAAGAGAAAGTTTGATAACGCACGGTAGCCCTCCACGGCCGCCTTGAGCTTGAGTTTAGCGTTGTCGGCGCGCATATTAGCCGCCTTCACGGCCTGCTCGGGTGACCTCATTTGGAGCTCCATATCCTTCAACATGGCCTCCTTCCCACCTATGGCCTTTTTAAGAAGGTCAACCTATTTTTGATGCATGGCCTCCGACTCTCGAGCCCTAACAAAAAGATCGGTGACCGAATGAGACATCTGCAAAGGCAACATCAGTTAGTTATGGTGAAAACAGAGCCTCCTAGGGTATGATGTGGATACCGACTTACATCAAGTCCCGGGCAATCAACTTGTTGACCTAGTCGATCGGCCAGTCACGGTTCAACTCTGGTGGCGGCGTGACGACGCATATCTTGTGGAGCAAGGCGGCCAGGTGGTCGTCCCCATACTTTAGGAGGACGTCCCGTAGTGGCGAACGTAGGGCGGTAGCCACTTAGGTCTCAGGCTCGCCTAGAGAAGCGGTTAGATGGTCGTCTTGGTGAGCGCTATAAGGCTGGGAACCCTGGGTCGGTTCCCCCGAGAACGTCTCAACCTCGTGGATGATAGAGTTGTAAGAAGATACTGAGAAGGAGCCTATCTTGACCGAACTGTCATAATCCCAGACTGAGGCATTTTGGCTGTCTGAGTCGGATATGTCTTCACCTTTACAGGTAATGGAAAACGTCTTAGATCAAGGTGGCCCGGGAAGGTTTGAGAGCAACGCTCGGACCCAGGTTAGTTAGTAATAAAATCAAGAGCAAAATATAAAGCGCATGAAAAAAACCGTACCAATGATTCGATTGCCGCTGAAAAAACAAAGATCGTCGTAGTACTTCGATCTCAAGAGTAGTTAATCAAGGTGCTCTGGTCTCAAAAAGCTGAAAGTGCAGCGACGCCCACTATTTATAAGAGGCCCAATGAGGGAAAAACGTTTCGAATTCCGAACTCTAACACGAATCTCGAAGGTGCCTCGTAGTACGCCACATGTCCTCGAGCGGTGAGTTAGGATTACGCCACTCCAGTGCGACTACGTGACCCGGAGTTCTAGCCCGATCCCAGCTGTCAAAGCTCTTTAGCCCGGATCCTTCCTCCCTAGCCGTCGTCAAAGCCCTGGCTAGGGGGGCTACTTGATGGGGATTATTGCTCGAGTATCGCAACCACTCGATGATCGGTCCCCGATCTGTAGAGCATGGCAAGACCGAGCCTCGCACTAACCAGTCTATCTGACCATTGTCCTCCCGACCGCCCGTCCTACGGAGCCTGCAAGGCACGACTCAAGGGAACCACTCGGGTCTAGTCGGCCCGATCTTCTTGCCTTAGAGCGCTTCTTCCACTATGGCCCACAGTCACCAGTCACTTGGAGCCTTGGAGGTAATGGGCCTGCATCTGGGCTCGTTCCGCGGCGTCCATGCCGTAAGACCGACACATGTCCCTTGACACCCTATAATTACTGCATTTAATGATGGGATAGGTACTTTTGATTGTTTTCTCTCTAAAATAGCTAAGTAGCTCGGGAACATCTGACCCACTGTCATGTTGACTGGGTAGAAAATGTTATTATTATTATTATTATTATTTGAAAATATTATTATTATTATTATTACTGTATTATTTTGTAGAAAATGTTTCTTACCTTTACAAAACATAGGAAAGTAAAAGTAAACATGAAATTAGTTAATTAGGGGCAGAAGTATAAAATTTAAAAGAACCGCTGGCAAAATCGACACCGATTGAGAGTCGGGCGAACGAAAAGTAGGCGAGCTAGCTAGAAAGGTAGACCCAAAATTAAGCCATTGAAGACAGAATATGGAAGAAGCTCTGGAAAAACACGCGAAATCTATTGCGGCTCCGCTGGTATTCTTCATCGTCGGCGTTTTTCAATTTCTCTCACGATATCTCGAACTTCGCAAGGCGGTAATTTTTCTCCAATTTCTTTTATGTTTTTTGTTTTTTTTTGGATTTTTGCAAAATTTTTATCATTTAATGTTTGAAATTTGTTTCGTTTATAGTTAAATGTATTAAACAAATTCACACACTATTTCATCAACTGAGATGATAGTGCGGTTAGAATGAAGTTATTGATATCCAAACAATACTTATTTTATATTTTGCTGGTAATATGGTTTTCCAGAAAGGATCGATATCCGAAAAGGATGCGCAGCTAAAAGCAGAGATTAAGCAGCTCTTGAAGGAGGCCAATGCCTTATCACAGTCAGTGACTCTAATTGTTGTTTGACTACATCAGTTTATGCTGTTTTTGATATCTGACATGGCACGATTCTGTTGTTAATAAGCTTGTATGCTTTGTTATATGATTGAATTCATATGGTATTCACATTTACTGATAGCAGGTTAGACACAAAGTTGCTAAATGTATCTTCACTTGGGAGAATTTTTTTCTCCTTTTAAATTAATTTTTGCATTGAGGTTGAAGCTGAACTGTTACTTTTATGATATAGAATGCAGTCTTTAAGGTGAAAGAATTGGTGGTCTTATTTGTGTGTTTCAATGTTGTAATATAGATCTTGTCAAAACCTTGACTATAATGAAGTTGAGGGAGTGTATCATTCTTTGATTTATGCGAAAGCCTGCAGCTACTATCTAAAAGTGTACTTTGGGTGAAGCCCGCCTTGTGACCCTCGCCGGTAAAGGATCACAAGAAGGTAAACTAGTTGCCCATAACTGACTGGCTCAAACCAAGAAGGCTAATAGATAACTCCTACGGGGAGTCGAACTTATAACCTTATTGTTACCAAGCCAACTATCCAACCAACTTGGCTGGGAGTTGTCCTATTTATGCTTGTCTCGGTATCGAGCTGGGTTTGAGATTTTTTTTAGGTTCACTAATCACTACAGTAAAACTACAACAGCCTTCTTTTTTGGATGTTGGATAGCTCTGCGTCCATTTTTGTTTGAAAAGATTAATGAGACTAAAGTTGTTTCATCCGGAGATTGCATTCCTGATGGGAGTGAGTTTTGTTATTTAATTTCTGATCTCCCTCAATCTCTGAAGGAGTTCTCTGAAAACCTCGTCTTTCCACTCTGAGTTGCCAGAAGAATGTTTATAAGTTGTACTTGTACATAAATTTTGTCTTTAGAAGAACAACTAGATATCTCAACATTTGGGAGGGAGGCATGGTAATGCGTTTCAATAAGATTAGGGTTAGCAGTGTTTTTTAGAATGAATAAGATTTATTTTTGGTATAATTAAAAAAATAGTTAACAATAATTTTGAGATCAATACTACTTGCAAAAATGGAGCAAAAAAAGCCAAATATTGACTTACTTTTAATGATGTGGCAGGTTGTGGTTCACTATTGGTGTATAGCATTTTAGCATCTATAACTGACGGTGTATAAAATATTTTCTCATTAAGAAAATAAAGTAGAAGCACTAAATGTCACCACAAATCAAGAAAATACTATATAAGGAAGCATCTAAGTGCATGATTAGTGACAGCATTAATATCTGCTGCTGAAAGTGTGTCAATAAAGTAATCAGACTTTATATGGTTGGCAGTATACACTTGTTGTTCCTAGTTTTTCTGTGAGAACTTCAGTGTATTTCTTTTGGTGGGCGTGGAAACTCTAAAAAAATTATGAAATGAAATATCCTTGAAATTTGCTTGAGTTTTATCAACATTCATTTACAGCTAGTTTGAGTGACTTGTTGGTATCAGAGTTCATTAGCACTTATTTTGTGTTACATTCTAACTTTTTATTCTCATAATTCTTTTGCTGACTTAACTGCTGAAGATAGTCTATCCTGTCACCATTAATTTACATCCAGTTTATAGAGGTTGCATAATATAGAAAATGTCATCTGTTTTCTTCTTGATCAGGCCTTCAACTTTTGCACAAGCTGCAAAGCTGAGAAGGATGGCTACAGCTAAGGAGAAGGAACTCGCAAAAAGTATGTTTTATTTGTAAAGAACTTTGTTTTTCCCTTCTGTGAATCTGTGATAAAGATTTCAGGAGATGCATGTTTTAACACTATGGCTTTCCTTTGGCACCATATACAACTGTGGCAGTGGTACATACTAATTGTGTTCTATTAGAGCTTTCACTTCTGTGGGGTATACACATTTACTGAGTGAAAAAAAATCCCAACATGTAACTGCGTTTGTAATAACATGAGACTCAATTACTTTTGCTGCTGTCAAGTTTTTCTTGAAAAAAAAGCCACTTGTAAGTGAATTTGTTAGCCACTTAGTTTGCACTTTTCTGAGTTAGCAATTGGTTTGTATCCAGTTGATCGCTTTTCTGAGTTGGATGTGTTCCAGTTCATTAATTGGTGTTCTTATTTTAGAGATCGCAAATGACAATGGGTGGTAAAGCAGTAAAGATGTATACTTGCTTTAGATTTGGTCAGGACATTTGAGCTTGTAATGCCCACCCGGACAGTCTTGAGAAAAAGAGGTTTCTTTGAAAAGCCTAAACTTTCAAGCTTCTTGAAAAAGAAGCTTTTTGCAGAATCTAGCCTTAAGGGCTTCCTACTTATGTTTTTTTAGAGTAGATAAACTCCAAAATAAGCCAGGTCAACAAGCACTCCAAAGTTAGGACCATACTCAATTCTCTTTGGTGAAATTGTCTAGTGTATGCTACTTTAGAACTTGTTTTGTATCACTCTTTGCCTAGTCTTTGGGGAATTTTTCCTACTAACTTTTAAGTGATGCTGCTATCTAGCACTTGTCTAGTGTATAATACTTTGGAAATTGGTGTGTATCACTCTTTGGTGAATTTTTCCTCATAACTTTTAATTGATGCTGCTATCTATCACCTTTCTAGCGTACACTACTTTGGAAATTGTTGTCTATCACTCTTTGGCGAGTTTTCCTCATAACTTTTTAGTGATGCTGCTATCTAGCACCTGTCCAGTGTACACTACGGAATTTTGTTGTTTATCTTTTGTTGATTGCAACTACTTCCTACCACATGCAGGTCAAGGAATCCACAAGGAGGAGATAAAGATGTCGTATGATATGTATTCAAAATGCCTATTGGTTTTAAAGGTAATAAATGCATTGAGAACTTGATGCTTAAGGGGTTTACTTGCTTGTTATAAGTTGTAGAATGTCTTCTAATCTATCCTTTTGCAGATCTTCACATATTTTATGCTCATTCTTTGGTTTTGGCGTATGCCTGTGGCTTCTGTATCTAAGCAGCTGGTACATCCTTTTGGTAAGGACTCCAACTGCAACATATTTGCAATATATGCTGGATGATGCATTTGTTTTATTATATATGTCAGTATGATCCCTTACCTTATTCTGGGAAACAGTTTAATATTAATGTCCCGACAATGGATTATAAAATTTATCAAGTCACAAGTACATAGTTAGCCACCTCATGTTACTCTCTTATGTATTTGTTTTCTTTTGACAGGTAAGATGTTATCTTGGCGAGCTGGAGGTTTTGTAAACAACAATGTCATGGTAAATATTGGTTTAGTTATAAAAAACTAATTTAATTTTGCTCTTATTCACTTATTGTATAGTTCATTTGCCAACCAAGATTATTTGGGTAGATTTGGGCCTGTAGCTCTGCAGCTTGATTAACTACTTGGTCAGAGAACCATCTCAGTCTTGGCATGAGCTATGAAATGATTCATTTTATAGTGCACTCTTTTATACTCTTCAATATATTCTACTATTGTTTTCAAAAAATATATATATTCTACTATTCTAGTGACACTGCCCTAAACAGCTTTTGACAAATTTGGAAGACCTAACAGAGAACTTTTCCAACTTGGCAGTATTATCCTTTTAGGGAGCAATTGCTTTCCCTTAGGTACCATTTCTAGCAACGTTACGATAGACAGCTTCTGGGATTTTCTTTTTCCTAAATTGGCTATATTATCCTGAAGTATTTTCGGGTTTTGTCTTGTGACATGAGTCATGAATTCTGAAATCCAGTGTATTCATTTTCTTTAATATTTGCAAATGATTTCTTTCAAGTTTCAAGAGACTGCTTCCTTGCCCATTTGTCATCTGCTTCTGCTCTTTTGTTCTGTTACAAAGCTTATTAATAAATATGTGTTGTAATTGCAGGTTGGGATCATTCCATGGTTAATCCTGTGTACTAGGGTCAGCAAAACTATATGCGGGAAAATACTGAAATAGGAGAATAGAACAATTACTGAGATTGATTGTGACCTAACCAATTTTTGTTTAATGTAAATTTCTTATCAATTCACTTCTCTGTAATCTATTGAATTATGCCCAGTGCTTGATTGATCTTCTCCTTGTAGGAGGTTTACCATTACACCATTACAGCCTTACCGGATTACATTTGAACAGAGG
>CM008338.1:22862593-22876028 GCA_002525835.2 Ipomoea batatas | reverse complement strand
CCACTATCTTCGTTCAAACATCCTCACCCTTGAAAGGGGATATAAAGGCTTGGTAACATCATTAATAAAATGATTGAATTGATTGAAATATTAAAAAATATAAGTTGAAATTGATCCATAAAAATATTATATAAGATAAAATTGATTGAATTGATTGAAATATTAAAAAATATAGGTTGAAATTGATCCATAAAAATATTATATAAGATAAAATTGATTGCACAATTATAATATTCACTATGCTTTAGAAAAAAGACTAAAATTTGATATTTTAGCCTAAATTTTAAATGATCCTATATTGCCATTGTTGTAGTCAAGAATATCTGCTCTTTGACCAATAGTTGATCCAATGGTGACAGAAGTATTTTTAAATTTCACTAAAACAAATTATTCAATACTGCCTTTGTTGTAGTCAAAGAGAGTATGCTCTCAAGTATAAAAAACTCTGTTTGATAACATAGTTAGTTTATCAATTAATTTTAATTTATTTGATTATATTAGCTATTTGACTTGGTTAAACAAACAATATGAGTATTTGGTTAATCAACTTTTTGTAATAGCATATTGCTCCAAAACGCTAAAATTCAAAAGCTACTCAAAACAGTTTTTTCGATCAACTTTTTTAGAAAGTAAATTATACCTTTAAAGGTCATTTTGCAGGTAATCACTATCAGCTAACAACTAATTTATCAAACATCTACAACTAGCTAATGCTCTGTGTTAACTAAATCCGCTAATAATTATTTGCCAAACACTCCTAATATATTTAAGAATTGTGTTTCTATTTACAAACGTGACCAGGAAGCGGCGGGCGGGGGGCAGGCGGCTGGTGGGCGACTAGGGAGTGATGCTTATGCGTAGTATTTAACTATTTATGAATGGGACAGAATCATGTTTACTTATTTAAGAGGTGATTATTATATTTATGAGCCTCATAAGTTTAATTAATGTCATTTTCACTGAGTACAACGCAATATATAAAATATAAATGTATAATTTTACTATTAATTTTACATTTTAGCTCAAACGAAATGCATTTTGTAACTATTGGTACACAATTATAAAAATTATCACTACAGGTACATGACGTTTAATTTATACTTTTTCCACTTCTAGTCTTCCAAATACCAAATTTTTTCACATAACTTGTGAGTGACCAAAGTTGGGCCACTTAATGCTCTTGTAGAAAGTAAGATTGTTTTTGATACATTAAATTTCTTAACTTACACCAGACAAATTTCTCAGAACTTAGTCTCTGTCGTTGATTTGCGCATAAGGAGTTTATCTCCACATTTCCTCTAATTTGGAAAGCCCAATCTTTAATCTAACGAGTTTAAAGATCCAAACTCTAATCCAAAGAGTCGTACCTCCAAAATGTTATTAATTAGTAGGAGTCGAACCTCCACTTTGTCATTGAAGAGCTTATGAAACTTTTTTCCATAAACTTGGATAGACTCACCCAAGTTATATGACAAAATTCAGTGAGTTTTTATATATTTTCATACTGAAACGGTCAAGTGAAAAATAAGTATATATTCTCGGAGTGACCATAAGTTACTCAGAATTATTATTAAAAAAAAAAAAAAAAGTGACCACAACTACATATTTAAAGATGGCTGCACATAAAAAAGGCCAAAATTCTCCCTGAGAAGTGGTTGGATTTCAGTATAAATAATCATTAAACATCCTGCTACTCTCACTGGAACTGAAGCTAAGCTTCATCAAACTTCAATTCAATGGCTTTCTTCTCTTCAAACTCCAATCATGCTCTCCTTCTCCTTCTTCTCCCAGCCCTCCTCCTTCCATACCAGGCAACCTCCGATCCCCACCAACCCAAATCCGCACACTTCACCATATACCAACACGACACATTCAACAAATCCGCATATCTCGTAACCCAGGGCTTACCAGGCGACTGGGATCTCGTCACGCTCGGCACCCCCTTCGGCTCCCTCCTCGTCTTCCAAGATCTTTTAACCGCAACAGACGACCCAGACTCAGAGGTAGTTGGCTCGGTGGACGGAATTTCCATAGCTTCTCGCTTTGATGGGTCGTTGACTGTTAGCACCGTCAAGTTCAGTCTCAACACCACCGCCTACAAGGGGACGCTTTCTTTCGTGGGGGGGACGCACGTTTCGGAGGCGTCGGATCACCCCGTCGTGGGCGGCACCGGGGATTTCTTGTTTGTTACGGGCTATGGAACCTCCACGCTGGTGAAGCTGGAGGGTGTAGCCTCTGTTTACAGAATAGATCTTCATCTCTACTGGCCTCCCTATGGCTCCATCTAATTAACTATGGAATTGAACCCAGTTTTCATCGTAATAAATTAAAGCTCTCTCAGAGTCCCTCATCCATAGTTCAGTATGTAGTGTTGGAGCACTTAATCTGTGTAATCTTCTCTCACTTTCAAAATTTTACTTCACATAATTTACCATTATTTACTTTTTATCCATGCAATTTTCTTTCATCTTTCAAAAAAACTCTACTATCACTGTCAACTTATTATGGAGGAGTAATAGATAAATAGTGTTATTATCCTAAGAAATGGAGGTATGTAGAGACAAATTCTTATATTTATAACACACTTATAATCTAGTGCCAACAAAGATAAATACATAATAATTGAATAAATTTGATAGATTCTCAGTAAAAAGAATCCTATACCTCCCTTAATAAGATTTACTTTCATAGATATCATGAAATTAGATTTTTATTAATTCAAATATTTCTAAGTCAAAAATTACGCTGAAAATAATTTTCACTACTCGGAAGACTTCTTAGACATTTGTCCATTTAAAAAAAAATATCTTATACGTCAATGTCACGTAATAATATTATAATCTCGTCACATTGTTGGGATGCAAATGCATGGTCTACCACTCTACTAGTAACTAGTATAAGTCTTTTAAATTTAATTAGTTCAACATCATAAGAGTAAATACCTAGGTACTTCCACTTAAGCATAATTCATAAATAAGTTCTCGATTATCAAATTTAACAAATTAAAATTTTAAATATTCAACTCTTACTCAATAAAATCATCAATTATTTAATTTGTACTCAATAAGGTCATCATCAACTATTCAATTCTTACTCAATAAGGTCCTCAACCTCAACGAATGATTAATTTGTGAATTATTGAGTAAGAATTGAATAGTTAAAGATTTGATTAGCTAGTAAAATTTATAGTCGAGAACTAATTTGTGAATTATAGCATAGTCGACGAACCATTTTAGGTATTTACTCACATGATAACATATGATTCACACGTTAAGATTGCAATCCATATACCATGGACCAAGGTTCACTACACAGTGCACTGTGAACCTTGGTGCATGTGTAGTCTTATGTTGTGAGTTTTTATGTTTTGTGTTATAAGATTATATACTTGAAACAAATTAGTAATTGTGTATTATGTTATGAATTTATGTGCCTTGTATTGTGAAATTTTGTGCCAATAAACAAAAAATTATGTACCTAAATCATATATTTGAAAAATAAGTAAATATATAACATGTGTATGTGTCTTGTGTTGTGATTTTTGTGCATTGTGTTATGAGATTCTGTACATTACGAGTATGAATTATGTATCTCGTCGTTTCAATCCAGGGTTTATAATGTTATGTGAACTTTGGCCCATGAAATAAATTATCTTGCCTCAAAACAATCCTTATATCATGAATCAAGATTCACAATGCACTATGCATGGACCCTAGTGCACGTACATATGTCTTATGTTGTAAATTTTGATCTCTTATGTTATAAAATTTTGTATTTAAAACAAATTAGTGATTGGAACAAATCTACTTTGGCCGCCAACTATAAAAGACAAGAAATAACTTAAAAGGGTATAAAAATCAACACCCTCTTTATTGTATTGAAATTTGTATGTATCATATTGGTCTCACTTGAAGGCGGTAAATAGTAAATCGTTGAAGACTTGAAATCTTCAAAGGAATTTTTAGGTAATAAATTACGCCATTAAAAATGCAAAACGTTATCAAATATGGTTTCATACCTCTTTCTCTTTAATTTTCATTTCATTATCTTCTTGTTCAACTAATATATGAAAGTTGATACTTGTTTTTAATATCTTAATATTCAAAATAAAATTTGAGCAATTTTCACTCATCAATTATCAATATGACATTGTCATATTTAGTTTTAATATTTTAATTTTGACTCGTTATATTATTGATTTTCATTTGATTGCTATAATTATTCATTCTTTTAAATTTCATTATTAATAAATATTGCTAACATGCAACTTTATCATTCAATTAAAAGAGTTTATGAAGATGGAAAGAACATACATGTTGGGGCAAAAGACTTAAATAATAAAGTTAAATGTTTTTTCTCTTTATTAAATTGTTAAATGACAAAACTTTAAATGAAAAATCAATTATGACAAATAAATAAAAGTTAAGGATGTAATAATGCAAAATTAAAAGAGTAGACTAATTAAATATGACAATAAGGGTGGTGGAGGGACGTGAGTTGGTAAGGGGGCTTGGCTCCCCCAATTCTTATACGATGGATTAGGATTCACAATGCACTTTAGACCCTGGTCTATGTGTATGTGTCTTATGTTTCGAGTTTTTGTATCTTGTGTTATAAAATTCTGTACTTTAACCGTAAGAATATTTTCTGTACCTAAAACAAATTAGTAATTGTATCATATGTTATGTATTTATGTGTCTTGTATTGTGAACTTCTATGCTTATAAACACAAATTATGTACTTAGCTAAATCAGATTTGAAGAATAAGTAAATATATAAGATTTAAATAAATGCACTTTTATTGTTGTATATATTTTGTGTTATGTGAAAAATTGTAAAGCATCCATCAACATAGATGTCAGTTGTACTTGTACATCTATGGACTTCATATCGTACATGATTACATAAAGTATCATTAAAAATTAAGTATGATCTACACTAATGTTGAAGGATGTAGTGAGCAAGCAACAGATCAAGATGTGACAGATGAGGGGGGCTTAAATCGAATGATACCCATTTTTTATTAGAAAATAAGATTTTTAATTAAAGGGGTAATCAAATTAATAGTTACGTTTTAAAAAAGTTGTCAACCAAACAATAACACTACGATTTTGATTCTCATTCCTCATGTATAAAGCCACGAACCAAACACACCCTTAATAATTCAATTTTTTAAAAACTTTGTATCATATCAATCAAGTCAGTCATTTTTATTTTTTTCTTTGTGGTTACAGTTTAGCCTACGTAGTTTGGCGAAACCTTGGTCAATATGAGCATCCCCTGGTAGTGTAGTGCCGTGAAACATCCTCTGATGAAACCATACCTTTTAATGAATAATTTATTAACCATCATTACTGGAGTCAAAAGAGACTGCTCTCAAAGTTTTAAAAAAGACTGCCCCATCCTGCTTCCATTTATAAACGTGCCCATGTGGCGCCAGCCACTGAACGTCAAACTTTTATTTATTTTTTTATAACTCAAATGTCTGCTGAGCCTGAAGAGAATTTGATATTTTATTCCTTTTTTTTTGAAAACGATATTTTATTCCTTAGGTGGCTGGCTTTTCATCACTATAAATTGTCACTACTTTAGCTCCTCAACCCATCACACTCTCTCTTCTCACTGAAACCTGAGCTACTAATTCTGTGTTATTCCTCAAACTTCAATGGCTTTCTCTGGGAACAATCATGTCCTTCTTCTTCTCCTCCTTCCGGCTTTCCTCATTCCATATCAGGCAAGCTGTGATTCTCATCAATCTACTATCAATAGCCTCTACGAACCCAAATATGTGCACCTCACTTTTTATCAGCACGAGACAGTGAACAAAACAGCGTACCTTGTAACCGATGGATTGCCAAGCACGGTTGATCTTGTTCCATTCGGCTCTCCTTTTGGCTCCTTGGTTGTGTTCCATGATACTTTGACTGCTACAGAAGATCCAGATTCGGAGGTGATTGGTGAAGAGGAAGGAACATTCATCACTTCTCGTTTTGATGGCTCGGTTGGCATCACCACCTGCATATTCAACCTCAACTTACCGAACTATAAGGGCACCATTTCCATCGTTGGAGCCACACACGTTTCAGTGCCGTCTGATCACCCCATTATAGGAGGCACTGGAGATTTCTTGTTTGTTCAAGGCTATGGAAAATCAACACTGGTGAGCCTGGAGGGGCTAACAGCTATTTACCGTGTAGATCTTCACCTGTATTGGCCTTCCTATGCTGCTCCCAAGAGCTCTAACTAGAGAGAGAGAGAGAGAGAGAGAGAGAGAGAGAGAGAGAGAGGGTACCTTCATGGCCCTGTACACCTAACCACCTGGGATTCGGGGAAGCCCTTTTTCAACATAATAAAGATTTCCCAAATCCACAGATCAGTCAGTTAGAGTCCTGTTACAAATCAAGTCTCTATATCTATGTCCAAATAATTCTTCAGTATTTCATTAATAAAGTTGTATCATTTCCTCATGTGTCCCTTTTGCTATACATTTAAGCCATAAAAACATTTACATTGTGTAAACTAATCATACATACACACAAATCAACGTGTTCAACTATAAGAAGAAGCAACAGAAACCGACAATAACCTATCAAATTCTGAGGATCATTCCAGTCTTGCTTATACGTCAAAAGTTCAAAATTCAAACCTGAAGTTACCAACTACTGAAACACCTACCTGTTATTGTAGAATATAAATGGTTCTTTTACCCAAAAAAAGAATATAAATGGTTCTTAGCTTTTGGAATATGCAAGTTTTTACATGCAACAAGCCATTGAATCCCAGGTTCAATTAAGGAGAGGCCAAAACTAAATCTAAGGGGCAAAGGTGTCATGATGGAGTAAAGTCTTACTCCGTATTTTAGCATAGAATATTACAAATCATGTACACATTTGGGCAAAAACTAACAAGTATTAAATAATACCATAAATAACTTGGGTATTAAAATATGAAGTGATAGCAATACAATCAAAATCAGTTGTAATCCAGTAAAATCTTGGCTATTAAAATATAGTGGTAACAAAACAAACAAAACAAACAAAACAAACAAAATCAGTTAGAAGGGGAAAATCAGAGAAATAGTTGGCTATAATCAATGTTTTGTATCGTTGGGGGAAACGAATTACAAAGAATACAACTGAGGAATGTGTTAAAGCAGCAGAGTTGGGGTCTATTCTGCAAATATCACAAACAATTAGCACCCTGAACCTGAAAGTCAACGCCTAGGTTGGTTGAGGCGTGGCCTGTTACAGAATACACGACCATTGGCCTTCACAAATCCAGCAATTCCAAGACTTATGCTAGCCCAAATCATTGAAAACAATAGGTTCCAAGGATTATATTGAACTGTAAGTACAAAATGAACATTGCGTATAAGGCTTAAGAATACAAAGAAAGAGGAAAGATGGTTTACACAAACTATTACTTGTACAATGCAAAAGACAAATAGAGCACACAAAATCAACAAACATCATCCATAGCATAACAACAAATATTTTGAAGTATAATAACTTACCTCGCCTTAGTGAGATTATGGTGAAGAAGAAACCAATCAAAATCAGCCCAAAAGCCATTGGGAATGACTGCAATAGGATTAACACATTGTTAAGTGATTGTACACTAAATTGTGGAAAAGGATTCAAGGACTTTTTAACTCCATAAGTGGAAGCATGACATGAATCAATTCATGCAATGCAATCAATTGGTCTGTATAGTGTACTCTGACCAAAATCCATATGAATACATCAATCATGGCCGGAAACTCAATAAACAGGAGAATGGGAAGAAAGGCTGAATGGAGTTTGTTACGATAGAAGGGATTCAATTCTTTAATCAATATCACCAGACAAAGGTAACTGTTATGAGCAGTGGAAGAACTGAGTTCTGAGAAAGAATGGCCCAATTCAAACTGGTTCTAATTGATAATTTGTTCCTTGACCATTGTACCTATTTGTTTCAACGTAATTAACATTTTCTCCAAATTCATACACAATCTAGTTTACAGAAATTAGTGTGCCATTGCCTCATGGTCTTCTTAACACAAATAGCTTAAGAATCAACTCCACAATATATTGTCCAAATTTCAACCACCAATAGAGGACTAACCGAAGACCATCTAACTTCTTTTTCCAAAGTAAAGATCATGGGACTAAAATGCTTAAGCCTATATATATTGTTGAATTTGAAAGATCGAAAGGCCTAGTGGGTGGAGAATAACAACCACCCGCCAGTTAGGCAGAAGCAAAAATGAAGAATCAAAGAATGAGAACATGTATTATAATACTGAAAGGATACAATATATTTCTATAATTGTATGTCTCTAATGAAGAAACATCGTACATATATATACAGACACATAACTCTCAATTAAGCACATATTCTGATATTCATAAACATACACAACCCTTTGTTTTTCAACATATATCTTATATAAATCAGTTAATACTTAATACTAGCTAAAAATGTTGAATGCTGTAGCACTTTTTCTTTTAAACAGGGGCAAGATGGTGTTCTCGTCTCCCATCTTCTGTTCAAAGCTTGAAGGACAAAATTGAAACATATGGACAACATGGTGAATAGATAGTGCTTAAAATTGTTTTGCAATCTTACCAATAACTAGTGCAGACATTATTTGGTGAGAATTCTCATAAGATAATTTCTTTTTTATGGAAAAGCACAGACAGAAACATCAAGGACTAACCTAGATAATAAAAATACTAAAAATCCCATAATTGCCAATATCTATTATGCTCCACTCTGATCTGGCCATTAAATCTATTCCAACTAAGGTTACAGAGAGATTTTGTTTTTTTAATTCCCTCTTCCACAAACTACTATATTGAGAATCTTATGAATGCAGCTTTGCAAGAACAGCTTAAAGTAGTAGGAGTGTCAATGAAATACTCACAGCAACTGCCTCAACACCTCCTTTTTGAGATGTCTGTGTCATATCTCGCGAGGCAGAAACAATGTAATGTCCATGCAATAAATCAGTTGCATCCTTCAGTGTAAAAAATAAATAAAGTGCATCAGTACCAAAACTAATCCTAATTAGATCATGAGGAAAAGTCGATCTCATCAAATCATTTTAATTTTCATTTTGAAACCAAAGAATATATATATAAGGTGAGGTTCCTATGAGAACCAACCTCCCCATGAGTCCATGAGAACCAATATCATCTATTAAAAAAATAGATCTAAGGATGAGATTAATTGGAGGATTAAAAACGCGTGTGCGCATATTAGGCATTATGATGTGTGCATATTAAGCTTGTGTGCATATTAAGCATGTGCTGTGTGCAACATAGGGACATGCTTAATATGCACACATCAATACACGCGCGTTTTTAATCCTCCAATTAATCTCATCCATAGATCTATTTTAATGGATGAGATTGATTCATTAACTCATGGGGATGTTGGTTCTCATATGATCTCTAATATATATATGTATGTGTGAGTGTGTAATTGGTAAATTCAAAATTAAAACTAATTCCAAGAAACTATGGTGAAACCTCAGTTAATTGGTGTTGGTAACACAAAATAAACCAAACGTAGTACTGGTTATACTTGCACAGAAGATAAAGCAAGATACAAGACTGCTCAAAAAGTTTTTTTTATTAAAAAAAAAAAGATGAAAAAGAACACAAACCTCTATGGAAAGAGGTTAACCTAGATCTAAGTGAACAAAAGCCACGGATGTGTATGTGAAGAACGATACCTGTTTTGTACCGTCACAGAAGTTGTTCAAGTAGTAGCGCATGAGAGCATTACGTCCATCATTCAGAATACCTTTGACAGTTCGCTTACCATATCTGCATAACCAATATCCATGTTACAAATCCAGCTAATCACGATTTCACCCATAAAAGTGAGAGGGAAAGAAAATCAGGGGTTCAGAATGCCAAAGCTCATATAGATACAGAAAATAAGGATAAGAACATGAAAGTTTGAACCAAATAATGACATACTTCCTGAATTTCCTTCCACTAAGACATTTATACATTGTTTATCATGGATAGGATAAGAAGAAATGAAAGCAATGACCCAAATCTAGAGACTCTTAGTGTGTATCAAAACTTCAATGCTTGAGTTCATTAACCAAAGCATAGCTCTGAATCTCCAGTTTACATGGTTAATTACCTTAACAGAAAACCAAAAAGAAAATAAAATCACAAAACCTACAATTTTTAAGTGCAGATTTTAGTGTTCAAGCTTGCATAGTATAGTGGGTGAATGGTGATAATTACGAAAAATGCCACCATTTTTTTTTTTAAATTTGATATGATCCTTTCGATTTTTTCAGATGTAAGGTTGAGATTGGTTCTTAGTTTCTCCTAAGGACTTGTTCTCATATGATCCAATAGTCCTTAGGAGAAAACTAAAAAACCAATCTCAGCCTTACATCTGAAAAAACTGAAAGGATCATATCAATTTTTTTTAAAAAAATGGTGGCATTTTCGTAATTATCACCCACTTTACTATGCAAGCTTGAACACTAAAATCTGCACTTTTCAGAATTTTCCAAGCTTGCATATTTAGTATTAACATTTTGCTCATTTAGTATTAAAAGATTGCATTTGCAAAAATACATAAGTACATTGCCCTTAGGGTTTCGATTTTAGAGTTTTGATTGAGTTTTTTTTTTTTTTGTTTTATTTGGTTTAGTGGTTCACTTTTTACAGTTTAGGGTCAAGCATTTATGATTTAGATTTATCATTTAGCTTTTCCATTGATTTTTTAAAATTTATCTAAGTTTGCATATTTAGTTGTTACATATTACATATTTGCAAAGTGAAGTTGATGATAATTACAAAAATGCCACCACATTTAAAAAAAAAAAATGATATGATCCGTCCGATTTTTACAGATATAAGGCTGAGAGCCTGAGATTGGTTCTTAGTTTTCTCCTGGGGGTTTGTTCTCATGAGATCATAAGCCTATATATATTCATTATGCAGGCCATGTGGAAAGTTGTATATTCCCTTTAAATAATGCCTTCGCCTGAGAGCAAAAAAGAAATAAATCATGCCCAATGCTCTAAGGAGATCTAAAAATAGCAACCTGACAAAATCTCCCTTTAAAGCTGGAGTACCAGAATATTGGATACTGATATCATCCCCATGATTAGCCCACACTGCACATAAAATTTGAAGGGTTAAAAGTAAATAGGAGAGTGTTGGGGCATAAAAAAGGAAAAAGAGAAATAAAATGCTAAATATCTGTAAAAGCTAATGAAGTTTCAACACCAACAGCAAAAAACAGTCTATACACTAGAAAAGGCATAAATCATAACAATTGCCTGAAATTACTTACAGATTTTGAAGTTCTCATCAAGGTTGGGGTGCTTGCTAATTGTTTCTTCAGCATTAAAAACACCAAGCCTTCTCAGTTGGAACTCTAGCATTTTTTGACCAATCATGCTCTGCAAACACAAATAAAGTTGTGATGTACACAGAATAACATCTTGAAAGTTTCAACTCCTACTACATATGTCAGTGACAGTAATGTAGTACGGAATACAAATGTAGATCAAGTTCATTAGGATTGACCAAATAATTAAATGGTAGACATTTAAAGCTAAAATAATGGGTAGACATTTTAATGTAGATCAAGTTCATTAGGATTGACCAAATAATTAATCAGAATCTTGGGTTCTCTGCAGTTCATTCAACTCATTTACTATGAAATCACACAAAGATGTACCCAGCCCATATCACGGACAGCAGGTCTTGAAGCAGTAACTCATAGAGTTGGGAAGCTTTTAAACTCATTTGTTCTACTTCCCAAAAGAATTACTACTGCCGTTTAAGGGGATACAAAAAGATCAAAAAGCAGAATTTTATAATAGGGTGTAAAAACATGGAGGTGAAATTCAATACAGTGATCCATGGAACCAATGGGTATTCCATATTGTCATTTTGTGTTTTACCACATTAAAAGAAATTTTAAGCATTTTGAAAGCAGAGAACATGCCTGAGTAACATTTGTCCGATCTAAGCAATCAATGCAATTTGTCCTCACAACTCCAAGTTGTGTTTCAAGTTTCTCACCTTTCTCATTTAGTAAAAAGTACCTTCCATACAAAATTACAAAAAAATATAAAGCAGTGAAGTTAGTATATCATAACATCTTAATAAATGTCAAACAATAAGTGACTAATTTTAATTGCAACACCACTGCGAGATCACCAAAAGCTGTAAAAGATCAGACAGTCTGTCAATATGATCGCTGACTCTGGTAGTATAAAGTTAAGAATCATCCAAATGATGATTGTATTAGTGTGCATACCATAGCATGTCCAGAAAGCCCACAAGTGCTATGATCAAATAAAGCAGTAGCTCACATAAACACTTCTGTGGGCTTGGAAGTTGTAACTAATACTAACAATAAAAATAAAAAGTTTGAACATGTGCTTATTAGTTTTGATTTGGGAATAAACCATACCTGTTTTTCATGAGAAAATCCTCAATTTGTTCATAAAGGACAGAGAGTCGCTCAAAATGAACATGCCCACATATGTGATGAAAATCAAAATGCAAGTATCTACAAGCATGTTAGGGATTAGCATGGATTGCAGAAAGACTTCATATAATTAAGCTGCCAAGAGATTGGGTACTACCTCACATCTTCATTGGCAACATGCTGCATTGCTTCGGAAAACTTTTCACTTAAACGTCCCTCTCCTCCATGCTGTTCGAAAGTCAAGTGAGGCAAGTGCAAAAAGCTACAATAATACTCCACACACATACATGCACTGTATAACACTAAGATTCTAATGAAGTGGCTGAAAATGACTGGCTCAGAACATACAATCTAAAAGAGAATAAAATGACTTACAGCGTACATAAAAACATTCACCATTTATAATGTGAATTCCCACGTATTGATTTAGTCCATTGATTGAATTATTTATTTTCCTAAGAGACTTCTTAAGAATTCAACCTCCCGTGATTTCTTTCATATTTTATTTTACTTTGTTATGTTATAGGAATGCAAGTTGTGCATATGACTAAGCACACTATAACTATTCAACTTCCATTTACTTTCCCCCACCCATCCTTTTTCGACAACTTAATATGAATGAACACATAATCATCTTCTTACTCTGATACTAAATGCTGACACAAAATCTATGAGTGGAAGATGACATGGTCATCATTAAGAACACTTTACCCATCACAACACATTTAGCCAAAGTGGAAATATTCATATCCATGTATGTAGCATAGTATCATACTATCATCTAAATATAATGATGACACCAATCCATACATGCTTGGCAAGCTTGTTAAGAGCAAAAGATCTTACACTATTGACAAGATCAATGGCTATGACGTTTCCATATTTCTTCCTTAGATCCAAAAGTGCCGCTCAACCACTTGTGGCTGCAGATATTGTATACAAGAAATTATTAGTATTAACTATATTGACAAAC
>CM008338.1:22838188-22849239 GCA_002525835.2 Ipomoea batatas | reverse complement strand
TGTACTAATAAGCTAATTGAGGAAAACTCCTCTCCACACACGGTTACGATGGAGCCTTATGTTCCAGAAGAGTGCTTGGCGGTTGTTAAACCGCCTCCCACACAGGCCACATATATGATTTTGTTGTGGTTGGTCAAAGGAGGAGAGTTCAAGGAAAAAGAGCCATCGGAAATGTTCCTAGACATCTTGATTTGCTTCAAATTAAGAAAGCTAGTGTTGTACTAATTACCATTATTGATGATCAAGGAATGGTGGTGGGAATTAATATATAGAGGATGGAAAGATTATTTGTATGTAATTTGCTAGTTTTCAGTATGTTTAAGCCTACTACGTTATTAATTTTGTGAATGATTCAAGACGAGAATGATTAAGATATTCTAGGTAGCATAAGTTCCATTTTTTCCACAACATACATACATTATGTTTTCGTGGTTGGTGGTTTCTTTATACAAGGAGTTAAATTTCCATTAGCTAAAGCATGATAATATAATTAAGATGTTTTTAAAATTCATGCACGCACGATGCACGTTGTCACTGATATTGCAATCTCTTACACATAACACAATAAACAAACATGTTACCTATTATAGTTTATAATCCCATACATATAATATAATAAACAAACTTGATACCTAGCTAGCTATTACAATCTCATACATATAACACAATAAATATGATACACATTACAAGCCCATACATATAACACAATATACAAACAATCGCACACATATAACATATACATATAACACACACACGCATAAATGCGTGAAACCACATATGTAAGCAGCTTTAAGCGGGCGGAGGAGGAAAGTTCAGATCAGGCACACGGTAATGCTGAGGCTCATTCAGATCCGGCAGTTCAACAGGTACTTCAGGCTGAGCCAGCGGAGCATTATTTTCCGGAGGGGGAGGGGCAGCTATAGGAGGAGGCGGGGCAGCTGCAACTTGACCGCCGACTGCAGGAATTCCAGGTCTTGGCAGCACATTGGCCAAATGGCCTCTATTGAAAAGATGAGGGTAGAGGATTCTCCACCCATAACTACCATGGATCCTCATGTGCCCAAGAAGTGCTTGGCGGCGGTTAAACAACCTCCCACACACGGTGCAAATATGAGTTTGTTGTGGCTGGGCAGGTGGAAAAGAATTGAAGGAAGAAGAGTCATTAGCATTGTTCCTAGACATCTTGAATTGCTTGAAATTAAGAAAACAAATGTTGAAGAATTTATATGTAGACGAGAGAAATATTTATACTTTGCAAACGTACAATATAATATTCTTACGCCTTCCACGATGATTTCGTGAATGAGATTAGGAGTACAAAGATGAATTAAGTAGCTTTAGTTTCATGTTTTTCTTCTCTTTTTTTTCACAACATATATGCGTTGTTTTTCCGTGGTCGGTTGTTTCTTTACAAAAGGAGTTTGCTGGCCATTAACGAAATCATCTAAAATTAACCTCAACAAAAAAGTGCAATTGTGGTATTAATATCAACAAAAAGATTAGGCAACGTTTTATTTAGTGATGAACCAAAATTATTTTGTAACAAAAATGGTAGACGAAATTTCTGGGTGTCACATGGCCTCTATTGAAAAAATGAGGGTAGGCGTTCTTCACCCAAGACTACCATGGAGCCTCATGTGCCCAAAAAGTGCTTGGCGGCGGTTAAACCACCCTCTACATACGGTGCAAATATGATTTTGTTGTGGCAGGTTGAAGAGAATTGAAGGAAGAAAGCCATTAGCATTGTTCCTAGACATCTTGAATTGCTTCAAATTAAGAAAACAAATGTTGAATTAATTACTTGTGATGATCAACAAAATGTACATTGTTTTATGAACAAGACTAGGATGACAAAAATGAACTAAGTATCTTTAGTTCCATGTTTTTCTTCCCCTTTTTTTTTTCACAACATATATTCATTGTTTTTCCGTGGTCGGTAGTTTCTTTATAAAAGGAGTTTGCCGGCCAACTAAATCACATCTAAAACCAACCTCAACAAAGAAAATGCAATTGTTGTGTTAATATCAACTAATAGATTAGGCAACATTTCATTTAAATATATATACTAGAAGGTACTTTTAATTAAAATGACTAGATTAATTATCAAATCAATATAGTTAAATTTATCATTACCATTCTGTCAAGTTATATTAAAATGTAATTGTCTGTAATTCTCAAGATTATAACCTCAATCATAAAGTGTGAATTGAAATTGGAGTTCAACCTCAATATATTACACAAAATTAGAGGTTGATTACACATCTTAATAACACTTTTTAAATTCATAAATTTCAGCATATTCAAGATTTAATAAGCTAATTAACCGTCATGTTCGTTAGAGTCGGTTGGACAATGTTTCAATTAAGTGGTGCGCAATTATTCATATCAATCGAAGGTTGGCTGGTAAGAACAAAACAACTTTTTTTTTTCCTTTCATCTCATTTTCCACAATGGTAGTCGTAACAAAAATTCAATATGGTATTAAAATATAATGAGTATTTAAATTACATGTACCTTGAATAAATAAAACAGAAAAATAATTGACATGCACATTACTACTACTAATATATATGGTCATATCAAAAAATAAAAAATAAATATTAAAGTACATGTAGTAAAACTTTTCTTTGAGTACTACGAGGCTCAAACCCACTCCCATCATCCATGCAAGAGTGTAAATCAAGACACCGGGTGCTATTAGACCACAAGGTCTTTGGCATACATTATATGAATTGAAATATAATATTCATGTAATGTTACAGGGTAAACACTTCTCAAATTGCCTCTTCAAGTATTGGTTGTGTAATTTCCCATAAATCAAATGCACATAATATTCAAGAAAATTCCATACTGTTATCACATTCCCCAAACAATTTAAGCTATAGATGGATAGTTTGAGACTAGTGAAACTAGTACTGGCAGTAAGTTGATGTTGGAAATTTTAGCAAACATTGCAAGGTAATTTTGCAATACGGTGAGGCCACTTTTGAAGGAGACATTTTTTTTTAATGATGAACGCAAGTCCCACTTGTGTTTTTGAAGTATTTTTACTTCAAACGCAAGTCCCAGTCTCACTTGCGTTTGCGGTTAACCATTGAAAAAACAAATAAATTAACAAACGCATTTGTGACTTGCATTTCTGACCTCAATGAGCGAGGGCTTTTGCCTGAGGACCTCAGTGAGGGATGTGGCCAAATGGTGTGATGGACTGACAAATGATGTGGGCGAGGAGATTCGGCGTGAACGCAAGCCCCAAATGCTCTTTTTCCATTATGTCCAGCTTTTAAAATCTTCCTATTTTTGTGCACTCTCCTATTTATGGAATCGCTTCCCTGGCCACCGCCACGGTGAGGGGAATTCAAGGAAGAAGAGTCATTATCAGCATTGTTGGTCGACATCTTTGATGTCTTGCTTTACTTGACACTTCTAAAAAAAAACTTGGACTTTGATATTGATAACTTAATAAATTTCTGTCTCAAAACAATTATGTGAACTATAGTGAATGCTACATGCAGTATATGTATGTGCAGTTTGATTGTGTCATGAACTATTATATTGAAAATAATCAATCACATTAACTTACCACATAAATTATTGTTTACCTAGGTCTGTTTTATTTCTTTTATTAGAGTAAATAAGAAAGACCAAACACAACCCAGTGGGGTAGCTCAAGTGGCAAGTGAGCTCTCTTTGTGGGGAGGAATTTCGGGAGAACCCGGGTTCAATTCCCACAAGTGACGATTCCCCCTGGGCTAGCTCCCGTGCCTCCCGGAGCGAACGTGGGTGGACCCCGGACCGTTAAACGGGAGAGAAAGACCCTGTAAGTTTACCAAAAGAAAAAAAAGAAAGACCAAACACTTGTGATAGGGTTATAACTAGGGTAACCATGCTTCCCATATAGAGCTCACAACTTCAAGTATTGGATGTGTATTTTCCATAAATCAAATGCATAAAATATTCAAGAAAATTCCATATTGTTATCACATTTTCAAACTAAGATGGATAGTTTGAGACGGATGAAAGTAATACTGGAAGTACGTTGATGTTGGAAATTTTAGTAAAAATGGCACTGTAAGTGATTATTTAGTGGTAGACATATTAATGAGGTACATTCTCAATTTGAATTGGGTCAAATTGAATTCGAATTTTCATCAGAAGAAACTTATATTTTTCGTTTCTTTCTTTGCCGAATTCGGTCCAGACTGCTCTCTTGTATGATTTTCGTGAGTTTGCTACTTCTAGACGGTACTATCAATAAAAAATTTTCTTCCCTAAAAAAAAAAAAAGAAACTAACATTTGAAAAGTTCATGCTTTGGTGAACTTTCAAGTATTTTAAATAATTAATTGTTTTTTTAAACTGAATTAAACCAATAGCCAAGATTTTAAATTTTTTGTTAAAAAAAATCTATCACCTAACTAAAATTAATTTAATTAACTGATTAAACAAATTAATTTTAAATGAAAACAAAAAAATGAACTCACTCGGAGTCTTGCTTTGATTGTGGTAGTTGAGGGACTATTTTGATAATTTTTTCAATTTGATTGATGAATGATATAAAAATGATCGTTTTCTGAAAGTCGATCAATTATTTAGATGTTTTTAAAATACTGCAAGCACGCGATGCACATTTTCATTGATCATTATGCATTAAAATCTCCTCCCAAAGCTATCATGGAGCCTAAGCTCATTTGCTCGAAGACTGCTTAGTAGATGTTAAACCTCCTCCCAAACATGCCACAAATATGATTCTATTGTGGCTGGAGGAGAATTCAAGGAAGAAGACCATATCTATCGGCATTATTGTTCTTTGGCATCTTGAATTGCTTCAAATTAAAAAATCAAAGGTGAAATTAATTCGGAGGGATGATCACGAAAGGGTGGTGGGAAATTAACATATAGAGGAGGGAAAGATTTGAACTTTGTTAGCATAAAATATGTTTTAAATTTACTACATTATTTTTGTGAATGATTCAAGATAAGGATCAGATGATAAAAAGTCCTATCTAGGTAGCTTAACTTCCCGGGTCATTTTGTTTTCGCTTCTCATCTTTTCCATTTTTTCAGAATCTTTTCCGGTGATCGATACGTGATTTAATTAAAAAAAAGAAAAGAAAAGAGTTTACGATTAGCTAATAAAGCTTCAAAAACCAATCTTAACAAAAAGTGCAATTAGGGTTTAATTTTAATATTAACAAATGAATACATTTATGGTTACCATTCTATTAAAATATAATTGCATGCAATTGAGATTACAACCTCAATCATATAGTATGAAATTGGAGTACATAACCTTATCATATGATACGAAATTAGAGATCTATTCAAAATCTTAATTGAGGCATTATTCAAAATCTTAATTAGCACTTTTTAAAATTGAGGCATTATTCAATTAAAATAATATAATCCATAAAGATTTTACTTTACATACACTAAGGGTGTGTTTGGTTCATGAGTTTAGCTATCAGGAATGAGAATCAAAGTTATTGTTATTGTTTGGTTAACAGGTTTCTAGAAAACTACTATAGGATTTAATTACCCCTTAATTAGAAAATTTATTTCCTAATAAAATAAGAATTTCATTCCATTATTCTCCTTCCCAATTGGTAATTTGATTTTTATGTTTGGATTTGTGCTTTTTTTTTTCTTTTTTTTTTGTTCATATTGGTGCTTTGGATGTCTTTATATTAAAATAAATTTCCTTGATTTTTTGTTCATGTATTTTTAAAACCTTTATTCCCATTATAGGATCATATATAACCAAACAACAATATTGATAATCATTCCAATTTCAACCTACTACCAAACATGTAAAATACTTTTACCAAAATCCATTGTCATTATCATGTATTTGATTCTCATTCCAATTCTGATTCTATGTACGAACTAAACACACACTAATACACATAAGTTAAAACCCTGGATGGATCAAATTTTCAATTTAATATAATTAGTTTTTTTCCCCAATTTAATCAGCGCATAAAAATTTTGACATCCATCACCTAACTAAAATTAATTTAATTAACCAATTAACCAAATTAGTTTTCAATCCTTACAGATGGAATCCAAAATATGAACCCATCCGCTTTGAATCATGCCTTCCACTTTGGTGGTCAGGGACCATTTTGATATGATTGTTACAAAATGATTGTTATTTTCTCTAATTCAATTTTAATGTTTTCAAAATGAATGCACATAAAATTCACATTGTTTTTGTGTTAAAGAATGTGTATTTTAAATGTAACGCAACAACACAAAATGCACGGAAAGAGAGAGAAAGTAATACGGAGTATAATCACTTACGTATCACTTTTTTTTTTTTTAATACTCAATTCTTTACAAGGTAGAATCTAATTTATACTTTTTAAATATATTTCAGCTCAAAGAATTAACGCCCCGTCATTGAGTTCTATCATGTGACCACCCATTTAGAATGGTAACAAATGCATCATCACACTACATAATATAGTTGGCATTATTATTGTTGTTGTCGTTGTTGTTGTTATTATTATGGGGAAACCATTACTATTTTTATTTCTCAATTATTTCTCAACTAACTATATATCAACGTGATTTCGGAAAAAAAAAAAACTATATATCAACGTAGTGTCTAGTTTTCAATTTCAAATAATTTTATACTAGAATTGCTTAAAATTTCATCAATTAAATCCTTCGATGATGAAATTGACAAAATTATAAAAATGGAGAAATTATCGTTTTAAATTTTAATCCCTCAAAAGGGATAATTGATGAAATTTTATACAATTTGAGGATAAAATTAGTTGAAATTGAAAACTAGGAACTACATTGTCCCATTTTTAATATGTTTACAAAATCATGAATGCTAAGAAATAAAAAGGAAATTATAATATATAGAAATATGTAAGAAGTAATTAAAAATAAATACTTATGATATTTCTATTATAAAATTAGGCAAGTATATATATATAGAGTGGTCACATGCATGTATGTTTGTATGTGTATGTATTCACGTGCGAATATGTATGAGTAGTTGTACGTGTAACATGGAACTGCAAGAGACATTAGTTATGTTATTACAGAGTATTTTTTTTAAATGTGCCTTTAATTTTAAATGTAATGTAACACACAAGCATTGAAGAGCTCTAATTAACAACAAATAATAGATTTACTCCAAGTTGTGGTAGCACATTGGTGAATTGACCTCTATTCAAAGCAACATAGGAGGGAAGACTCCTCTCCGCACACGGGTACGATAGAGCCTCATGTGCCCGAAACCGTCTCTCACACAGGCCACATATATGATTCTGTTGTGGTTGGCCAGGGGAGGAGAATTCAAAGAAGAAGAGTCATCAGAGATGTTCCTAGACATCTTGATTTGTTTCAAATTAAGAAAGCTAGTGTTGTACTAATTACCATTATTGATGAGCAAGGAATCGTGGTCGGAATTAATATATAGAGGATGGAAAGATTATTTAATTTGTACCGTACTTTGCTAGTGTTCAATATGTTTAAGCCTACTACGTTGATTTTGTGAATGATTCAAGACGAGAATGATAAAGATATCCTAGGTAGCATAATAAGTTCCATTTTTTTCACAACATACATGCATTATGTTTTCGTGATCGGTGATTTCTTTATAAAAGGAGTTAAACCGCCATTAGCTAAAGCATGATAATACAATTAACCTGTCTTTAAAATTCATGCACGCAGGATGCACGATATCATTTATCATTATGCATTAAAATCTCCACCAGGGTACCATGGAGCCTCAGCTTATTCGCCTAAAGACTTCTTAGTAGCTGTTAAATTGCCTCCCACGTACACACACCACATATATGAATTTGCTGTAGTTGGACAGGGGGAAGAGATCGAATTCGAAGAAGATCCATCCGCAATATTGTTCCTCCACATCTTGAATTGCTTCAAATTAAGAAATAAAAGGTGGAATTAATTATCAGATACAACAATGCATTCGTCATATTCAGAGACATATTGAACATCCTAAAATCTCAAATTTTATTAAGGAAGGATGCTCAGTTATTTACATAACTTGTTCTGAAATTCGGTGTATCCTCTGTGAAAAGTTATATTATCTTATTGTATGAAAATAATAAAAATAAAGTATATATAGTAAAAACAAAACGAGATAGAGTGAGAAACATCTATCCTTTATTAATCACCTTCATTCCAATATATAGACGATGTACAAAGTTCTTGTAGAACTAAGAGTCTACAAAGTATGAAGATATATTTCCATACTATAATTCTTTTAGTAATGCTAAAATATATTTATTTACAATACTTTGCAAGTTTTGTAAATTTTAATTCTTAACAATAAGTTGCAATACAAAACAATAATCAAACATGATATTTATTACAATCTCTTACACATAACACAATCAACATATAAACATGTTACCTATTATAATTTATAATCCCATACATATAATATAATAAACAAACTTGATACCTAGCTATTACAATCTCATACATATAACACAATAAATATGATACCCATTACAAGCCCATACATATAACACAATATACAAACATGATATAGATTACAATCACTTACATATAACATATACATATAACACACACACATGTATACATGCGTGAAACCACAAATGTAAGCAGCTTTAAGCGGGTGGAGGAGGAAAATTCAGATCAGGCACACGGTAATGCCGAGGCTCATTGAGATCCGGCAGTTCGACAGGTACTTCGGGCTGAGCCAGCTGAGCATTGTCTGCGGGAGGGGAAGGGGCAGCTATAGGAAGAGGTGGGGCAGCCGCAACTTGACCGCCGACTGCTGGAATTCCAGGTCTTGGCAGCATATTGGCCAAATGCTCACTATTGAAAAAATGAGGGTAGGTGATTCTCCACCCACGACTACCATGGAGCCTCATGTACACACGATGCAAATATGATTTTGTTGTGGTTGGGTAGGTGGAAGAGAATTGAAGGAAGAATAGCCATTAGCATTGTTTCTAGACATCTTGAATAGCTTCAAATTAAGAAAACAAATGTTGAATTAATTACTAGTGATGATCAACGAATGGTGGTGAAGAATTAATATATAGAGGAGGGAAATATTTATACTTTCCTAACGTACAATATAATATTCTTATGCCTTCTATGTCGTTTTCATGAACGAGACAAGGATGACAAAGATGAACTGAGTAGCTTTAGTTCCATGTTTTTATTTCTCTTTTTTTGTTTCACAACATATATGCATTGTTTTTCCGTGGTCGGTGGTTTCTTTACAAAAGGAGTTTGCCACCCATTAACTAAATCATCTAAAACCAACCTCAACAAAAAAGTGCAATTGTGGTGTTAATATCAACAAATTGTGGTACACATATCAATGTCGTCCACTCTCAATTTGAATCGGGTCAAATTGGATTTGGATTTTCATCAAAAGAAACCGATATATTGTATGTTTAAAATGAATAATGAGTGAATGAGAAATTGATTATCAAATATAGTAGTCGGGGGCCATTTTAATAATTTTCTCAATTTGATTGATGATTGATATCAAAATGATTGTTTTCTCAAAGTCAATTTAGATGTTTGTAAAATACATGCACGCATGATGCACGTTGCCATCGATCGTTATGTATTAAAATCTCCACCCTTGGCTACCATGGTGCCTTATGTGCCTGAAGAGTGTTTGGCAGTTTATTCCCCCACATCATAAATAAAGTAAAATAAAGGGAAGAAATGAACTTTACTAATAATCAAGAACAAATTCAACTCCAATATGAGATTCCATGCTTTAAATTAAATAATCTAATGTAAAACTAATCTAAACTATGCTAGGGAAATCTAAAGAGAAGTGGAAAAATAACCTAAAACTAACTAGGGTTGGAACCTCGTAAAGTTCCAGAAATTCGCAAAATAAATAGCAGACAGATGGGTCTCACGACCCACCTCACGGCCGTGAGGGAGCTTCCAATTTTGATTCATGTTTCCTTTCTTTCCTTAGGTAATTTCCTTTGCTTCCAAAATTGATCCATAGCATTTCAAAATCATTCCTTTGCTACTCGTTTTGGGCAGTTGCACATGTAGACACCAAATATATAAAAGAGTATCAATTTCCTATCAAGAATTAGGCAATTACTATAAAAAAAAAACAACTAAAATATGGAGTGAATAATAGTTCGGAATCAAAGACATCATAATCAGAAATAATGTACGAGAAATAGATGAGATCATTAGTTTTCTTCAAGGATTGAGTGATGAATATAATTCTCTTAAGTCAAATGTGTTAGTCCTTGATCCTCTTCCTGACATGCATAAAGTTTTTGTCATGGTTGAGAAGTTTGAGAGACAGCTAAACATTGCACACATGAGTAGTCTAGAAATTGGACGCACTAATGCATTACAGGCTAATCAGAGTGTAACTGAGGAGGTTGTGGCTGCTGTTAATCATTTCAACAACAGGAGGTATATGAACAATAATGCTGGAAACAAGTCTGCTAGGTGCACCTTCTGTAGGATGAGTGGCCATATTATGGAGAAGTGCTATAAGAAGCACGGTTTCCCGCCCGGCTAGGTACCAGGTTTTAAATCAAAGGGAAAACAGCAAGCTATAGCAGCCTTCACAAGCAATGATGCTCAATTCTCACCCGATCAAATTCAAAAACTCATCTCACTTCTGCAAAATCAAGCTGGACAGAACTAGACATCCGTTGCTGCTGCCATCTCTCTTGTACCAGCATTTAATGAGGAGGATCTCAAAATTGAAAGCAAGTTCACACTTAATACTAATGCCAATTCAATTAATTTGGAACCTTCTATGTGGATTTTGGATTCAGGTGCCACTGACCACAGAGCATGTTCTTTAGACTTGTTTGATGAATGTTAGCACCACACAGATGGTATGCAAGCTCAACAGAAAGGGTAATCTTGTCTTTACAAGTGAAAGTCACTAGCAACCGTAATTGCCGCCATTGTAAATCTTCTATAAAGCCTCTTGTATCTCCATCATGCAGTAATAAGATCAATATTCATTTTCATCTCATGCACTCCCTAAACTTCTTCGCTTAAGCTCTCTCTGCTGCCATTTCC
>CM008338.1:22753590-22774268 GCA_002525835.2 Ipomoea batatas | reverse complement strand
TACTTATATAAATCCTTTTTGAATTATCGGTCACTTATCTCATGAATGTCATAACTTAAAGACCTATTTTCCGAACCTCAAACTTATCGGAAAATATGAGGGGTTACATCACTACTTAGGGACTAACCCTGACCTGTTTAGATCGGGACGATCATCTCAAGTAGGGCAACTTGAGGATATGAACCTAGATTCATGACTTTAACCCAACCCCATCCTAATGGGCGATCAGGAATCTAGGCACACGTGGTTATCGAGACGCTATTCTCAAGCCCACTGATTGCATACACAACACGTGTTAGTCATGCCAAGAACCCGACATGTGTCTCCCTTCCTCTGTTATAAATACCGCATTTAAGTCTAGAAGAAGAGTCTTTTGACACCTTCATCTACCACATCTTAGCTCGGAACTCTCTAAACTCACGTCATTTACCGAGCTCAAGACTTAAACCAACAAGCAGATGTAACAGGACCAAAATGCAACCCAACCCTTTAGTTCGTATGTATTTGTGACATCACATCATATTTACACCATCACATCTATAGTAGTACAGATACCTATTGTCTACCACTACATATATGAATAACGCTTTTTCTATTAGAGTAGAAACCTCGTGGAGTATTGTGAAAACTTTAGCAACAAACCACTATACGAACTCTATCTATTTACTTTACACATTTTAATTTGTCATATAACTCATGCATTTTTTAAATTTACTCTATCTATTTACTTTACACATTGGGTCTTTCTCTGTCCGTTTAACGATCGGTCCAGGTACACCACGTTCGCAGAATCGAACCCGGGTTATCCTGAAATTCTTCCCCAAAAAGAGAACTAACTTGCCACTTGAGCTACCCCATTGGATAAAATTTATTTTATGTTGCATGTGCATTAGCGTTGTCATATAAAATTTGATTGACTATCTAATTAAGATTTCAATATAATCTCTCTAGCTATGTATTATTGAGAGATATATTAGCTCTTAATAATTCTATTCACCCTCCTTCAAAAAAAAATTAATAATAATTCTATTCACCCCTCAACTTTTTTGTTTCAACCGAGGCCATCAAAAGGCCCTACTTTTGTCTTTTCCTCCCCAGGTTAGTAATGTCACTGAGTGATGGTGTAAATATAAACGGGGGTACGAATTTACACCACGTGTTGTTTGATGTATATGATGTAGTGTATGGATTGGTGTATGGATGAATGCAGGGAGAAGGGGAAAGGAAGCCATGGCTTCTTCTTGGGGAAGAGGACCCAAGAACTTAGTGAGAAAGAGAAAGAGGGGAGAATGGATTCCGAATGCCATTAATAGGAGGGTCAGGTCCTTTATATAGAAATAGGATCTGACCCTTCAAGAATATAATATTCCCCAAAGGTCACTTGCCCTTTAACAATTCCTAAGGGACATCCGACCTTTTAGGGGTACAATAATACACGGACTATATACATTGTATTTCTACAGTAGTCCCTGGGGGTATTTACCCATCACTGAGTAACACATTTAAGTGTAATAACATTTAGGGAAAATTGTATCAATGTCACCCCTGAATTATTAGTGGTGTAAATATAATGTTACCCCTCAATTTTCAAAACGGTACATATATTGCCCCTCCAATATATGTACCGTTTTGAAAATTGATGGGCAACATTTACACCACTAATAATTCATGGGTGACATTGATAATTGGCATATTATGGATGTACATAAATTACAATTTCCCTAACATTTACATTATACTTACAAATAATTCTAAACTAGTATCCACGCACTTAAATATAAATAGTTTTACATGAACCAAATACATATAAATTATTAATTGTTTCAACATTTTAATATATTCAAAATAAAATTTGGATATAAGTTATATGATGGTGTGAATAGTGAGGTGAATCCAAATACAGTGGCCAAATATATATGGAATGTTACTATTTCTGCATCTGAAAAAATTTGAAGATTTAAAATAACATGATAGTATTATATAAAATTTAAATTATGAATAATGTTGTTATTCTCTCGACGTCGTAGTAATTAATAATTTTTGTTTGAGAAGGTAATAAATATCTTTTAATTTATTTATTTCCGAAAGTAGGTTGACCATATCTTTGCCTACGTGGGGATTAATAATCTTTCATTAAAGCAAAATTAAATGCGAAAATAGATATTTTTTAATTTCAAAATTTGTTATCATATTAAGAAATCAAAAGTTAAGTCAAATATTTCTCAAAAAAAAAAAAAGTTAAGTCAAATATAGAATAAAATCTTTCTAGAAGGATATTAAAGTTGGAAAACAGTTTATAGTAATTTTCATATTATTGGATATAAATATATCATTACAAAAAGTACGAATCATTTATCAAGTCTAGATTAATATTCGTTTTCACGTTTACATAAAATTAATCGGTTCTTTACCCAGAATAGTTTTAAATGATAAAATAGATAGATTATCATTTAAAAATATTCTACCATTTAAAAATGTAAAACATAAAATGATCAACTGCATGCATGCACGAAAGAAGCACGGTCGCTGAATCTGATCATCACTCTTCGCCAGGGGGTGGGAGGTTGAGATCAGAGAGGACAAATTCTTCCACCTCCGCGTTAAGATCGACGTCGAGCACCACCCTCTGGCCGGCCGCCACCCTTTCTTCCGCCTCAATCTCCCGCAACTGCTCCTCCTCCGGCTTCACCAGGTGCTCCTGGTACTCAGCAAACTCCTCCATAGTGAAAGTGGGAGGACTGAACGCCCCACGTGCATCTCAGGTGCCCAAACATCGCCTTCTCCGTCGGGTATATGGCGCCTCTATCACGCGCAACCGCCACCGTTACACCCTCAGCCGCCTGTTGGTGTTCCCTCTCCCATGGAGGAAGAAGCGGCGGTGGTTTCCTTTCCAGAAGCCATCGGGAAATTTGGGGCAGGTGAAGATGAGTGGTGCTGTAATTAGTGTGGAGGTTAATAGGAGAAATGAAATATATAAAGCTGTGGGAATGTAAACCTGCGTGCAATCCTCGTGCAGTAGGTTCAATTCAAGTCTTGACTGAGCTGGTCAAAGATATAAAATGACTAATACTTTATGCAAAATTATATTAATATTTATATAAAGATATAATTAATTATATAATTAAAGCATGTAAAAATAATATGATTAATTTAACTATATAATTTAATTTATAATTATTTATATGTTATGTTATATATATCATGACATTTAATTTTAATTAAATGTCTACGAAATTTTTTTTTTTTGAATGCTACTGACTCTATTACAGTGTAGTATCTGTTCATAAACTAAGAACAAAGAGACAGCAACGCCACCACTGAGGGTCGAACCCACCACCTCCCGTATACAGGGAAGGGTTTGATGCCACTGGACCACAAGGCCCTTGGCTATCTACCAAAAATTTAGTTGCATGATAATGAATAAAATTTAGTTACATGATAATGAATCATACAAATATATAATTATGAAACATGACGTATGTAATTATAAACTATAGGGTCACACTTGTCTGAGACCATCTCACGGATCCTTATTCGTGATACGGGTCAGGTTGGGTCGAAACTACATGTAAATGCCATACTTATATGCAAATGTCCTCAAATATAATAATGAGGAATACAATTTTTGTTACTTATAAGAGAAAAAGTACATTTTCCATAATAAGTTTAACAAATTTCCCTTACTTATAAGGAAAAATATAATATTTTTCAGGAAAAATGTAATACTTTTAAATCAAAATATAAAAATATTGTATTTTCCTTTAAAAGTATTACATTTACCCTTATAAGTAACAAAAATTTTATTTCTGATTAGTATTACATTTGAGCATATGTATGACATTTGTGCGTATAAGTATTACATTTTCATCTTGATCCGACCCGACCTGTCTCATGGTGAGACGGTCTCACACATTTTCAATTATCATACCCAAATTGCCCTGCCTAATTCTAATCACATTCAAATTGCCTTGTCTATTTCTAATTATACTCGAATTAACAACTTCCATTCTTGTTTATATTCGATACATCAAGTGAACGGACCCCAATTTTCAGGTAAAATTTTTACATAAAAATACTACTATATCTAATATACATATATTCATTTTTTTTTTTACAATTGGGCCCCCCAAATTTTGGGGCCCTGTGCAGTGGCACTCGGAAAACATGCCTTAACCGGTCCTGATTGCACTTAAGAATTAGTGTTCTAATTCTTTATTTTACAATTTAAAGAACTAATAAATTTATAAAGAAGAATGTGTTTTCTATTTTTCGAAAAACGCATTATTTGTATATTAAAAAAAAAAGTATGATTTTCATTATTTAAAAAAATCACAATTTTCCATTTTTTAGAAAACCTAAAACATATCGGATATATTTTTAAGAAGCTAGGCATTGCGCAAATTATATGGTGGACCATGGTCCTGCATTGTGGACCATGGTCATGGCTGATAGTGCAGTTGTGTTGATCTGATACTGCAGTTGTGTTGAAAAAAATTACCACTAGAATATTTACCAAAAGGGTATACATACATAATATAATATAATAATAATAATAATAATAATAATAATAATGATTAACATTACAAAGAAATTAAAGCAAATATTTTTAAAAATAAACAATTAAAAAAAACAAAGAATAAGGGGAGCGGTACACTTCTCCAAAAAAAAAAAGAATTATGTAATGTATGATATTAAATTTAAGAATTAAATAAAGGGGGGAAAATAGTTATTAAATTTAATTATAGGAATGCAAAGTTGCATTTTAGATGAATGGAGTGAAGCATATAGCAAGTCAGCAGCCAATATGAAAAAAAGAGAAACAAGGGCAAAATTGGAATTTAGAAAATAAAAGGAGAAAAGCTAATGCTAAACGCTGCTCCTATTAGCGTTTCAATTTTGGCGGATTGGATAGCGATTCGCTAAGTGAAAAAGCCATTAACCAAACGTTTTTTTTAGCGGTTTGACTTTGTCAAAACGCTAAAGATGGTCAAACCGCTAAAAAATGGCGGATAAGCTGATAACCAAACATGGCCTATATAGAAGAAGTTTATGCATAGGTAATTGAATGTCGAATTTGTTTATTTAAATATGTAACTTAAAGTATATGAATCCAAAATAATATAGGAAATTCATTATAATTGTCACTAAAATAAATGTTTGCAACTTTGTAAAATCGATAGTCTAAATATTTGGTCTAAAAATGATAGTCTGAACCATCCATTTGATTAAATAATTTGACCGCCATTTTTTCTACCCATTTTAGGTCTAACTCTCTTTGGCTCTTATTAGTATAGTAGATATTCACAAGTCCATACGTACATAGATATATGGTATTACATATATATACATGTACAAGCACATAACTAATGGGAGTGTAACACTAATACAAATGCTAGAATGTAGGAGTCCTAAATACACCACTTCAAGCTCCCAGGTCATAACAAACAACGTTGAGCTTGTCACGTAAGAACACAAAGTGAGGCAATGGCAAAGACTTAGTGAAAATATCAACCAACTTATCCTTGGTAGACACTGTTTGAGCACCACTTGAAACCTTATCACATACGAAATGATAGTCAATCTCCACATGCTTGGTATGAGCAGTGGTGGATCTACAGTGGGGGCAGTGGGAGCGGCTGCCCCCACTCACCTCCACCCCCACCTATATATTTCCCTTGTATATATATGTATCAAAATAGATAAATGTAAACAAGAGGTTAAGGTGAGTAGTTGGTAAGGTTGTGTTTGATTAAAGTAAATTACAAGTGTTCAAATCTTGTGTTGCTCAATTCTTGATTTTAACTGTCTCAATTTCTTTACCTCTTTTATAATTGTGCTTTGTTGTATATATATAGTTTTTTTTAATGTAATTTATAATGTATTTTCTATTTGAATTATTTTATCAAATTAATTATGTTTCATATTTTATTATTAATACTTTTATAAAGTTTTGATGTGTTTTTATTCTTTGCTTATATACAACAATATTTATGATTATGGCTGTGTTTTTTTATAATAAATATATATAACTTTATTATATTAATAAATAGATATATAATTTATAATGTGTTTTGTATTTGAATTATTTTATCAAATTAATTATTTTTCATATTTTGTTATGAGTATTTTTATACAATTTTGATGTGTTTTATTCTTCGCTTATATACAACAAATCTATGACTATATTTCCTAAATGTTTTACGGTTTAAGAAAAGTTTTCACTCCCACTGACTAAAATTTCTGGATCCGCCACTGGGTATGAGCGTAAGATATGTTGGCCCCAAGTTGTCACACCATAGGCGCGGAGCAACATTGAGCTCACACAAGAGAAAGACAATCCAGGTAACTTTGGCGCGACTATCTTCTGCTTGCGACAACCCCAAGATACCATATTGCGCCCAATAAACACTACAAACCCGCTCGTAGACGCCCAATCGGAGTTGAAAAATGCATGGATACTCAAACTAGCAGACTTGTGCATGCGCAGACCAAAGTGCAAGGTGACCTTCACATCCCTAAGAACAGGTTTCCACGGCTGGAAATCAGTGATTTTCCGACCACCGAAAAAGTGGTCAGAAATCGCCAAAATTCGGTTGGAAACCACTGTTCCGATCACATTTCCGACCACTTGGAGAGCCGAAAATACCATCAACAATAATAGCAGCGTCGGAAACTTTCGTCGCACGAGAAAGTTGGTTATCAAAACTTTCTGACCACCAATGGTCGGAAATTCCCACTACAGTAGTTATTTGGGGGAGTTTCTGACCACCTCTGGTGGTCGGAAATCAATTAAGTAAAAAAACACACTGCTCTATAATTTTAATTTAAAATACAATTTATCCACTTGCAAATAGCAATTGTAACCCCAGTAGTAGTTTCATTACAATACAAGTTTATGATACTAATAAGAATAAACAACACCAAACCAAACCAAACATTTAATACATGTCTGGTTTGTTTTTTGTTTATGAGTATGGTGGGACTTGAAAAACTTTCTTATGGAGAGCTTTGTCATCCACATTGCGAGCTAAAAGGAAAATTGTTTTAAATGTTTCATCAAGTGGCATAACTTCTTTGTTGTTACAGGTGGACGAATTGCTCACTCGAGATTTGCAATACCAATTGCAATAAATGAAGACTCAACATGTAATATAAAACAAGGTAGCCATCTAGCTGAATTGTTGATAAAGACCGATTTAATAATTTGGGATGAAGCACCCATGATGCACAAACATTGCTTTGAAACCTTAGATCGAACTATGAGGGATTTGTTGCATTTTGTAGATCCAAACAGTTCCTCAAAGATATTTGGTGGAAAAACTGTTGTACTAGGTGGGGATTTCAGACAGATCTTACCAGTAGTTCCTAAGGGATCAAGGTAATATATTGTATCTGCAACAGTTAATTCGCATATTTGTGGAACAGTTGTAAAGTTTTGAAACTTACAAAAAACATATGTCTCAACGCGACTAAATGTGGTGTTGATCTACAAAAACTAGAAGACTTTGCTAACTGGATTGCTGATATTGGCGATGGAAAGTCTGGTGGACCAAATGATGGATGTGTAGAAGTAGAAATCCTTAGAAATATGCTGCGACTGTCGGATGGGGATCATATTTCAACAATTGTGAAAAACACATTTCCAATGTTTGTGAATGAGAATTGTAATCCAGCTTTTCTTAAAGGTCGTGCTATACTTGCACCAACACTTGATGTGGTCAATTCAGTAAACGAATATATGAGCACTTTGCATACTTCTGAGAGTATAACATACGTTAGTTGTGACACAGTGTGAAAAGCAAATGTAGATAATGGTATACTGGGGGACGCACACACCCATGAATTCTTGAACAGGATTAGAGTTTCAAATTTACCAAACCATTCATTGACTTTGAAAATTGGTTCACCGGTTATGTTGTTGCAAAACATTGACCACAGTATTGGTTTGTGTAATGGAACTAGATTGATAATCACAAAGGTAGAAGATCTTATTATTGAAGCTGAGATAATGACTGGTGCTAACAAAGGATCAAAAGTTTTGATTCCAAGGATGTCCATGTCTCCATCCGATCTAAGGTTGCCATTCAAATTTCAACGAAAACAATTTCCGTTGATGTTTTCATATGCAATGACCATTAACAAAAGTCAAGGTCAAACATTGTCAAATGTAAGATTGTTACTAAAGAAACCTGTTTTTGTACATGGTCAGCTGTACGTTGTTGCTTCTCGGATCAACAACCCTAATGGTCTTACAATATTGATAGCCAATGACTCAACGACAACTTCTACATCAACCACTAATGTTGTATATCATGAAGTTTTTAATAATTTGTAATTTTGTTAAAGTTTATTTGTATTCATAATTTAAGTTTTATTTTATTATTTATTGTGAGCTATCTACATGTTTATTTTATGGCAAAAATTTGTGTGAGACCGTCTCACTGTGAGACGGGTCGGGGCGGGTCACGATGCAAATGTAATACTTATATGCACATATGTCATACTTATATGCTCAAATGTAATACTAATCAGGAATAAAAAAAAATTGGTTACTTATAAGGGTAAATGTAATACTTTTAAGGAAAAATACAATACTTTTACATTTCGATTTAAAAGTGTTACATTTTTTTTTGAAAGAATTTAAAAGTGTTACATTTTTCCTCAAAAGTATTATATTTTCCCTTATAAATAAGGGGCACTTGTCAACATTACTTATTATGAATAAGAGTAAATTGCACTTTTGGTCCTATGACTATAGAGGTCCCCTTAATTTCAGTACTTGACTTTAAAAACTAACAATTTAATCCCGTAACTATGCAATTTTTAACACATTTAGTCCTCCAGGCCAAATTGCCAGTCAAATGTCGCCGGACAAATGTAAAAATTTTTAAATTATTTATTCATTGGGCAAAACAGTCATTTCACGTTAAAAAAGGGAAATCATCGGATAACTTTGCTGAGTAATTTCCGGTCGCTTTCGGATAACCATTTGGGGAAGCCATCGTCTTTGGATGCGAGAACAGCGTCGCGATGGTCTAACAATTTGCAATGATGCTGTATAGGGATGCTAGAGAAATTGTCTCCGCCTAGCGTCGGAGAATCCTTCCGTACACGTCATCACGTCCTGAGTGTTCGCTCCGCCACCGGAGAAGATGGAGCTGAGGGAGTGGTCGAGGAGGTCCATCGAGTCTTCCAGAAGGTCGAGGCAATCGTCGTAGGCGGACCAGAAATGGTAGAGAATGAGTCTGAGAGAAGAGAAATTTGGATAAAAAATGGTAGAGAATGTATAATTGTTTTTGCAGAACAGATGGGCCATTTCACTCCGGCAACTGGAAACTGATCAATGTGGCGGCTATCTGAGTATTTCTTTCATGTTCTTGACGATAACCATTAGTTCAGAATGCAATGCCGCAGATAACCAAATCGAACCCGTCACCGGGGAGGGAGAGGTTGATTTCGACGTCGCGCTCCGCCTTGTTGAAAATTGCATGTCAAAATGATACACTTCTCTCCATCTCATTGCTTGTTGTTCTCTTGAATCCTTGCATGAGAAGTGACATCCTACAGTGCAATAAATTGTTTAGAAGATGTTATGAAAAGAAGAACAATCCTAGGAATAAAACTCTATGCAGAATCCACTGACTCGTGAAAAATAGAATTGGTAATGGGAAGTATTACTTGTGGTGATAATTGTGGAAGTTCATTCGGTTGAGTGTGCATCCATCCCATGGAAGAAGAAGAAGCAGAGGGTGGCAGGTGACGAAGTAGTTATGGTGGAAGAAGAAGCGGAGGGTGGCAGGTGAAGGAAGAAGAAAAAGAAGAAACTCCGGTCAGCAAGTGAGGAAAGAAGAAGAAATGACGTGAAATGACCACTTTGCCCCTATAAATAAATAATTTAAAAAATTTTACGTTTTTTCGGCGACATTTGACTGGCGATTTGGCCGGGAGGACTAAATGTGTTAAAAATTGCATAGTTACAGGATTAAATTGTTAGTTTTTAAAGTCAAGTACTGAAATTAAGGGGACCTCTATAGTCATAGGACCAAAAGTGCAATTTACTCTTATGAAAAATGTATTACTTTTTCTCTTATAAGTAGGAAAATTGTATTCTTTGATTAGTAATATATTTGAGCATATAAGTATGACATTTGCACGTATAAGTATAACATTTGCATGTTGCTTCAACCTAACCCGACCCATATCACGAATAAGGATCTGCGAGACGATCTCACACAAGTGTTACCCTTATTTTATTTACGTGCTCTTAAAATATTCAATTTTATCTTAAGGGAAAATCGCACTTTTGGTCCCTCAATTATAACCCGATCTGCAATGTTGTCTTCCAAAGTCAATTTTAGTTAATTGAGTCCCTAATTGTCTTAAACCATAGTCAATGTTGCCCTTCGATCAAATTTAGCTCTAACCAGTGTTAACACCATGGACATTTAGGTAATTTCGCAACCCACTAAGTTTCATCCCCAATTTCTTCCTTCCTCCTGCATTAGCTCCGGCATCGCCGCCTCACAGCAACAGATCGGCGACCGTAGAAGCTCTCACCGCGACATTAGAGGTTAACGACAGCGTTGCGAACTTTCGTTGCAGGTGAACGGCTAATTTCGACTATGCCTTTGTTATTTTGCGTCTCAGGTTCTTGCCATTTGCATGCTACTTGCTCAGTAAATAGGCATATGATGCTTTCTGCCTTCTTCTGCAAATAATGAAAAAAAAAGAAGATGTTTTTGCCTTCTTCAGTACATAGAATCTTTCACCTCTTTGCCTTTTCACTTTGTATTGTATTGCTTTTGCAAATAATTTGGAATTCTTAATTTATGAAATAGGGATTAACATGTATACTCTGCTCCGGCGACTTTCCCTATTTGTTTGTTGACTCCTTGATCTATCTGATGGATTACGTGAAATTGGAGTACATTTGGTCACTGAAAATCAGCCGTGGGCTGACTCTTTCAATCCAGAACTTGGAAGCTGAATTCAAGAAATCTAGACTAAACAAATTCTTCTCCTCTACACTATTAACCCTTCCCCCCATGAAACATTCCTCCATCTCTTCACAAACACCCATTTCCCCAAATCTCAGCCCCATCTCAGAATAACAACCACCATTCTCAGAATCCAACTCGGGAGAAGAAAAAGGAGTCGCCTTTACACTGCTACTCAAGAAACCAACATTTCATCTCTCTCGCTGACTGCCCTTTTCAACTCGGCCTCCGTCTTTTCCAGCTCCGCCACCCTCTATCTCAGCCGCGCAACCTCCTCAGCTTCCTCGTCGATCTGCTACAACAGTCTCCTCTCTTTTCGCTGTCAGGTGTGCCTGTGGGTCGCGAAGATCTCCACAACCCTCACATTGGCTTGGGAGTCCTCTTTCCGCAATAAAAGCATCTCCTTCAGTTGAAATGTGAGCTCCCTGTTGTGGGTCTGGAGCGTTGAAAGTGCAGAGAATGGTTGTATGGGTAAGTGGGCGAGAGAGAGAGTGCAGTAGGAAGGAAGAAATTGGGGATGAAACTTAGTGGGTTGCGAAATTACCTAAATGTCCATGGTGTTAACACTGGTTAGAGCCAAATCTGACTGGAGGGCAACATTGACTACGGTTTAAGATAATTAGGAATCCAATAAACTAAAATTGACTTTAGGGGACAACATTACAGATCAGGCTACAATTGAGGGATCAAAAAATGCGATGTTCTCTTATCTTAATTATATCTTACACAATTGTACAATAAATTTAACAATATTTATCCGTGCATAGCACTATTACTATACTAGTTGATTAATTATAACCAGAACGGCAGAAATCAGTACAGGACTACAGGAGTTAGGTGTAGCGACGGTAGCGGTCCGGCAGTCCAGTGGAGCAGTCAGCCGAGAGGAGACTCGGTGGAGTGGAGAGCAGGCGGGCAGCAGTAGCACAGAGCAGTCGCGGTCTCGGTTCTCACAGAGCAGGGCTGCAGTGGAGACTCGCTGGGCGAGGACTGGAGGTCGCGATTCTTGCCGTCGCTCGTCGGTGGTCGCAGCCGCCAGCCGGGCAGTCGCAGGAGTGAAACGCGAAGGAGATGCGGAATTAGGGATTTCAAATTAAAGGTCGCAAGTTACAACCCCACCCTAATTGCAAGTAACTTGTAAGCTCTTTTATTATTATTATTTTATTATTTTATTTTAAAGTTCAGGGTTAGTTGTAGACTTGTAGTCTTGTAGAGTTGGAATTTACCCATTCTCCTCCCCCAGTCTCAGAGTGATACTGGCACTAGTGATACAAGCCTGCAACCTCATAATCTTTATCTGGTAATCTACCCTGCTGTGACGACAATGTTTATCAATAGATGTTTCATTTTTGTAATTGTGTTTTTCCTTCGTTTTGTAAGTTGTAATTTCGAGACAATCTTTTTGCGTTTTACATGGAATACCGAATTAGCAACAACCAAATGAGGAAATTGAAAAGTATATTCTAATTAATCATTTCATGAGAAACTGGCAGAAACCAATTTTTGAACAGGCAAGGCAATGATATTTGAATATTAATCTTGTCAACTTTGTAGAGTCTCTGCACTTGAAACCAGCTAATTTTACTCAAGTGTTGCTGCTATTAATTTGTTGTTACTTTGTTATTCAAATGTTAGGGAGTACGGAAAAATTATTACGGAATGATATTTGAATACTCATATGGGATAATGTTAATGGTAACTCAATGGAAATGTGGAGTTCATTTTGTTATTTGAATGTCTGTTATTCAAATTGTATACTTGATGCTATTTCATATTATATTTTCTCACTGGTTTCACATTTTGACTCTAAATTATTATGTTAGTATTTGTGTGTCAATAATATATTTATTAAACTTATTGGTATTTTTCTCACTGGTTTAGACGGAAAGCCTTCTCCCTCGCAACTGCAAAGCTTAGTTGAAAGCAAAGAGAATCACAACCATGGGAACCTCAGTGCAGGTGAAGCCATTGTGTGGAGTGTATAACGAAAACCCTCTCTCCTACCTTGTCTCCGTTGATGGCTTTAACTTCCTTATTGACTGTGGTTGGAATGACCACTTTGATACCTCTCTTCTCCAACCCCTGTCCAGGTCGGTCTGTCTGTCTCTCTATGTTTGTGTGTACACATATTCAACATGAAATGCTTCAATATTAATTTAGTTTTTTGGAATTACTACTTTTGCAAATGATTTTGTTCCAGCCAAGAATTGAGAATTGATTGTAATCCTTATTTAGGGCAAATAAGCAGATTGTAAATTGCATAGCATGACAACAACATTTTGTCCTCTCTAATTACTAACACATTAGTATTTTCTATTTAAAAATGTTGTACATCTATTCAGGGTAGCGTCAACAGTGGATGCCGTGCTGCTCTCGTATCCAGACACCCTTCACCTTGGTGCCCTGCCCTATGCCATGAAACACTTTGGATTAGCTGCTCCTGTTTACGCCACTGAACCTGTTTATAGATTAGGATTATTAACTATGTATGATCAATATCTCTCGCGTAAGGTAAACCTCTATTACATCACTTCATAAAAATTTTTCTTTCCTATGGGTTGTTCTTGTTCACATTGCTTACTCCTTTACTCTTTTTTGTAGCAAGTGTCCGATTTTGATTTGTTTACTCTGGATGACATTGATTTTGCATTCCAAAGTGTCACCAGATTAACCTACTCTCAGAACTATCATATGTCCGGTAAGCATTGTATTTTGTTTGTTGAGATTTTCCTTAGATATTCTTAATTCAGCTAATTTAATCTTGTTTTGTCTTGTCTAGAATGAAGTGTATATGGACCCAACTAAAGTCATTGTACCGTAAACCTAGTTGACCCTTTTGTTTTCATAACTTAAGGATATAGTTTTTCAATAAGTATCGGGTACTATCAAATGTGTGAAAACAGTGCCAATGAACCTTGACTTAGCTGGCCAAGATGATGCCTATAGACCTAAACTCAGAAGCTTCAGCCACCAACCCCACCCCTGCCCTAAAAAGAGGACAAACTTATTTTATTTACAAAAAAATTGAAGAAAAGAGTAATGGAAACTCTAGGAGAACAGAGTAGCAGTCTTGGGCTTATGAACAAAAAAATAGAAATCAACATGATGAGGCAAAGAAAAACAGGAAAGAGACTGAGGGTAGGGGGTTTTCAAAGACTCAAGAAAGTGAATCTTGTTAGGATTTTCTTAATTAATTTTTATCTTGACCCCATTAATGTTATACAACTTTTTGGTTCTTATTTTTGTTTAGTTAACTCTTGTTTTGGTGTGGAGTAATGAAATTTATCTTTTGGTTATCTCTTGTTGAAAATTGTTAACTAATGCTAGGGAAAGGTGAAGGAGTTGTCATTGCTCCACATGTATCTGGTCATCTACTAGGTGGTACAGTCTGGAAGATAACAAAAGATGGGGAAGATGTTATATATGCTGTTGACTTTAATCATCGCAAAGAAAGGTCATGCATTATAATATTTGTTATAACTTGTGTAATTATTGTATTAGTGTGTAGGGTTAGGGTTTAGGTGTTAGGGAATAACTTGTGTAATTTGGATACTGACTTTCCGCTGCTTCTATCAGGCTTTTAAATGGAACCATTTTAGAGTCTTTTGTTCGCCCTGCTGTCCTAATTACTGATGCCTATAATGCTTTGAGCAACCAGCCTTCAAGACGTCAGAGGGATCAAGAATTTCTAGGTAAAAGTTGCTGCTTGAGTAATTTGAAAATTATTGAATTTTGCAGTCAGCCATACAGATTTTGCTTCTTTTTAAAATGAAAATTAAAACATATTCTTGCCTGCTTAAATTAACAATCTATTACCAGTCCTCTAGAAGAGTCCAGTGGTTCATGCTTTGGACTTGACTTACATGGAGGTTGTTTTTGTTGTTGTGTTTTTTTTTGTTTTGTTTTGTTTTTTGATTTCAGTACTTATGCATACCTAATCCCTTATTTACCACAGATAGCATTGAGAAGACTCTAAATGCTGGTGGAAAAGTATTACTACCTGTAGATACTACTGGTCGCGTATTGGAACTCATTTTGTTGCTAGAGCAGGTTAGTTGGTATGTGACTGAAGTCATTGCATCACCAAGTAATTGTAATGATTTCCTTTTTTTTTTCTTTGAAAATTCCAGCACTGGCATCAAAAGGGTTTGAGCTATTCCATCTTTTTTCTCACATATGTTGCATCAAGTACAATTGACTATGTCAAGAGCTTCCTTGAGTGGATGAGTGATTCAATAGCCAAGTCTTTTGAGGACAGACGAGATAATGCTTTTGTTTTGAAGTAAGATCAGTTTCTTCCACCCACTTTACCATTTATTTTATCAGACTTTCTCTTTAGTGGCAAGCTTACCATCTGGACAAAAGTACTTGTTCTGTTAACCCTTAAAATAGGTGCACAATTGTTAAATCTCAGGTAGCCCCAGACTGACCAGTCTATCTCCTTAATAGCAGCATGTTCAAATGCCATAATAATTTTGTTTTCAAGACACTACTCCCTCTACTTTTTTGTTCTCTGCGGCCTTTGTACTGCTAGCAATTGCCTTAGCCTACTCAAAATTTCTGCTAGTTGAAGCCATTTAGCGTTTCCAGATTTCAAAAAGTTAACCATAGCATTTATTTCATAAATTGACAGGCATATCACACTTTTGGTAAACAAGAGTGAGCTTGAAAAGTTGCCAGAAGGTCCCAAGGTTAGGATGCCTGTTTAATTAAAACAGCTGGTTATCTACTTATCTTGATGTGTCTTTATTTAGTTTTATAATTTGGGAACGTGTCCTTTTTAGGTGGTTCTGGCATCCATGGCAAGTCTAGAGGCTGGATTTTCACATGATATATTTGTTGAATGGGCTACTGATACAAGGAATCTTGTTTTATTCACCGAAAGAGGGCAGGTTTGTTTTTGCACTTGTCTACAGATTAGATGTTTTAGTGTACTCTTTCTCTGCATTCAAATATTCAATTGATTGCTCTTTGTACTGGAATATGACTAGATGGGTGGATGTGTCTTAATTGTTTCATAACATATACTTGTATTTCCTAAAAACATTTCAGGATTATGGTTACCCCAAAAAATGGATAAGATATCATGAGTTGATCACCGTTTTGGTCCCTCAATTGTTTCCCAATTGTCAATGTAGTCCCTAGTTTTCAATTTCAAACAATTTGATCATCGAACTGTTTAAAATTTCGTCAATTAAATCCTTTTAGGGACCAAAATGGTGATTTCCACATTTTTTAAATTTCGTCAATTTGGCCCCAAAAGGGTTTTAATTGATGAAATTTTAAACAATTCGAGGATCAAATTGATTGAAATTGAAAGCCTAGGGACTACATTGACAGTTGGGAAACAATTGAGAGACCAAAATAGTGATTTTCCGGATATCATATTGAAAAATTTGCTATATATGAATTATCATTGTTGTTAAGGCGGACTTTCATGGCGAGGTGCCATATATATAATATCATATATCAATTCATAATTTAGCATTTTAGCATATAAACATATTTTAAAATCTCAACACTATCGCATCTTTCATGCTTAAGTCCAGCCAGAATCTGTATTTCCAGCCAGAGTCTTTAGATTTAGCCTTCTTTTTAGGATCCATTGATGCATCATAATTGGGTTTATTTTCGTTCTAACTATAACCTGTCATAAAACAAAGTAAACAGAGTGAACACTCACTGTTAGCATACATAGAGTAATACACACACACACACACACACATATATATACGGTTTGGTTTCCATGAGAACCATGCCATTGATCATCTTAGTCTACAATTCTCACCTGGGGGCATGGTTTTCATTTGATCATGATTATATATATATATATACTAGTGATCAAATGAGTCCATCCTGTTATATGAGTCTATGTGGACAAATATGGGCCATTGAATGCTTGAGACCAATGGCTTAGATTTCACTAACTGTGCAACGCGAACTGTGCAAGTGAAGTGCACAGTTGCGAAGTTGCATAGTTGGCCAAATCTAAGCCATTGATCTCAAGTATTCAATGGCCCAGATCTGTCCACACGGACTCATGGGGAATGATGGACTCACAGGAACACTGGCATATATATATATATATATATATATATATATGTATGTATGTAGAATCCTAATCATATGAGAACCACTCCCCATGTGAGAACTTGTGGACAAATCCAAACCATTGATCTGCAAGATATGATGGATGAGAAATCAAGTAAAACTATGCACTACGACACAAAGGGAAAACTATGCACTAAGACAAGACATGCACTCGACGAATGAAAATTATGTACTCGAAGAAGGAAAATGTGCACTTGAAGACAAAGAACATCTAAACTTACCTACTCAAAATTACAATAATGCCACCGCGTGTTTTTTAATTCTTCTTCATTCTAGACTGTTGATTTGTATTTGATCTTTGGTTGAGATTTAACCCTATTTTTTTTTACCTAAAGCCTTACTTTGCATATGATATGAATTATATATATATATAAAGATTATAAGTAATTATATAACGAATAAAAAAACAAAGCCACTAAGAAAGAAGAAAGAAGGTTACCTAGGTGTGGTGGCGAGGCTGCGATCGGCGCTGGAAGTCAAAGGCAAGGTTGGGAGGGGGGGAGTTAGTGTCTCAGGCTCTCAGATACGTATTAGTAGGGTTTTTAATTGATCAATTTTTATTTTTATTTTTATTTTTAAATAAACCCAAGTCGGACCCGGGTTTAAGTACTGGGTTAGGTGTCCAAGACGCTTGGACGAAACCCGAGCTCGCCTCATCCATTTCAGGCAAGGCGAGCTTGATAGGCGACTGGTCTCCACCGATTGGACGCCTAGGCGACACCTTAACAACAATGAATTACACATATTATTTTTAACTTTTGGTCATCACCTATCTACTACCAAATAAATTTTAAATTGCCATCACTTTCTAATCTGCATTTATTTATTGACATTCAATCGTTTTATTTGGAAAAAATCACATGTTCTTGTTCAATCATCTATTGTGTATCTAATGAAACATGTTTTTGCTTGGCTCCTTGAACTTACGTATAGTTTGGCACACTGGCACGTATGCTTCAGTCTGATCCACCTCCTAAAGTAGTTAAAGTTACCATGTCAAAGAGGATACCTTTGGTTGGAGAAGAGCTAGCTGCTTATGAGGAGGAGCAAAATAGGGTAAAGGAGGAAGCTCTCAAAGCTAGTATGGTTAAAGATGAAGAATCAAAAGCATCTCTTGGAGTTGACACTCTTACGAGTGACCCAATGGTCATTGATTCATCTAATGTCAAACATACTTCATTAAATGGTAATGCTCACAAAGATGCTATTCTATTGAAGAAATGGCTCTCCTAGGATATTACTTCCATAGACAGAGTTATAGGCATAGCTGAAATGGCTGAGGGGACTATGAGTCTTATTTCTTTTAATAGAAGGGGAATAAATTTACTCATATCTGCTATAAATTTTCAAATAGAGGGGGAACGTTTGGAATGGTTTTTTCTTTCCACTGGTTTGTAGATTCCAGTAATTTATTTGCATAACATTTATTCCATGTAATTTCAAAATTTAAACCTATATATAGGCAGTCTAGGCCAGAAAATTCTTCATCTAGTTTTAATTAATCTCAAGGCATATCAATTTTGCAGCTATCAGTCTACAAGTTGGTCCTTACAAGGATGTATTGATTGATGGGTTTGTTCTACCTTCTTCTAGTGTCGCACCAATGTTTCCTTGCTATGTTAAGTCCTGTGATTGGGATGATTTTGGTGAAGTCATCAATCCTGATGATTATGTCATTCAGGAAGAACATACGGAGCTATCATTGATACCTGTGAGTTCTTAATTTTGTTATGCTTCTAATTCTTATTGATCCGGAGGGGAAAGAAAAGGAAAAAGTTGAAAGAAATTATGGTCTTTTATCTGCAGTGTGCATTTGCTAGGTATAGTGCAACTTTTGAATCTATTATGGATAGTTCACGAGGGTGTTGAAGTACATTTGAGCATTCTGTCAGTTGACCATTTCGTTATGCTTTGTTTTACTCATATGTATCATAGTCATGTTTTTTGAACTCTACTTTAAAAGGTTCTGTAACATGAATTTTAGACCTTCACTACATATCTTTATCATATGGAAAAGGAGGGATGGGAGTGGATAAACTGTGAAGAAAAACAGACATGAAATTATATAATTAGAATTTATGTGGAATACTATTTTTTAGATAATTCAACCTGTTGAGATATTCTACTTAGGTTGATGGAGATCTTCATGGAAAACTTGATGAGGGATCTGCTAGCCTGATATTTGATACTACACCATCAAAAGTTGTATCTTCTGAGTTAACTGTAAGTCCTTACATTTTCTTCATTGATGATAGATGCATAGTTAAAGATTTTCTTTAACACCTTTAAACTGGAGCACATAGCTTGGCAGACTGGCTTATCTTTTGTTTTTAGTTAGTACTCACCTTGTTGGGTTATTTATTTATTTATTTTTTCACTTACAAAAAATATTGCTTGCTGTTATCTAGTTCAAACTCGGGTAAAAAATTGACAGGTTAAATTTCTTGGTGTTATTGATGATACTGTGTTTTTAATGCTCTGTACTTTCATCTTACACAGGTCCAAGTCAAGTGTTCCTTGGTCTACATGGATTTTGAAGGGCGCTCTGATGGTCGTTCAATTAAATCTATTCTTGCCCATGTTGCTCCCTTAAAGCTTGTATGTACACATTTCTGTTCTACTGGTGGTGTCAACATGTGTACAATCTTTTTTTATTTTATTTTATTTTTTTAAATGGAAGAACTTATCTAAGTTAAGGTGTGCCATCAAACATTGGTTTTTCCAATTTGATCATATTAATAATATGGGCAAGTGTAGAGTCTAGCATTGCATTTTATCGTAGTGTAGCTCATATGTGTGATTTCCATAAACCATAATACTGACTATTTTTTATTTATTTTTTATTTTTTTTAATGATGGGAAGTCTAGTGAAAATGCTATTACCTACTGGGATCTGGGGAGGCCTCACCTTGAACCACTGGTCATCAGTACCTTATCTTTTAATAGAATAACATCAAATTAGCTGATGTTCTGTTTTGATCTACAGGTTTTGGTACATGGCACAGCTGAAGCAACAGAGCATTTGAAACAGCATTGTCTGAAGCATGTATGCCCACATGTTTATGCTCCCCAAATTGAAGAAACGATTGATGTTACTTCAGATTTGTGTGCTTATAAGGTTGTATATTCCCAAATTGTTGTATGTGTAGACAATTATTTCAAAATGCTAATACTGATCCAAATTTTGTTTTTGTTTTCTGCTCATTTTTGTGATAGGTGCAACTATCCGAGAAATTAATGAGCAATGTGCTGTTTAAGAAAGTAAGCTCAATGTAGTGTGGTGATATTTGGTGTACTCTGTTGTGAAATGTCCAGTCCAGTATTTCAAAATGGATAGTCTACATCAGATTGACCAACTAGAATACGTAGTACTTACAGTCTTCAGCCCTTGATGTTGGGCCTTTTTCGATGTATCTCTCATTTGTTATTGTCTGTAATTGTAGCTTGGAGACTATGAAGTAGCATGGGTTGATGCTGAAGTGGGGAAAACAGACACTGGCATGTTGTCTTTACTTCCTCTTTCAGATCCCGCTCCACCACATAAGACAGTACTTGTTGGAGACCTAAAAC
>CM008338.1:22662200-22682649 GCA_002525835.2 Ipomoea batatas | reverse complement strand
AGGTAATATGCCTTGATTTTTTTTATTTTTTTTTTTTTTTTTTATATATATTTTTTTGTGTGTGTGTGTGTGTTTTTATATATATATATATATATATATATATATATATATATATATATATATAAAGTGGGTTGACCTGATATATTTATTTTATTTTTTTAAATTCCTAATTGAATATCGAAATGTCATTGTATTTAACGATATTTTAACGATTTTATTGATGAAGGATAAAAATGATGACCATACTACAACATTAATAGAATCAAAAGTGATGTTATGAGAAAAGAAAAGGATTGAAAGAGAACTGAGACTTATAAATTTAGAATAAAAATGAAATTATCTCCCTTTTAACATTATAATTTCGAAGGGTAGAAATAATGAAATTTAATTTTCAAAAAAAAAGAAGAAATAATGAAATTTAGAATTTGGAAAATGTTTAAAGAAAAAGAAAAAGTAGTTGTTTACCTTTTTCTTTTGAAAACAAGTACTCCGTAGTTGTTTACCTGATTAGGTCCTTTCCTATCAATTTATTAATCGTCCATAATTAGGAAAACGACAACCAGGGCGTGGTAACTGTGGGCTGATAAATGTCTCTGTCGTGTACTCTTGTGCATCGGCATCGGTGCATGTGACATGCATGTGCAACTGTGCAAGTCACACAAGTTGAGATTTCCATTTTTTTTTTTTTTTTTTTGCAAACAAGTTGAGATTTCCATTTAAAAAAAAAAACGTTTGTTTAATTAATAAATGAAAAAAAGAAAAAACAGAATTAAACTTTTTACCAGACATCTTGTGCAGTTGTACATGTGCAACTCACACGCAAATTGAGATTTCCATTAAAAAAATAGAGTTTGTTCAATAATTAATAAAAAATGAAAAATTCAGAATTGAACAATTTTTTTACTTTCGAAAAATTCAGAATTGAGTTAATGATCAGAGGCTAATTGTGGACAAATTATACTATGGACCGGCAAATGGTCTGCTTGGACTACCGTCCAAAATGACGTCATTAAATTTTATGAGTTAGAATAATGTATATTATGAGTTAGAATAATTTAAATTATGTGTTAGAATAATGAAATTTCAAGAGTAAGATAATGTATATTATGTGTTAAAATAATGTACTTTATGTGTTAGAATAATGTACGTTAGGAGAATAATGAAACTTCTGGATAAGATAATGTAAATTCTGTGTTAGAATATTGTTCATTATGAGTTATAAAAATGTATATTATAACGGGTCCACACAATAACTATTTTTATGGATCAAATCCAAAGTGATATTTATATTATGTGTCTGTAATTAAGAATATTAATTATATGAATGCAGTTAACCGATTATGTGTGTAAAAATAAATTGAAGACACTTAATATTTTGACTATATATATGCAAATGATATGATAACTATACGGAAGTATTATGTATTTTCAGTTTATTTATTGACACATAGTGTATTAACTGAAGAAACATATGTTAACGGTAGACACATCATTTTTAGACTAGGGTCAACGACGTAATACATACATAATTTTTCGTTTGCTAATGCCTCATTATAATATGATTATGCAGAGCATGATATTAGATGCGTCGGACACAACCGCTGCCCATTTGACTTGGACGCTTTCCCTATTGCTGAACAACGGCGATGCGATGAAGCGCGCCCAGGAAGAGATAGATGCCCAAGTGGGCAAAGGCGGGTGGGTGGAAGATTCCGACGTCGACAACTTGCCGTATCTCCAAGCCATCGTCAAAGAAACACTGCGCCTGTACCCACCGGCCCCGGTGCTAGTCCCGCACGAAGCCATGCAGGACTGCAACGTGGGCGGCTATCACATCCCCAGAGGCACCCGTCTCTACGTGAACGCTTGGAAGCTGCACCGAGACCCCCGGGTGTGGTGTGACCCGGAGAAGTTCGTGCCCGAGCGATTCCTGACCACCCACGCTAAGGTGGACGCCTCCGGGCGGCATTTTGAGTTCGTCCCGTTCAGCTCCGGGAGGCGATCGTGCCCGGGGATTGCCTACACTTTGCAAGTGACGCACCTCACGCTCGCTCGCTTGCTCCAAGGATTTAACTTCAGCATTGAATCGGGTTCGGAGGTGGATATGACGGAAACACCAGGGACAACTATGCATAAAGCAGCTCCCCTGGAGGTCTTCGTCGCACCTCGCCTGCCTTCTCTGCTCTACCAACTATGAACTATGATATGATGATTCATGATTCCCATTTTCCTCATCTCACTACACACTTAGGGTGTGTTTGAACTTTGAATTGGTACGGTGTTGAATCAAATATTTAATAATTGGAACTGGTTTTGGCGAATATATTTTGCATGCTTTGGTAATACGGTGAAAATTGAATGATTACCAATGTTGGTATTTGGTTATGTAGTTGATCCGTGAGGCTCGAATCGAACCCACTCCTATCATCCATGTAAATCAGGACACCAGGTGCCACTAGATCACAAGGTCTTTAGCATAAAGCACACCCTTAATAATGTGATTAATGTCTAATCTTTCCTTTTACTTTACTCCTACCTATGTTATGTATGGCTTTATGATATGATGATCATGGCTTTTGCAATCCTTATATCATGGGTCATGGTTCACAGTGCACTGTAGATCCTAATGCATGTATATGTGTCTTATTTATGAATTTTTGTGTCTTGTGTTATGAAATTATGTACCTGAAATAAATTAGTAATTGTGTCTTATGTTATTAAATTGTGTATCTTGTGTTGTGAAATTATGTACTTATGAACACAAATTATGTACAGAAATCAGATTTGTATATAAACAATTATCTAAATACTTATTGTAGTTGGTATGGTATATATTAAGTAGTACATGCTACTTTTTGTTAGGAACACTTTGTATTTAGATTTTGATGATACAAAATGATTAGGAATTTTAGATCCCAAACCTATTTTATGAGTTCTTATTCTGCTCAAACTTTGAATAGTCCGATTAGTAACACGAGAAGTCAAAAGTCGAATGTTCAAACAATTTGAATGATAGCTCAAAAAGTTACGTTTCAGTCAGTCTCAATTAGCCTTCGAATAGTTACTAGAGTGGTTATCTTTCAAAATGGTTCGAGAAGAAGACCTAGAAGAGTTGAAGATTCGAAGAAGAGAAGACTTCAAGATCGAAAGGTTGTAAAGGCCGAATGGTGGAAGGGTCTACCTTTCGAAGTGTAAAGAGAACGAATGGTAAGGACAACCATTCATAACTGAAAGATTGCAAAAGGTCAAAAGGGCAGAAGGACCAACATTTCAAGGAGTAATAAACTAAGGGATGAATGGTAAGGTCAAGCATTCGTATCCGAGAGGTTTAAGGTTCGAAGCATTAACCTAGTTAACCATTCGAAAGAACTACTTGGGACATTCTCTAAGTCTACAATTCAGAACCTTAAAACTGAGTGAATGTGTCCGAGGAATAAAGAGTCCTATGAACACATCCCAAGGAAGATTTTTCCTTAAAAGTCTTGGGGGTCGTTTACTTCATTTATCTATTTTTCTATTTCCAGTTTTCCATTTCTCCGATCCATTTCTCCAGTTTTCCTGCTCCATTCTTCCAATTTTCTATTTCTCTAGTTTTCTAATTTTCATTCCATATTCATCCAAATTTACATTTTTCTAATTTTTTCATTAAATACAATCAACCCATATAGCATTTGTACATTTCTACAACAAAGTTAATAATAATAATATCAACAACAACAATAATAATAGTAATAATAATAATTATAATAATAATAATAATAAGGGAAAAAGAAAATAATAATAATAATAATAGTAATAATAATAAATATAATATTAATAAAGATAATAATAATAATAATAATAATAATAATAATAATAATAATAATAATAATAATAAGGAAAAAAGGTCAAATAAGCCCACGAACATTTCACAAAAAATCAATTAGGCCATTGAACTTTCAAAAAGTACAATTAGATACATAAACTCATGATTTTAGCTCAACCTACACCATTAGCCGGTTAACCATCAGGTTATTGCCGGTAAATGCCCATGTGGCATCTTAGTTGGCGAAAATATTAAAATTTAATTTTGACACGTAAGCATAGGTAAAGAACGGTGGCAGAGTGATTGTTTTTGGGAGCAACAGTGGCGGAGTGATTCTTCTTCTTCAGATCTAAGTTGGGAGCAAAGGTGGTGGAGCGATTGTTTTTGGGTGTCTTCTTCTTATCTGAGTTCGGAGCGCCACTAGCGATGGTGGTGAAGCGATTTTTCTTCCTAAAATCTGAGTTCAGAGTGACGGTGGCGATTCTTCTTCTTCTTCAGATCTGAGTTCGGAGCATCATCGCTACCCGTCTTCCAGTTTCGTCACCTTCGCGTTCTCATAATCTCTGCACGTCTTCCGGCTTAACCACCTCCGCAGAAGCTTTGTGCAATTTTGTCAGTGTATTAAATTTATTTATAGTATTTTGTTTTTTTTTAAATAAATTTACAATGTTTTGTTTTGCAGTGGTGTTTGTCTTGCAGCATAGTATATTTCACAACAATTTAAAAGAGTTTGCGATGGAAATGGGATCTGGGTCGGTGGTTCGCCGGAGGAAGAAAAGAGGTCAAGGTCGCCGGCCACTTCCACCATTCACCGTCCGCTCACCGATGAGAGAGAGAGAGAGAGAGTGAGAGCTGGTGGTGACCGGAGATCGCGTTGGTGGTTGCGATGGCTGCTCGTTGTTGCTCCGATCTGTTGCCTTCATCGGTGGTAGTTGTGGTGACTGGGGAGAAAGACGAAGTAGTGACAGTGCCATAGTGGTGGTGTTGAGGGAAAGAAGCAAGTACGGTGGTGCTGTGTCTGCTATAATGGGTTTTTTTTTCCCATTTTTTGCCGGAAAAAATGGTGTTTTTCCGGCAAGGCAGAGTGAGTTTCTGGGTTGTGAGATTTGGCAAGAAGTAGTGAAGAAAAATGAGAATTAGGGCTTTAATTTGTTTATTTTAATTTTTTTTTTATTTTTTAAGCTTACGTGGCAATGTGGCAATCCAAATAATCAAAACATTGCTGACTTGGCGAGCCACGGAGGCAATTACCGGTTTTTATCGGAGAGGTAACCGGTTAATGGGCTCAGAAGACTCAAAATCGTGAGTTCATGTGTTTAATTGCACTTTTTAAAAGTTCGTGAGCCTAATTGACTTTTCGCGAAATGTTCAAGGGTCTATTTGCACCTTTTCCCTAATAATAATAATAATAATAATAATAATAATAATAATAACGACGACGACAACGAAAGGAAATGAGAAGAACAAGCAAAGAAAAAGAAATAACAACAACAACAACAATAATAATAATAATAATTAATTAGAAGAATAATATTAATAATGGATTGATTAATGCAAGAGATTACAAGGAATATATTGTAAGAATAGAACATAAAATGTCTTGTCTTAATTAGATTGAACATGACGGAGTAAATTCAGTTCTTATATCGTGGATATTGTGGACCGCGGTCCTAAAACGACGTCGTTTCAGTAAGTGGGAGACGGATCCCGTAATTGACACTACAGTTCATCTCAAAAGATACTGCTGCCTTACATTTGTTTTGATATTATCGAATGAAACTGTAGTTATATCGAAATGTAACTGTAGTTGACTAGTTGTGTTGAAATGTAACTGCAGTGTATATGAAAAGATACTGAATAACAGTTTCACATTTGTGTTTTTATATTATCGAATGAAACTATAGTTATATCAAAATGTAACTGTAGTTGTGTTGAAATATAACTGAAGTTGTGTTGAAATGTAACTGCAGTTGTGTTGAAATGTAACTGAAGTTGTGTTGAAATGTAACTGCAGTATATATGAATTGAAAATGAGTGGCGCGAATTCATCCGTATGTTTTCATTAAATCAAAACGACATCGTTTTGGGACTGCGGTCCACAATGCATTGTGGACCACGGTCCACGATATAAATTTGCGGAGTAAATCATGATTGTGTAATGATCTTCCATATCCTTGTCTAGGCCAAGACACGAGCCTTTTATACAAGGAGAATGCCGCGAATTATATCGTGGACCGTGGTTCACAATGCACTGTGGACCACGCATCAAAACGACGTCGTTTTGATTAATGAAAACAGACGAATGAATTCGCGACACTCACTTTCAGTTCATATACACTGCAGTTACATTTCAACACAACTGTAGTTACATTTCAATACAACTACAGTTACATTTTGATATAACTATAGTTTCGTTCGATAATAAAAAAACACAAATGTGAAACTGTTATTCAGTATCAGTTCATATACATTGCAGTTACATTTCAACACAACTACAGTTACATTTCTATATAACTACAGTTTCATTCGATAATATAAAAGACAAATGTGAAACTGTTATTCAGTATCAGTTCATATACACTGTAGTTACATTTCAACACAACTACTGTTACATTTAGATATAACTACAGTTTCATTCGATAATATCAAAACATATGTAAGGCAATATCTTTTGAGATGAACTGTAGTGTCAATTACGGGCTCTGTCTCCCACTTACTAAAACGACGTCGTTTTGGGACCACGGTCCACGATATAAAGACTGGGAGAATGCCAACAGATCTAGCTAAAGACATGGAGAGCTACAAGAATGGGTCAAAGTCCATGGACCGGATGCATAACTCGGTCCAAATCTATCATTACGGATCCTAAGACGGTATCTTTTGAGATGAACTGTAGTGTCAATTACGGGCTCTGTCTCCCACTTACTGAAACGGCGTCGTTTTGGGGCCACGGTCCACGATATAAGGACTGGGAGAATGCCAACAGATCTAGCTAAAGACATGGAGAGCTACAAGAATGGGTCAAAGTCCATGGACCTGATGCATAACTCAGTCCAAATCTATCATTGCGGATCCTAAGATGTGCTTATATCGTATGAATCAGTCCTAGTTACCTTGGTTTGTACCACCTTGCTCTAAATCGTCTTACTTGGCCCAGACCACCTTGGTCCAAGTCATCCTCCTTAGACTCAAGTTAACTCTTTGGTTCGGATTGCATATCTTGGTTTTGATCGCCTTGGTTCAGATCGCCTTCTTTAGTTAAGATCACCTTGGTCCGGGCCGCGCTTCTCTAGGCTTGGGTCAACTCCTTGCTTTGCCTCGGGTCGTGGATTATTTTTCTTGCGTCCCAGGCCCCATATTCTTCAATCATTTTCAATATCTCCATCATCAACTCCCCACTCTCCGAGTAGAGAGGATTTAACAATGATAGAGAGTAAATATTCGAGTTGCGGATCCCAAGATGGGCTATGGGATGGGAAACAACCGAATGCCCCAAATCATATGAATCAACCCAAGTTGCCTTGGTTCGGACCACCTCGGTCCGAATCGCCTTGCTTGGTCTGGGTCACCTTCCTTGGACTCGGGTTGACTCTTTGGTTCGGATCGCATATCTTGGTTTGGATCACCTTGGTCTGAGTCACCTCTACTGGGCTTGGTTCAACTCCTTGAGCCTCGGGTCGTGAATTTTTCTTGGGTCCGAGCTATAGGCTTCCAGACCCCAGGTCCCTATTCTTCATTCATTTCCATATCTCCATCAAAAAGTACATTATTTGAGTATTGAAAATATATTATTTTGTATAATATATATTCAGTACAAAAATAATGTATTGTTAAATTTCATCTAGCACTTGCGGCCTAGAAGGCATAATTTCCAAATCCCATTGAGACGGCAAATTATCACACAGTTGAGTGGACCACGGTTCAAAATGACGTCGTTGAATTTTATGAGTTAGAATAATGTACATTATGTGTTAGAATAATGTACAATATGATTTAGAATAATGTATATTATGAGTTATAAAAATGTATGTTGTAGTGTATCACATGAAAAAAATTACGTGAAACGACATCGTTTTTGGACCGTGGTCTACACAATTGTGTTGACCACGGTCCACACAATAACTATTGCCAATGAGACTTTGGCCCTGTTTGGTAATGGTTGTTAGTTGATTGGGTTAGGAATGACAACGACGTGGGGCATGGGCGGGGAGTATACTCCCCGTCCCCGTCCCCGAAACCTCGACCCCGTCCCCGTTCCCATCCCCATTCCCGGCGGAGAATGGAAAATAGTCCTAATCCCTGTCCCCGCAGGGAATTAGGCTCCCCATCCCCGGTCAATTCTTAGTCAAAATATTAAATTAGTGTAATTTTAATTTTAAAAATTAAGATTTTAATTATATATATATATATATATATATATATATATATATATATATATAAAATTTTTAATTATTATAATTATTCAGGGACGGGACGGGGCGGGGAGGGGTATCCCCGTCCCGGTCTTCGTTCCCCAAAAATTTTCACCATCCCCGTCCTCGTCGGGGCGAGGATCAGGGATCCCCGTCGGGGACAAGGCACATTGTCATCCTAATTGGGTTAGAGGTTATAACTAGTTGATAACATTACCTAAATGTAGAAAAGTATTTGGTAAATTAGTTGTTAGCTTATAGTTATTTGGTATAATTTTTTTTCTAAAAAATCTAATTTAATTAAAAAGTTGTTTTAAGCAGCTTTTTGATTTTTAGTATTTTGAAATTACAAAAAGCTAATTAACCAAACACTTATATTGATTTTTTAACTAAGTCAAATAGCTAATAGAAGTCAAATTATTCAAAATTATTGACTGATAAACTAACTATTTTATCAAACAAAGGCTTTATCCTTTGGGCCAATTGAATTAAGGAGCCCACACTCCCAAATTAGGCAAATTATTGTGTGGACCACGGTCCAAAATATCGTCGTGAATATTATGAGTAAAAATAATGTACATTATGCATTAGAATAATGTACATTACGTTTTAGAAGAATATACAATACGTGTTAGAATAATATACAATATGTCTTGCCAAAGACCTTGTGGTCTAGTGGTACCCGGTGTCCCGGTTTACACTCCTACATGAATGATGGGAGTGGATTCGAGCCTTTTAGAATAACATACGTTATGGTTTAGAATAATGTACATTATGAATTATTGTTGCAGCCGGGTGCACGAAAAAATAAAATTAAACAAAACGACTTCATTTTGAGACCGTGGTCCACACAACTATATGGACACGCTCCATGCAATTACCATTGCCCAAATTAGTCCAGTCGTCCATCAATAAGTGGTCTAAGAAGTCCAACTCTAAAACAAAATTCTGATATATGAAATTCTCCAATTCTAGAAGCAACGACCAAATGCGGCCCAGAAAGTTCAGCTCTGAAAACCGAAAAATTCCAAGTCCAAATCTTCAATTTTGTGATTTGGGTTCATTAAGGAGTCCACAGCTCCAAACATGCTTAGTATATACTGCAAAAGGAAAATGCTACTTATTCTACCTTATCCTGCTACTTATTATAAGTATCACATGATTAATAATAATAATAATAATAATAATAATAATAATAATAATATCTAAAAACTAATAAGTGTGAATGAAAGTTATAGTCTTCATTTATGTCCATTTTTTTGTTACATTTTTTTCTATACATTATGCTATAAGGGTTATACTATACATTATTTTGGTAAAAAATACCCCTACAATTATAACATCAGTTATCTTTTTCAACTATTGTTGCCATGCAAATTCATCCACCATATATTTTCTTATCTTCTTCAACGGTAATAATATATAGACATTATATATAAGAGTATTATATAAGTTACTTCCTAAAATATAAATATCAAATTTATAAAAATGGTTTACATTATTATTGTTATTATTATTATTATAACAATAACAATAACAATAATAATAATAATAATAATTATTATTATTATTATTATTAAACAATAATATAAGTATCTAAAATCTAAATAAATTTAAAATTTTAATATAGAGTACAGTACTGATATTGAGCATCAATTTTTGCCCTCACGCATAGAAAATACTACTAAATAAATATAATAAGAGCCAATAAAATTAGGCCTCAAAATTTTAGTATAATTGTTTGTTTAAAGAGAAATTGTAATTTATTTCCCTCACAAATATGTCAATTATCAATGTCACTGAAGAATTATTCGCGGTGTAAATGTTGCCCCTCAATTTTCAAGACGTGACATATATTGTCGCTCTCCTAAATTATTAGTGGTGTGAATGTGGTTACCCGGTGTTTTCCTTGTTTGAAGACCACATTTTTTTCCTCCATTTTTCTTTCTTCATTTGTTCTCCTTCTGCCGACAACAATGTTTCTCATTCTTCCTATTAGGGGAGGAGCCATATATGTCATGTTTTGAAAATTGAGGGATAACATTTACACCACTAATAATTCAGGGGTGGCATTCATAATTACCATATTTGTAAGAGGCATAAATTACAATTTTCTCTTGTTTAAATAAATGGTTCATATTATTTTTGTTTTAGTATTTTCTTATGATTTTTTCCTACTTTACCCTTTATTATTATTATTAGCTTTTTTCTTGAGTATCATTGCATTCCATCATTGTAAACTTTAGTAACGGAATATTCCGTTAACTATTTATTATTCTTAACTTACTCATTGATTTTCATAAGGAAGGTTTTAGGTTCGAACCCCATTCCAATCAGGATTAGCATAATTGTTGATCGAATATATATTATGTATATGTTATAGTAGTGTAATAAAAAAATACATTATAAAATTTAAAATGAACTTTGGTAATTAATTAACCAGAGTATATATATACATACCATTCAAAGTTAACCATCAAAGATTAATCATTTTCTTGCTTTTTTTTTTTTTTTTTTTTATAACAAATCTAAGTTACGTTTTTGTTTTCCTTTTATTTGTTTAATTAACCTTCTTTTGATTATTTAGAACAAGACTTAATATTTTAATTATGTTTTAGCATTATTGGGTTTCTTGTGATAAGTGTTGACTAATTTGATACATCCATTCAGGATGATCAATAGCTAAAAAATTATAGAGTTAATTTTATTAATATTAGTATAAGAAAATCAACTTAGGGAATTCATGCATCTATTTCTTTAATGTAAGAAAACTAATTAGACTGTAAGGTGTAAGATATTTTAGGAAATATCTTCATTTTTAAAAGTAAACTGTGTCATTTATTATAAGTTATAACCTTAAAAAAAAGTGGTAAAAATCAAAGAAATTGATAGACACAAAACAAATGAGCAAGAAGTTACAATATCTTTCTTGAAATTCAAGAGCACAGTACAAGAATTTCAACCCTAGCGTATCACCATAATCGGTGGTCTAGGCGGGTGGCCGGCTAGGCGGCCGACAAGGCCTCCTAGACGCCAACTAGGCCTCGTAGGCACCGACTAGGCTGCCTAGGCACCGATTAGATCGCCTAGTCAGCCGATTAGCTACTGTTCCCTTCTCTCTTTTTTTTTTTAAATAAATTATTTCACTAAAAATGACATCGTTTTGAGTGAAATAATCCTAAATTGTTCAAAGTCTAGATGTTTTTTAGTTTAATATTTAATATTTAAGTATTAACTATTAAAGCAATAAATAGTTAATAATTGTCAAGTCTTAAAAATTAAAAAAATTTAAACAAATGTTATGCGCTCCCCGAGCGCCTAGCGATTTTTTCAACCATGCATAATACAAAGAAAATTTTCATGAATTTATTATTTTATGAAGCTTTTACTGCATAAACCTGGCTTTAATCCACATTTAGGTTATCATGGAGCAACAGAGCCAACATTATGTAGAACAAAAACACTTACTCCACTGGAATCAATGTTACTATCAAACTCATTCAATCTTGAAATTGAATCTTTGATGATGAATTCACTAATTGTATATAATTGACCAGTATCTGTTGTGACTTCATCAACCTTGTGGAGTATTGAAGCAAATGTAGAAGATGAGGGAGTGACAACAATTGGTTGAGCCTCACCAGCTAAGATCTTTGATTCCTAAGACATTTAATTGGCTCGTATTGCTTGCCTCTTCAACCGATTCCATCACGTTATGTGGCGGCTCCTACTTAATAAGAACAATGTTTTTGGTTCAATCCCCCTTGTATTGTCTAATTCGAAAATTTAAGTACATTTTTCAATTGCAGCTTCATACAAACTAGATTTCAGGATTGATTCCTCTTGAGTTGTGGAATTTGTTGAGCCTTCAAGTGTTTTTTTGGTTGGGCGAATCAGATTGAAGGGTAGTGTGCATCATCGGCTCCCTTTAGCTTAGCCATCTTCCGGACAATTTGTACAAGTAAGCATACCCATTCTTCTTACGTTATTCATGTTTGTAACTCATACAACAAAGCCAAACACCTTTAAATCGAATATAATTATATATGAAACTAAAACAACAATCATCCAAAAATAAAAATAATATTGTTGACCTATTTTAGATTCAAATCTATTCTTTTACAAACTAGCACCAATAACCCAATTGCACACTAGAATAAGTATTTAGATAATTGTTTTTAAAAAAGTGCAAACATTAATTTTAATGCCAACTATAATGAACTTATCCTATATAATATTGTATTGATATATTTTGAATTATTTATTTAAATACAAGCATTGAGCATTAAATCAGTCGCACAATGTACATGTATAAAACTAGTAATAATAATAATAAAGACAAAAATACAGCGAACCATATAAGAAGTGCTGACAAGTAGCTTTACTAGTGGTGTCAAAGATTGGGAATCACTCCCGAGTTTATCGTTCTCTTGTGGATGGAAAATTTGAATATGTTAACAAGTTTTTTATACTAGGGAATAGAGGTCACACATGTCATGTACCCATGTACATAGTCACTAGGTGCAAGTTTGGAATCAGTCATGTTTTAGTAACATGAGAGTAAAGCAAGTATTTAAAGACAATAGTAAAGAAAGCTTAGGAATAGAATTGCTATATAATACATGATGCTTCTAGTGTCTAAGACTTAGGTAGTGTACATTGCAATGATGACATTCAAGTGAGGTTTTACTAGTACCATTCACCTATCGGTCTACTAAGCATTCTCTTGGCATGGAGCATTTTTAGGTGACCATTAACCTAAAAGGAATTTCATCAAACATGTCGTCTTCACCTCATTTCTTACTTCGGCCTTTCGGAACTTAAAGCAAGAAACTACCTATGATTAGGAGCTACAATGAATTTAGCAAAACCTTGGCTAGATTCATTGCCTTGGAACAATCTCTAGATAACAAGATGCAAACAAATCATCATAGATAACATGAACTTTCATCAATCAATTGTAATGCGCAAACCTAATTGGAATTACAATTCACACTAGCATCATGCACTAGATTCACAATTCAATTCCTAATTGAAACCTAGCGACTCATGCTAACTATTGAATTCAACATTGTATCTAAATTCATCAAATCAAAAGCAAGTAAAGCAAGAATTAAAGCAAGAAAGTAAAGTACCTAATTGATTGAAAGTAGATTCAATGCTACAAAGTGAATTCTAGGAAGAGGAAGGTTGTCAAGCTCCCGTTCTCCAAGAAGATCTTCAAAGGTACAAGATGAAAGCTAGAGAGAGTAAGTACTAGCTCTTGGAACAAAACTAAAGTGAATCCAAACTAAATCTAAAAATGAATCCTCTCTTTAAAACTATCTAAATCTAGTTTATATAGTTTTCCCTCCAAGCACATCCTTCAAAACCCTCGTTGAACTCTGTCCACGCTCGTGGATCGCGCCACTTACTCCAGCCATGTCTTCGTCCACGAACGTGGTCCTGGGCGTGGAACCTACTATTTTTTAATTCACGATAGCTCCACGATCGTGGACACCTCGTGGACATGTACTGTTCTTGATCCAGGAGTGATCCATGATCGTGGAGGCTCTGTTGACTGCCTTTCTTTCGTACTTCTTCCTTGGAATGCTTCCGGTTATACCCATATGCCTTCCCTTAAGCGCAATCTTCAAGACCACTAAAGTGAAAGATATGATAGAGCTTTGCAACACATTATCACATTTAAGCATTTAAGACCATAAATCAACCACAAAAAATATCATTTCAGCATAGAATGACCCCATAAAGACCCTTAGATATGAGTGTCTTTGGCATTTATCACAAATTTCCACACTTTAACTCTTGCTTGTCCTCAAGCAAGTTCTTACTCATTTCAGGACAAGGAAGTGCAAAAGATACTCCAAAGATAACTCAATCAATCAAGTGGCCAATCAAGAATGAATGTGCAAGAGAACGGAGGGGGTGAAATCCCTCATAGTATCCAACAAGGGTGTTAACCATGTGCCATACACTCAAAGAATATACAAAGGAAGCTAAACCCCTACGGTCACAATGGGACAATGGAACCAAACTCTTCACACCACTTTGTCAAGCATGCAACCAATTTTGGATTCACCTCCTATTTTGCAAAGGCTTCCAAGCTGATTTAACTACTGGGAACGATGCACACACCTTAACCAACACATCCAACCAAACGCCAAAGCCCAAATGCATAAAAGTAAAGTGAGGGTCCGGCATGGGCCCCTCCCCGCCAATGGCTTAGGCAGGCTATCTTTTCTTCTCAACCTCCTAGGATAACATCATCGGGCACCCGATTTCACATGGGGCTCCATGCTTTTTTTGAAGATCGATGCAACGGGTGCCAAAATCCTACCGGGGTGGCTCACCTCCTCTCTTATTTTCTCATCATCTAAGATAACAGCCTTGGGACAATCAACTTTACATAGAGCTCTACGTTTGTTCAAAGACGGTGTAATGGTTGCCCCAAATCCTATCAAGATGGCTCTCCTCGTTTCTTACTTCATTAGGTGGCCAATCTTTTGGACTTTTGGCTCTTTCTCGTTTCTTTCTTCTTGACTACCCTTCATGCCTTTTACTAAGGAATAGGGGCACTCTCAAGCTCACCAAAGACTCACCTTTTACCCCATGACATACCAAGATTGGTCCAATTCCAGGCTTCGCTTACCATTTATCATTCTAAAGTTAAGGCGTGCACACTCCCACTTTGAGAGATCCTTGACCAAGGTCCTAACAAAATAAGTGGTGAACAACATGCAAAGGGTATGGGGTGAGGTGTGATAAGCGGTATGGAAAGGGTAAAACGAAGAGTCAAGACTCCCCGAGTGTCGTGTCTCTCAAGGATGACAAATTGGAGCAAATATGTGTTAGCATTTAGGAGGTTGAAAAGAAAGAGTTACGGGAAAGACTAAGGCTAGGGGTCATTTTGTACAAAAGTTGGAAGGCTTAAAATGGTTTTGTTTAAGAAAAGGGTAAGGTGGAGATTGGGGCTCGTGGCTAGCCTATGTGGTCTACTATCTAGTGGTTTTGTAAGCAAATGACTTGGATTTGACTAGGGAGTTCATGGCACTTCACCAAGTGGCGTCACACTTGGACTCTCACATCCTCATTCGGTTGGGGCATTTTATCAAACACCTTGTCTACCACTCCTCTCGGACCTCTTCCTTTCGGGCTAAGGGCGGAGATGTGGGTGAGTTGGACTCGTGAGTGACCGCTATCGCGCACACACTCACTTTCACTGGGTTTGCTACCTAATGTGGTCACACTTAGGCACAAAGCATAATGAACATCAACCACACAAGTTTATCATCCAACAATCACAAAGCTCACATATTTCAAGCAAAGTTATATCAAATCAACCACATAGTTTAGCGTCGGGGCCACCAATCCCCTTTCTACTCTAAGCTATCATTAAAATAAAGAAAGAAGAAGAAGAAATGAAAGTTTCAAAGAAAGTAAACATTAAATCAAAACATTGAAGAGAAGAGTACCATCCATGATGAATGGCTCCTTTACATCTTGTTCTTGAAACTTCAATCCTCCTATCTTGATCTTGGATCTACTCTAATAGAAAGAAAGTTTTCCCCCAAGAGGGGAGAAAACCCTAAGAAACTTCATATCTAAAACTATCCTATGACTGCTAGGTTTTTTTTTTCATCTATCCGAAAAAGGGGTTTAAATAGGCAACCCAAAACCAAAATTCCCGAAGTGGTCCCTGTGGCCAGGCCACGCCAACCCACACGCGTGGCGACAAGCGTGGACAGTTACTGGAATGGATCCACGCTTGTTCACACGCGTGTTGGTCGCGTGGGAGGTTCCTGCTTTGCGGCTTCGTTTGCCTTTTGCTCTGTTTTGGCTTTGAATCCCTTTTCGATTTGTGAAAAGACTTCAAAACTTTTCCTAAAATTAATGTTAGAAGATTTTGATCACATCCGAGCTTAAAATGCATGAGATTGTTATAAACGGGTGGCAAAACTTTACATTTTATCCTATTTTAGACCCTTAATATGTACTATTCTTGGTGCCTATCACTTAGCAATGTGGCTTCCAAAACGCTTTTGCCCCCGTCCATCAAAGCTTCACAAAACACTGTTAGCGGCATATGTACAAACCAAAGATAGAAGTGCAATGGAGTAGAAAACTACTCCTACTATCTTCAATCTTTTCTCTTTTTATTTTCTTTTTATTTTCTTTTTTTTTCAATAATCCTTGGGGTGCCTTCCCATAGCGCCACGTTTAACGTCTTTAGCTCAACTCAAATGCAAGGATTAAAAAATAATCAAAAGCTAAAGAATATCAAACATATGCTAATCTAAAACATGAGCTAAAAACTTCAAACTAAAAATTATCCCAAGAATCTAAAAAGATAAAACTTGCAAGAAATTAAAGTTCTAGGAATTTAAAGTGCAAGGAATTAAAAACAAAACAAAAACAAAATAAAATGCAGAACCCCACGCACGAGGAACCTATTGTTCATGCTTGGTAACCAATGGAACATCATTCAAAACACAATTTTCTTCATTCATTTCATCTTTCTTTTCTTTTCTTCTCCTTCTTTTCTTCTCTTCTTGTTGGGACTTCTTGCTTCAAAGATCATCACCATGGGATGGAGCTCAAGTTGAAGAACATCGTAAGCATATCGGCCTCCAACGGGAAGAGCGCCCTCCACTTGGGCCACCGGGGCACGCAATGGTCTCTAGCTTCCAAGGCGCGTTGGCTGCACCAGGTGTGCCCTGCCGCGCCCCAGCCATATTGCATGACGCCTAGCTTGGAGAAGACGTACGAGTTTAGAAGACATGGCAGGTAGCGTGGGACACTGGTTGGTGGAGGTGCACATGCATGGATGGCGTAGTGGTGGACGGTGCGTGTGAGTGGAGTTGCAATATAAAAGGGTGGTGTTTGTCCACTAGGGAATCGATAACTCTTTTGGTCTAATGGTCTTCATCCTTCTCCATAAACTCAGAGATCAATGCTCGATTCCTAGCGACATAAGTATTATTTTCTGGTGCATTGTATAAATCAGTGGCTTGCATTGTTCATTTGGGTCGGTATCTCGCGTCTTGTCCGTATTTTCCTGTTCCTAACGCCCCGGTGGCAGAATTGCTATCTTTATATCCAGTTTATAGTGGACCTGGTCTAGGCGAAACCGGCTATCTGGTCTAGGCGAAACCATCAGTGTTGATAGTTATTATTTAGTTTGTTCTGTTAGTTTTGTAAATTATTGTGTTGGTTTGTTGGTTTTGGATATTTCTTTACGTGATTTTGAATAAAAAAAATTAGGGTGTTAAAAAAAAAAGAAGTTTTCACGGATAGTCTATAATTAAAAAAAAAAAGAAGTTTTCACGGATAGTCTATAATTTAAAATAAAAAAAAATAAAAATAAAAAAGAAGAAGAAGAAGAAGAAGAAGAATGTGCAACACTTTCGGGGAAGAAAGTGTCGCGGATTCCCGAAAAGCCTAGACTATTCTGCGTCACACACATTTACTATACTTGTACAAGTGCAGTGGATACCCTTGTACAAGTGTAACGGATGTACAATCCTGTACTAGTATCACATATTCATGAAATTGTTGAGTAAAAGAATTTTTTTTTTTGAGTTCTACTGACTCGGTTACAATGTAGTATCTGTTCATAGCTACTGAAGCACAAAGAGTCAACAGATGCCTCAACTGAGGCTCGAACCCACTCCCTTCCACATGGGAATGTACACCGGATGCCGCTTGACCACAAGGCCTTTGGCGTTGAGTAAAAGAATTTAAGTTCATACAAACCAAATTTGCTTTTATATCCTATTTATCTCTATTATACTCTTTTCTCATTGTAATATCTTTCAATGATACATTTATAAGTCTCACCATCATCGAATATCATTTTTTTTTCATTTATTAGCCATAAATAAAAAACAGAAACAAAGCTAGAAACAAACAAGAAAGCGACTAGATTTGGTACATATATAGATGTTGGTCACTACCAAGTACCTACTAACCGTGTTACACACATATCTGCTAGGCTTCTAGAGCAATCATTATTGTGTGGACCTGTGTGGACCATACTATCAAATAATGTATATTCAATATAAAAATAATGTACATTCAAAATAAAAATAATGTACATTGTATTCAGGAAATATAAATTATTTGTGTACTGAGTATACATTATTTTCATAGTATAAAAATAATGTACATTTAGTACATTAAAAATGTACATTTTATTATGGTCCACACAGCTGTGTGGACCATAATCTGCCCTTCTCGAGTTAGGTCTAGATATTAGAAGGGTGGTTTTATACTTACTTACCACGTCTTTGGCATTATTTGTCTCAGGCCTCTAATTATTTCTATGGCTCTTCTCGTCGCAGTGGTCCTTCTCATGTTCTTGAAAATTAAAATTGATAAAGTTTTTCAAAGAATGCAGGGATAATGAGATGGATGCATGTATTGTGATAATAATCCATGCCGAAATGTGAATCACAAGAGGGATAATTTTTGTCTCTTAACAAATTCAATTCATATTTAATCTGTTAAAATTATTAGATCAACATGTTTACACGATAAGTTTTTGTGACATGTTAAAAACTTGTTTAATATTAATTAATTATTAAAAGATGATATGGACTTTTTTTTTTATTATTATTTAAGGTCTATGCATGATATATTGATATGGTATATGTTTATTGAATTGTAATTAAGTTTCACTTAGCTTGTGTATATGTGTGTATGTGTGTGTGTATATATATATAGGGTCATAATCAGGTGTGGCCGCCCCTTAATGTGCGATCAGTGCGGCCTCACCACTATGTATACAAATATACACTACTCAATGTTAGAAAATGTACCACACAAATATGCATCATTAGGTACACATCACCAAATAACACACCACTAGATATGCAAATATACACCACACAGTGTTAGCAAATGCACCATTAAGGGCATGAGAGTTATGGTGCATTATTTTTGGGTGTGTGGTATGTTTTTGGTGTTTTGTGTATTTTCATTGTGGTGCGTTTTCTAACATTGAGTGTTGCATTTTCTAACATTGAGTGGTGTGAACCGCACGGGAAGGCGCGGCCACATTTGAATCAGTTACAGTTGTCCAGGTATCCAGATCAATGAATCAAGTGTAATTTTTAAAAAACAACGCAGTGACATTTTCATAAATAACTCGAACTTTGGTTCAAATAAATGTGTTATAAGTGTAAGTAACTGGTGCACCGTTGCAAGTAAAAAATGCAAGTAATATCACTTACCAATGCACATATTTTTTACTTACAAATGCAAGTAATTTACCTTGTTAACATTCGTGCACTTAGGTGCACCTAATAATAACGTTGGGTGTAACTAGTTATAACTTTAGGTGCACTTAGTATTGATGATCAGTGTAAATTTTTACTTGCATCTGTAATACATTTTACTTGTACTTGTAATACATTTTACTTACACTTATGTGCACTATATGAAATTGCTACTTGCACTTGTAATACATTTTACTTGTACTTCGATGTTATATTATTTACGAAAATCCCACCGTGTTTTTAAAAAATAAAGTCAGTGTTTCTGATCCGTTAGATCTGGACAGGTGGACGGATAACATGTATTCTGATTTCTCTCCTCTGCGAGTGGTTCTCATTTGAACGCGATCACACACACACACACTACATATATATATATATATATATGGGCACGCTCTAATGCAAATTGTCGCCTAGGAGAGAAATAAGAACCATTCACTGTTGTCCACGTGTCCAGATCAATGAATCAGATGTAATTTAAAAAAAAAAAAAAACAATGCGGTGGCATTTGTGTAAATAATTCAAACTTTGGTGCAAGTAAATGTGTTATAAGTGCATCTATTTTCACTTACAAGTACAAGTAATTTACCTTGTTAACATTCGTGCCCTTAGGTGCAACTAATTATAACGTTAGGTGCAACTAGTTATAACGTTTGGTGCCCTTAGTATTGATGCTCAGTGTACATTTTACTTGCACTTGTAATATATTTTACTTGCGCTTGAAATACATTTTACTTGCACTTCGATGTTCAAATATTTATAAAAATGCCACTGCATTTAAAAAAAAATCAGTGTTTCTCATCTGTTAGATATTAATACATGAACGGATGTCATGCGTTCTGAGTTCTCTCCTAAGCACACCGTTCTCATTTTCATATATATAGGATCGCGTTCAAATGCGTACTGGCCGCCCAGGAGAGAAATGCGAACGAATCACAGCGCGACACGTGTCTGGAATG
>CM008338.1:22509972-22524723 GCA_002525835.2 Ipomoea batatas | reverse complement strand
CTCAAGCTGGAACATCTAGAAGTTCCAAGCTTGAAGTCAAACATAAACTCCACTCTAAATTACAAATGAAGATTACAAGCAGCTAGAGGATAACAGCGCTGGATGGCTTCGGAGAGACAATGCTATACACAACCCTTGGAAATGCATCAAGGGCAAAGCTTGTCACGAACATCCTTGGGAATGATGGCTCAAAGGGTAAAGATTAACACGAACACCCTCACAGCAACATAAGCACTCTATGACTTGCCAACAACAATCTTCATCGAGAGCAGCGGAGGTGAAAGGGAGCAAAGGATGAAGCAAATCCTATAGAAATGAAGATAAACCCAAAACAGAGCAAAGGAAAATAACACAGAGTTGAAGATAGAACACTGATTGTAGATAGTCACACTCCCCCTTACTTGAAACATGGAAAATAATCAAAGGCCTTTATAGTAGTGCTGAAACTTAAAATTCATGGGATAAGGCATACCAGAGATAAAGAAATAGCACGGTTATACCAAAAATAGTAAACACCATGGGAAGAACCAAAGAAGTTCAGCAATAAACCCAAAAACATTCAAATTTCACCCATAGGCATCAATGGTTGCCAAGAAATTTGCAGCACTTTGGCAGAGAAGTGCCCATAGTATTACTGCAGTTTGGGACATCATGTGATGCTATAATGGAGGGAGATGTTGTGTGAACTGAACAAATACTTGACACTAGTAGGAAAAGAGGTAAAAGATATGGTAGTTCAAGATGCAAAAGATAGCATCATATACTGAGAACAGTGGGAAAACAGTCGCTGGAATTTTCAGATTGTTGACCGGCGACTTTGACCGGCGTTGACTGGCCGTTGACCGGCGGAGACGGGAGATCTGAATACACTCCCAGGTGTGTCTCCTCAAGGCGAATCTACTGGAGGCAACAGCACCATGAACAGAGACCGGAGGAGAGAGATCTGGCCGGAAAAGAGTGAATACTTCCGCCGGAGTGTGGCGGCGCGTGGAGGCGCGTGCAGCGGAGTTTGGCGACCGGTTTTCAGGTGACGACTTGCAACGAGGTTCTGAGCAAGGCTGTGGTGGTAGTTTCTTCACACACTAGCCGGAAGTGAGTCGGAATGAGATAAAACAGTGGCGGAACGCCGGAAAAAATGGTGTTTTCAGAAATGGAGAGAAAGAAAATAGCCTAGAATCTTAGGCTCTGATACCATGTTAAATTTGGAAGAATCACAGGTCTGGCAGGTGGAGAACAACACCACCCGCCAGTTAGGAAGAAGCTAAATGAATAATCAAGGATGGAGAAATGGTTATAATTCTTATATTTCTGTATATTACTTTACTGCATACTTCATACTCCACACTGATACACACACATATATATATATAGTCATGAGCTACACACTACTCAAGACTATCACACTCCTCTAGGAATAGCACAATGCTTAAGACTGCACATTGCTCTAGGATACACATTGCTCTAGATTATTATTTTAACATTATTGAAACATTCCTGATTTTGCTCCATGATGTTTCAACATTATCAAATGAAACTGTAGTTATATCGAAATGAAACTACAGTTGTGTTGAAAGGAAGCTGCAGTGTATATAAAATGAAACTGAATAACAGTTTCACATATTTGAATGTATATTATCCAATGAAACTGTAGTTATATCGAAATGAAATTGTAGTTGAAAGGAAACTGTAGTGTATTATAAAAGAAACTGTAGTTGTGTTGAAAGGAAACTGAATAACAATTTCACATATTTGAGTGTATAATGTCGAATAAAACTGTAGTTATATCGAAAAGGAACTGTAGTTGTGTTGAAAGGAAATTGCAGTTGTGTTAAAAGGGAATTACAGTTATGTTGAAAGGAAATTGCAGTTATGTTGAAAGGGAATTGCAGTTATGTTGAAAGAGAACTGCAGTATATATAAAATGAAAGTTAACGGCGCGGAACTGAGTTGTTTCAGCCGTTTGTTTTTATTAATTGAAACAACGTCGTTTTGATGCATGAACCACAATCCATTGTGGACCGCGGTCCACAGTAAAATTTGCAAAAACCAATAGGATGGATCTCAAGACTATTAATTACCCAATACTTGAGAGAAATTGGTTTGGTAGTGGCTAAAATATATTTTTATCTGTCAATTAAATTTTGTAATATGTTTGATTATCCACTTTTGTTCATAAGTATTACAATTTTTATTATAAATAACTTTTCAACTCTTAATATTTTATTTTAATTAAAAGTATTACGTTTTTCATTAAAAGTATCACATTTTCTATCATAAATCTTACTCTTTTTTCATAAGTAACAATTAAACAAAGATTAGTACTCCCTCTGTCTTATTTTGTTTTTGTTAACGAGACTTGACTGAAATTATTTTTTAAATTCAATGTTTCATAATATTAAGTTTAGTATTTGTATATAAAATTTATATATTTAAAAACTACATATTAAACATTAAAGAAATCAAATTTATTAAAAATTACTAAATAAAATAGGAATAAGAGTTAAATAGACCCTCAAACTATACCCAATTGTGTAATTAGACCCTTTAACTTCAAAAAGCTTCAATTAGGCCCTCAAACTTGTTATTTTGGAACAAATAAGCCCTTTTACCTATTTGTGATCTGTGATTGCAGGTCAACCACTATTCCGGCCAACTTCGACGATCCTCCGACGAAGTTCCGACGAACAAGCCAAACCATCAACCGGCGACCGTCACAGTCGACGGTGCAAAAGGCGACCAACTTGGTCGCCTTCTCCGGTAGTGGAGATGACGACCAGTGCCATCTACAGTGTACTGGAGATGGCTGGTCGCCATCTCCAGTGTACCGGAGATGGCAACCAGTTTGGTCGCTATCTCCGTCTATTGGAGATGGCACTGGTCGCTATCTGCACCGTCGGACGCCACCGGCAACCGTGATGGTCGTTGGTGGTTGATGGTTTGACTTGTTCGTCAGAAGTTCGTCGAAGGATCGTCGGAGTTGGCCGGAATAGTGGTTGACCTGCAATTACAAGTCACAAATAAATTAAAGGGCTTATATTCCAAAATAACAAGTTTGAGGGTCTAATTGAAAATTTTTGAATTTGAAGGGCCTAATTGGCTAATTGCACAATTGGATATAGTTTGAAAGTCTATTGACCCTTGTCATAATAAAATAAACAATGAAGAAAAAATTAATTTGACCAATGAATAGTAAAGCATGACAAGAAAATGAGACAAAGCATTAATTTTTCTTAAGAATTACATTTTTTCTTATAAATAACAAACAATTTATTCATAATTAATATTACATTTTCCAATATATTTTTATCATGACCCAACCAACCCGTCTTACGAATAAAAATTTGTAAGACAATCTCACAAGAAACTCACTCTTACTCAACACATGAGAAAAATTGGTTTGGTAATGGCTAAAATATACTTCTACCTGTCAATTAAATTTTGTAATATGTTCAATTATCCACTTTTGTTAATGTTCAACTCTATTTACTCCGTATAAGTTTATATCCAAGTCAAGAATCTAGCCTTGAATGGAAACGGAAAGAATACCCCAATTTTTGTCTACAAAATCAAGGTGCAGAACATAATAGGGCGTACTTACAGCCAGCCAAAATGGAGCCTATTGTACACAGTAAGCAAATAACATTTAACACCCTGCTGCATACACAATAAAGCTATAAAAGTGACAAAATGCTAAAAAGTAGACTAAATAAAATTTTCCCAGTTGATGAGGTTATCCTTGCTAAAATGGTTGTTCATAGAGACCACTTCCAGTGATGATGGATGACACAATGATCCCAGAAAAAAAGGTACTTGTACACTTACAGAAAACAAAACTGGTGCACCATACAACCAACCCGGTAAACCTAGTTACTTACTAACCCCAACTCTCAGCGTTTAGACTCCAATGCCAGAAGTATCTTCTTCCTCGGACCCTGAAACAACAGAATTATCAAATTTTGCAGCAGTTCACGGGAGCGAGCACATAGAAAGTTCAATTTTTACAGTGAGGAATGCTGATGCCTGCCCTAGCAACTAGAATGTCTTTACAGGTGAACTTGAATGTTGTGCACCTTATTGATGTAGTGTGTTTTGGAATATAAGGTCAAATAATATCCTTCCATGTGGTCAAGATTTGACTGAAAAACATGCTTAAAGTAACATTTGGTCAGTGTGAATAATTCTAAAACAAAAGATTTTCACAATTTGAATTGAGCAAAGGAAATAGTTAGGTAAAATTTTTCCAGTATTAGCAAATCTATCAAGTTCTCACTTCTTAGCCTACCAACTCCACACTGATTCTCAAAATTTATAAAATTCTAACCACTATAGAAGGACGGTATAACCAAGTACTCCCAATGGTGTTTTCAGACATCTAAATATAAATGTGGTGGTTCAAAATAGTTCTTTTTTATGGAACCATTGGCTGATCATCATTCAATAGTCTAGCTTTGATTACTTTTATGCAAGTGTCCTTGTTAAGCATATTCATTAAAAATAGAAAAAAAAAACTCTGGTGCAAGCAATATATTCACAAAATAGAGTCTAATTTTACCATTGGTATTCCCATAGCCTTGAGATCTTCATCTGTCATGTGTATAAGGGCAGCCATATCAACCTGCAAGAAGCAAATGTTTAGGTTAATTTTCTGCAGCTAACTGCTTGATACTACATTGGAAATGAGAGTGAGAAAATTACATACTTCTTCAGCTTGAAATGTAATTTCATATTTTTCAAGACCTAAGGACTGCAGAAAACTACCCACTGATTCAGCCTGCATAAAATTCAGGTTCACAGAAATTATATGAAAGAAAATAAACGGAATTTCAGCAATAGTATAGTACCACATAACACATTAGTTGTTGGAAGACATAAATTCAGCCTAGACCAGATTTTTATCAATTATATGAATGAAAAAATAAACATAATTTCAGCAATAGCACTACATGGCATATTGGCATGTCATTTGTTGGAGAGTATACATTCTGCCTGGATCAGATTTTTATAAATTATGAGAGAAAAAAAGCTGATATAGCACCTTTAATCTCTGAGTTGTACATGTGGTGATGATTTAGTCCCTAAGTTTAGGGCGTATCTACCTTTGGCCCCTTAGTTTTGACCCAAGTGGCACCTTTGGTCCCTAACTTATGTCCTTTTGTTACCAAACTCAAAACACAACATCACTGATCCTAAACTTCAATGTCTTCCTGATGCGTTCTTTGGAAAGTCATACCAGCGTCGTTGTCGAGGTCACACCGTATATGCAGTCAGCAAACTAAGGAAACAAATCAAGATAATTTATTTACTTCCTTTGTTAGTACATTTATTTTAAGAAGACAGTGTTTTCCTTCCTTTTGAACTTTGCTTAATATGTAATTCTTTACTATAAGTAAAGGACTTCTGATAGAGGAATAAGACAAGCACTAAAGTTTTAAACAAAACCAGGGAGCCGGAGACTCCAGAAAACTCCCCGCACTCATTACACTCTATCTCAACTTCCTACTTTACAATCTACATTCACCCATCCATTCACCATAGATGATTCCGCTTCAACCTCAACCCTCGCTTCTCGCCCATTGACGAGAGCATTCTGCAAAGAACATAACACTTCCCAACACAATTCCACCAAGAATGCTTACAGATATGCTATTGCCCCCACACTATGATTTTGATGATAGCCAATACCAAATTTGGTATGAAAACTCATTCGTCATCCTCTCCGTGCTTCTCGCCACAGTCGTTCTATCAATGATTTGCCTCCTCATCTGTGTTTTTGTGCTCAATAGAATGTAAAAATTACAACACTTATAGTATGGAGGTGTGTTTGTGCCCAACAATGTTCATGAAGTCATCTTTATCTTCTCCAAACAAGCCGATGACCAGGAGGAATTCGCCTAAATACACTCACACAAGTGTTTTGAGGGTTAGGGTTTTTGCGCTCTTCAATTTCGGGAAAGATTTATTGTAATCAATGTTGTAGAAAGCGCTAGGAGCTAGGCACTTGTCCGGCGAGTAATAATAATAAGATAAACACAGCAGTGTACACATTGCACACCAAAAAAAATAAAACACTTTGCCAAGTTGGACGACTTGGGAGCCGAGTTTGGCCGACTCAAGCACCTAGACCGCCTAGTCAACCGGCCAACTAATATCCGCCCTAAGGGTAAAATCCCCTCGGCCTAAGGGTGCATAGTGCTTAATCCGCGCCTAGGTGGCCGCCTAGGTCGATTTTTGCAATAGTGATTGTAAATTTGTAATTGTGTAATTGGACAAGGAAAACATTTACAGTACACAGTAAGGGTTGACCATGGTAAGGAATTTACATATTAGCCCCTTAAATTTAACACTGTATGGATCCATAAAATTAGGGGCCAAAGGTGCCACTTGCCCACTTCCGTAAAAATTAAGGGGCCAAACTTAGATATGCCCAAAACTTAGGGATTGAGTTGTCACCATTGGTATAATTCTCAAGAAACACGTAAACAGTATATCCTAAAATTCTGACCATTTCACAAACAGGTGAACAGCACATTAAAATTTAAGTAATCAAGTTCATAAAATTTGACAGTTAATTTCAGGATAAGAGATAAGCATTATTATTATGCTATTAAAAAAATATATCATTAAGCACAAAATGTACACTGCACAAGGCTTTTAAAGACCAAAAAGGAAATATAATGAGAGGTCAAAACAACATTCATTGGAAGACAAATATTCACATTAATAATATTATTAAAAAAAGTAAAATAGAAGAATATTCTTGCCTTCTGCTGACTCTTCTTCTTAGAAATTGTGCTGGCAACTTTCTTTGTTTCCAATACAGGAGCTTCAGCAATGACACTTTTCCTAACAGGTTTACTGATATCAGGTGCTGGATTTCTCTTTGGTTTAGACGGATCAACCTCTCCTGCTTCAGAATATATTGTACCAGAGAGCTTTTCCCGTAGATCCCTCGTACCTCTTGACACGGATCTGTTCAGACTTTGTGAAGTTTCTTGAGTACTTCTTTTCTGCAGCTTAAGACGAAGATCCTTTACACCAAGTTTGCGACCTGTGCAATGATAATAGCAAAAGCTTATCCACGGCAGGAAAAGCAAAAACAAAAATCATTCCTAATACATTCAATAGGAGAATCTTCTAATAGAACAAAACAGTTTCTCATCAGCACATACTTGATATTTGAGGTTCATCAGCCTCATATAGGTCATGCTCCCATTTGTCATCATCTTCCCTGAGTCTGCACAAAACAACTTTCTAAAGCTGTCTGCTGAAAGAAATAATAAAACCATTGCACTCTTTTTTTCTCTCTTTCTAAAATAGATTATAAAAAGAAGTTACACTAACAGAAAACAAAATCTCAGAGTATCCATTTAAGAAATCCATTTTAACCAAGGCTAAATGCTAATATAATGGATTACAACTCAAATTAATATCAGAAGCAGCAAAGAGAAGGATTAGTGAGGCAACTTTCTAATAAATAAAAACCATTTAAACATTCAAATTTCGACACTTTCAACTGGAGAAAAGAGATGGATTGTAAGGCAACAATTTCTACATGCAGAATTTCTCCACATACATACATATAGGGGGTGAGGGAGATAAGCGTCTTGGAGGGAGAGAGAGAGGAACCTCTTGCCAGTGATCTGTCGTCTGCGAGCAGAACCACCGACTGCGTTGCCGTTGAGCCTGTCCCTTACTGAGACCCTCGCCCCAGCCTCCACACGATCAGCGTACATTGTACAGATAATTTATGAAGCGACCGGAATAGTAGTTAGAAGAACACTCAATTCCCGGCCTGAAACCCTAACCCTATATCTGAGGGTAGCGAATATATTATAAATAATATAATAATAATACAGATACAAGCGATGATCGCAGGAATGGTGATTCCGGCGAGAGGGTTGGGGAGGAGCGAGGTCGATGTGGTTTTGCAGAGATTTTATTCTGCTTGATGCGTATGAGCATCTCACTTACAAACGGGTCGGTTATTCCTCACGCCCAAAATTGATTGCTCTTTATGCGATGCGTAGGCATGGTAACATACACAATATCCATCCCTTTAGTTATTTTCGACTTCTACTCTGTTTCAAAATTTCATCAAACTAAGGTTAGTTTAAAGTTAGAAGGTAATTTGAAATATTTGGAAAATGATTGTGATGGATATATTAGAAATTGAATCGGAGCAAATCGACCTGGAGGTGCGGATCAAGAAGGACGTGGATGGACCCGGGGCCTCGACGTAGAGCCCCGTGCTCGACCTAGGCTGCCTAGAGGCCCCAGGCCTCGGGCAAGGCCCAGTGCCTCAGCCAAGGCCTCGCCTGAGGGGCTCGGCTGGAGGTGGGGCTCGGTCGGGGGGGTCAACCGAGGGGGTGCTCGGGTGAGCAAGGTCCAAGTTTGTTGTAACCATCCCCTTTCTCGCGGGGGTAGTTATGAGACTAACTAGTATAAAAGTCTATTCTATTGTCTTGTTGAGACATCATGAAACACTTGGAATAGGACGACACACTTCTTGTAATCATCATACACGATTTATCAATACAATTTGTCTCCGTGACTTATCGCATTATCATTTTGTTATTATATTGCCCATTTCATATCCATTTATCATTGTTCTTAATTACCAGGTTTATTAATTCGAACACCGGGTTAATTAAATCTATCATTGGTGTTTTCATTAAGAGCTCGACGTACAAGCTCAAACGTGCTATTTTTCACTATCTATGACAAGGTCGAGATCTAAGTCTCGTAATTCAAACGGTTCTTGCAACACTCGTGTTACCCCGAGCGGGAACGACCTCAACAGGACCGCTACCTAGCAATAGACTATCTTAGTGAGCTTGGCGGGGGGACCTGAGGGATCGACTCACTAACAATTGCCATGGCAGGTCAGCTCCCCCCCCCCTCGCCCCCCTTCGGCCTCGGGCTTCCAAGAAGGTGTAGTCGCGATCCAGCAAGTCACTACCTTATTGACTTGTCTCGTGGAAGGGCTCCAAGGAGGTATCCGAGCCCTCAGCTTGGCCCTGAGGCCTCTCGAGGAGCGCCGACCCCCCGAGGGAGCGTAGTGGGCCAAGTACTAGACATACCCGAGCCCCAAAGACCCTAGCCGAGGGGGAGGTCAACTCACCCCCGACCGTCCAGTAGATAGGGAGGAAGTGATGTTAATAAAGATAAGCAATGACACCAACGAACGAGTAGGGGGCGATCCAAGTCCGCCTTAGCACGATTGGGCACCCGTACACCAGCCCGGGACTGGCTAGGGCTGAGGCCGACCACGAACAACCCCTCGGTCAAGGAATCATTCTCACGAAGGTCGCCAAATCGTAGGCTCCGAGCCCCGCCGTGAAGGGCACAAGGCTCTCGGGTGGAGTGGTCGGGGAAAACTAGTGACCCAGCCCAAGCTCTCACCGTGATGAGGCGAACAACTCGGAAGCGAATAGACAAGTTCTAGGAGGGGGTGGTCGCACTCCAACAATCCGTAACCTTTCCAAACCGGCCTCATTGAGGGGCTCCAAAGAGTAGTGCAGCCCCCTCACCTCGACCTCTCTAAGACCAAGCGAGATGCTAAAAACCCAACCTCTACAAATGCAAAGAGCTCAAGCTCGGCCACCACGGGCGTAAAGAGCCCGAGCTCAATTGCTATGAGCACGAGGAGCCCGAGCTCAATTGCTAAGGGGTCCCGGAGGCCTAAGAAATGGGTTTGGACCCCTCCCCCCCCCCGCGAGGAGCCTGGGTCGCGACTAGCAAATTATTCCTCTAAATGTATGAGAACTCGAGTGCAATCATGAGGCCCGAGACCCTTTAACGAATCATTGAAAAGAGTATGACAAATTTGGAGAACCAAAGAGCGGGTTGGATCCCATGGAATCTAGAGTTGATATCGTTGTTCTAGAAAAGGTGCACCTGGCGACCCCACCCCCAAAAGCCCGAAGCTATTTTATTTTTTCAAAGGTAAATGGGGGGCTTGACCCCAAACATCGACATATGTTCTCCGTAGTAAAATTTGCAAAGTCCAACTTCACTGACACAAGGCATAGTAATCAACCCCATAGTCGTAGTCGTGCTCGCTGGCCCCAACCTTGGCATTCCCTAACGGTAGTACATGGGGATGCCCCCACTCACTATCTAACGGAAGAACCTATTATGGGCAGCTTGCCCCTTGACAAGGTCGAGGCCAAGCAGGTGAGGAGAACCTGCCATGAAGGATCACATTTCTCCACCATGCATGTTCGAAGCACATGTCAATAAATTCCCTAGGGATTATTTCAGTTCTCTTAAACTCCTTCCCAGTTTCATCAACGAATTATGTCATTTCCTGATGCCATTAGTTTATTTATTGTATTATTAACGATCTATAAGCAAGAACTTCAAAATACTTATGTCACAGACTCACAGTGTAACTCGAATCAGTTGAATTACATACGCTTAAATTTTTCCATTATTCTTTCTACTTATCTGGATGTTCTCCATGGAATTAGTTAGTGGCAATATCTTTTTTTTTTTCTTTCATTTCTATTGTGTTTATTCAAATATTACTTCTATTCTTTCCCCTAATTCTTGAAGTTAAATGCAAAAGTTTGGCTATTTTTGGTAGAATTAGAAAAATAATGATCCTAGGTATGTTTGGTAAAGTGGAAAGCATGTAAGGAAAGAATGTAATTTTGGAAATGAACATATATTCTTTCATTAAATATGTATAAGTAGTTAATTTGATTAAATATAGCGCCAAATTTTATTTTTTCAAAAAATAATCATTCCATGTAGTATAGAAAAAAAAGGATTGAAATTCGTATACCAATAAACACATTCTTAATGTAAATTCTCTTAATATTTTCATATTATAGACATCTACTTTCCTCGCTTCTTGGTTTGACTGCGTTAATGTGAAGCATCATCAATCGCGTGCTGTTACTCTTAGGTATGTATGTAATCCAGTTTCATGTACCATGTATTTAGGATATTGTATAATTTGTATTTATTTTATGCACACAAACTATTCGAGAAAAGGTTTGAATTCACGAACTTACAGGTAAAGAAAGATAGAGTGGGGGAGGAAGTGGCAATTGTACAGAGGTTCACATTCATTGAAGGAAAAACAAAAGGAAAAGAAAATTGAACTGTAGGAGAGTTAAGGGTGTTTCACAATCTGTCATTATTTTAGTTGTGATGCCTAAAGTTAATAATGGTGTTGGGATTATTTTCTTTTCAAGAAAAATAATGATTCTAGATATGTTTGGTAAGGTGAAAAGAACCAATTTTTAAATGAATTGATATTCTTTGATTAAATATGTTAAGTTAATTTGATGAAGTATAATGTGAATTTGTCATTCAATTTTAATAAGTTTTGTATCTCATATCTAGGTATCAAATGAGCACCCACATAATGCATGAAGTTGGTGTACTCTAATGGCAAAAGTGCAAGAACCTACAAGGTATTAAAACTTATTTAAAAACATGATTTGATAGTTTTAGGAAATTTGAAGATGAAAAATCATATTTTATAAACTTAGAATATCACTAAAATTTAAATTTTAAAACTGAAATATGAACCACTTATTAAGTTGCTATAAAGAAGAATAAACATTATCCACAAGCTCCAATTAGACCATAGATTTTAAAGTTAATTTATTTTTTGTCTAAACAAGAAAACCTTCGGCATCTGGTTCCTTAAATAATAATTTATTTTCTTAACATTCATGTTATTTATATTTAACTATTAAGTTGTTTAAACTTTTTTATTTTACATTACTCTTCTCTTTTTAAAATTTATATTCCTAATGTAATCTACATAATCGCCTCTTGTATATATGTTCTTCCAAGCAATGCCATATATTTACAATCAAGTATTTATACTTATGGAACCTAAAATATATACATATTTTAACCATTAGATCTAAAAATGGCCAAGACTGTTCCTTCAATTTTTAAATATAATTTTTATAGTACATATGTTCTTAAATGTTTGCTAATGGTAAGTTAACACATGACTTTATTTTGGTTTGGATACAAGATGTGACAGCTCACATATTATTGAATTTCCCTACGACAATATGAATTTACAAGGGATCTAACTAGAAGAAATAGACATTTAAACAAATTTTATTCATTTATAATTGCCTTTACATTAATGTGCTTTCTTCATAAAATATGTCATTTTACATGTAACAAAAATGGTATTCTCAAACAAAACAACAACTATTACTTATTTTTAGATGTGCAATTCAACAAACAACAAAATCAAAAAGTTACACTCTCTAATAGTTACAACATTTGCCACTTTCATTTTGAAAACTTATAAGACCAGTAAGAACCATACTTTTATGTGATATTGGAAACAATGAAAAATACGGAGTACATGTTAACTAAGTTAACTGAATAATGCAAGGAGAAAATAGTTGTAAAATAACATTCAATACCCTTACTTTAAATTACAGATGTATATAGTCATCATAATGAATTTGTATTTCTTGTGAAAAAATTCAAATACATCAACAAAATAAACTTTACGTGAATATTTATGAAACTTCGTCAAATAAATTTTTTTAAAAAAAACCCTTCACAAATGCAATTTATCTATTTCAAAATGATTTACTAATCGAGTTAAAACATTGGGCACAAGTTTTCACGCAAAGCGCGTAAAAAAACTAGTATGTGACTATGTGTGCGTGCGTGTGTCAAACCCTAAAACTTAAATCTCCAATTTTTTATTTTCACACTTTCTCGTCTCTCCCAATTTCCCTCCCAGTGTTGTGGCTGACCCATCCTTGCATACTGCATAGTAGTAGTAGTGGAGGCGGTAGAGTGAGACACTTGATCAACAGTTGATATTGAGTTCTTATCTTATTTTTATATTCTATTGAGGTTGAGTATGTTTATTGTTGTCGTTACCTACATGCTTAGCTTATTGTGGGATTTGTGGCTTACGAGTGCAATTGTTCATCTATTATATCAGGTTTAATCTTTTTTACAAATATGTAATCTTTATAAAATGTATAACGTGTAGATCTTAAATAAACTCAAAGCCTATTTAAAACCTACAATAGAGTCTCTTTAATGACCTACATATTAAATAGGCTTTTAAAAAAGCTTTAATCTAGCCCCAGCCTAAAATTAAAAAAGTCTATATAAAAGCCCAAGCCTAAGACTATCATTAACCCATAAATTTCTCTCACTTTTTAAAATGGGTCCAGATCCACATCATCAAATTTGTAAATTCTTCATTATTTGAAATTTTCATATTATATTATAAATATAATAACTAAATAATATAATAGGAAATAAAAAAAATAAAAAAGTACACAAATCAAATTTACCATGTGTTTTCTCCCACTTTTTCATTCTCTCTCCTCTTGCTAATTTAGCAATTTTTCTCTCCTATTATTACAACACACATGACATTAAATAATAATAAATAAATAAAACTCTCTCTTGCCACATAGATTAGAAAGGGGGAGATTGACAAGGTTGAGGACAACCTAAGTTTAGTTCTCAAGTTCCCATAACAAACTTAGGCCTAACCATAACAAACTTAGGCCTAATTTTTTAAAACTCAGACCAGCCTAGCCTATTTCAATCCTCCCTAGATGTGATACAAATATGGATAGGAAGAAAGAGGCAGTAGGAACGTGAATAAATATAAGTAGGGGAGTATTAGAAATGTTTATTAGATGGATGAGAATATGAGATAGATGATGTTGGTTATTACAAGCTAAGATAGATGATGTTTAAGTATATATTAGTGAAGTGACGAAGTGAAGCTAATAATAACATTACATTAATTAATTATAGTTGCATTCTGGAGGAAGGGTAGGAAACCTAGGCAGATCGGCACAGTAATCGTAGTGCATGAAGCTTCTCTTCACTTTCTGGTACACCATTTGCTCTCTACGATTCAATGACCAGAACTTCGGTTGGTTCCACCAGTAGGCACGCGAATAGCAGTCATGAAGATTATTGGAGTTTGGATTGACGGTGCAGCCATCGACGTTGAATCCTTGGAACTCAGCTTTGAATGGCGCTTGTGACCAGTTGATCTTGGCTTTGCCCCCATCGGTTGCCCAGCTTTCCGCGTTCCATAAACTGCCCTTGATCTGCAGTGCGTGAAATAATGGGTACCCAACTCCAATCTTTTTATTGTTCCTGAACACTCTGATTGGGATGTTGTCCACGTAAAATCTGCATATATTTGAGTTTGAGTCTTAGTGGAGATGACTCTTTGTGCTTCAGTAAGTTGAGAAAAACAGTTATGAACAGATACTGTATTATAACAGATCAGAGTCAGTAGTATTAAATATATATATAGCTTGCTTAAATTAGCTTACACAATTTGGTGGTGGTTCCAGAGGATTTTGTAGGAATGAAAATCAGCGGCGGGATCAAACCAGAGATGAATCCTTTGCTCTCTATTCCCAACACCCTCAGCGAACACGTTAGTCTGCAACGTAATTGGTTTCCTCTCTCGGTTCCCCAAGAACTCGAAATCCAGCTCGTCGTGCCTATATTTCGTATTTGAAGTTAGCTGCATGCATGCATGCGCCAACCATAAAGCATCAGTATAATATATATGCCGCATTTAACATCTCCACATATATATAGTCATAATCAGGTGTAGACGTGTCTCAACGTGTGGTCAGTGTGGTCACCACTCAATGTTAGAGTGTACCACACAAATATGCATCATTAGGTACGTATCACCAAAAAACACACCACTAAGTATGCAAATATACACCACACACCGTGTTAGGAAATGCACCATTA
>CM008338.1:22462569-22481032 GCA_002525835.2 Ipomoea batatas | reverse complement strand
GTTCAAAGTTCAATTTCTAGCTAAGTCTTCCTTTTAATTTCTTGTCATTAATTTTGCCTTTTGCTATTTTAATTCCAAGTATGATTAGATAGATCTTTGTGGATTTGGATTGAGCAATGTTGTATGGATATTCTTGAGCTTTGAATTGATCAATTAGGTTTTGCAATTGCTTTGATTATGAGTTTGATTGTGTGAATGGTGATCTTCTTTGACTCTTGTGTAGGGGTGATCAACCTATATGAGATGTGTTTGGAGAAGGAGTCTCACCTACGAGAGTAGGGATACTCCTTAGCCTAGCCTAGCACGTTTCCTTCCCACCTTTGAGAAAGGGGGGATTGAAGGCAAATAGCACACCATGTGTTCGATAATTTGCCTCACCTAGCCTAGTTGCCATGAGAATGGGACTATGGACTAGATAATAGGCCAAGGACCACGAGAGTGGCGTTGGCATAGTTGTCTTGCCTCATTTTCATTATCTAAGTGTTGCTAGCCTAATATCTTAGGAAATCAAGGATACCTATATGAGTTGCAAGATCCGAATCCTCCTTTCAAATTGATTGTTTCCAATATTCGTTCCTTATTTTCATTATGTTCCAAGCACCTTTCTTACTATGTTTGGGTTAGCTTTTAAACACTAAACACTCTTGTGCTTTTTGTTGTGCTTTTTGAAAACCAAACCCATAACGGGTATATTAAAATAGCTCAGAAATAGAAACTGGAGGGACAAAGTCCCAGTACAAAGAGTGTGCCTGAGAAAAGGCTAAGGTTGCTAGAGTGTGGGCACCACGATTCGCAGACCGAGCGACCCAACGAACCGAACAATAATCAAAAGACGAAATAATAGCCTTGGAGGCTTCTATAGAAAATGCAACATAAGAGTAAAGTTCGCTATGCACTGAGGTTAGCAAATGATGGAGACTCAAGCAGTCGGTGAAGATCTCCACCTCCTCAATTCCACGACCTCTCAGCCATGAAAGCGCTTCCTTGCACGCAAGAACCTCAGCCATCAGTGGTGAAATGCAGTCCGGTAGAGGCCGACTGAAAGCCGCTCAAAAGGCTCCATTCGGCGAACACAAAACAGCACCCACCGTAGCTTTGTTTGTTGAGGAGACGAAACCAGCGTCGAAGTAGCATGTCGGACGGGCGACTGCATCTGGACCGGCGCCATTGACAGCAGCAGATTGGGGCAGATGATGGATGGCAGCAGCAGACTGTAGAGGATGCGGATGATCGTCGACATTGCTGTGCGCACCATGGACCTGCTGCCAAGCCATTACCGCTGCCTTCGCCATACGCCTCACCGTTTCGGGTCTTGGCAAAAGGCCTTCCCACACCGCCTGATTTCGAGCCTTCCATATATAGTAAAGCACCGCCACTGCCAATAGTAACTCCCCTTCTGTGAAAGCAGTCAACGTAGCAACAAACCAGTCACAAAAATCAGCACTAGTGCTAGGTATGTGCAAGGAGGATGCATGCCAAACTAACTTTGAAAAATCACAAGAAAATAATGAATGCATTGTGTTTTCATGCCCCAACCCACACATTGGACATGATGGGTCCACATCCACTCTCTTTAAAATTAAGTTTGCAGTAGTAGGGAGTATGTTAGAGAGGGCTCTCCAAATAAAAGTTTTCCATTTCGCGGGTGATTTAATCTTCCAAAGATGTAGCCATTTATCAAAACCACCTGGCTGAGTGTTGAAAGAGCCAACAATTTGTCTGTAACCCTCCTTAACTGTGTAACATCCACGTGGATCCCTGTGCCAAAACCATGAGTCCTCATAACCAGGACTAACCGGGACCTTCAGAATACGAGCCACGTCTGTTGGCACAAAAATGTCACGCAAGATATGATCATCCCATGTTCCTGTAACCGGGTCAATCAAGCCAGACACCAAGGAATCATCCAGATAAGAAGGCATAGGTGTCTGAACTAAGGGATTTGAATCATCTGGCAGCCAAGGGTGCCCCCAGATTAAAGTTGCGTTACCATTCCCTATCCTTCGCCGCACACCGCCACAAATCAGATCGTGGGCCGCCATAATACTACGCCAGGAGAAACTTGGGGAGTTACCAACAGTAGCATCAATAAAAGAGGTTTTAGGATAATACCTTGCATTATAAATTCTAGCTGTCAAAGAGTGAGGTTTGGTTAAGAAGCGCCAGGCCTGCTTGCCTAGCATAGCTAGATTAAAAGCCCTTAAATCCTTAAAACCCAAACCACCAAATTTCTTAGGAACACATAAACGATCCCAGGCCTTCTAGTGGATCCCTCGGTCCCCTCCTGAACCCCACCAGTAGCGATTCATGGCTCTTTCAATTGATTGGCATACATAGTCAGGGAGCAGAAATACACTCATAGAGAAAGTGGGCATGGATTGGGCCACGCTCTTGAGTAGAACTTCTTTTCCAGCACGTGAGATTAACCTCTTACTCCATGAGCCAATTCTATGTTTGATTTTGTCCTCAATATACGAAAAAACAGCCCGCCTGTTCCTCCCTACAAAAGATGGCAACCCCAAATATTTCCCAAAATTGGGAGCCTGATTGACCTCCAAGACCGATGCCACCTCCTGCCGAATGGTCTCAGGTGTATTCCTACTGAAACATACACTTGATTTATTGAAATTGACCACCTGACCAGACATTCTTTCGTAATCACGAAGACATTATTTCACCGCATTTGCTTCCTGCGTATTAGCCTTAAAGAACAAAAGGCTATCATCCGCAAAAAATAAATGTGACACCGAAGGGGCACCCCTCGCCACCCTGCACCCATGGATAGCACCACGAGCCTCTGCTTGCTGAAGAATCAAAGAAAGGCCCTCTGCACAAATGATGAATAAATATGGGGAAAGTGGGTCACCTTGTCTGATGCCCCGGGTTGGGGTTACGTTGCCAACTGTTATTCCATTAACCATGAAATTATATGAGACCGAAGTCACACATAACATGATCAAATCCACCCACTCCACTGCGAAACCCAGAGCCAAAAGCATCTTACGTAAGAAATACCACTCCATGCGGTCATAAGCCTTAGCCATGTCCAGCTTGAGAGCACCCCAACCTACAATACCACTCTGCTTCCTATGCAAATAATGGTCTACCTCCGCAGCAATCAAAATATTGTCAGTAATCAATCTATTGGGGATAAAAGCACTCTGGGAGTCGGATATAACATCTCCTAAAAGGGGTTTCATTCTGTTAGCCACCATCTTAGCCATTACCTTATAAACCACATTGCACAGGGCAATTGGCCTGAGATCAGACACCACTTCCGGATTGTTCTTTTTCGGAATCAACACCACATTAGTATCGTTAAGACCATCCGGGATGGAGCACTCATCAAGACACTTACACACAAAAGCGGACACATCACCACCCACCACATCCCAAAAATGCTGGTAGAATCCAGGGTTCATACCATCCGGGCCTAGAGCCTTATCCGGAAACATGCCAAATAACGCGGTTTTAACCTCATCCAACTCAAAAGGCCTGAGGAGACATTCATTCTGATATTGTGTCACACGAGGGGCAATAGAAGCAATAAAAGAATCCATAGAGGAAGGAACAATATTGGATGCAAAGATGTCATTATAGTAATTTAACACAAGAGCATTCAAATCCTCCCCTTCCACCCACACACCTGAATTATTCTTTAACTTAGAAAGTGAATTCTTCTTTTTACGGGCAGAGGCATACCTGTGAAAGAACTTGGTGTTGGCGTCAACACCCCTAAGCCAATGTTGCTTCACTCCCTACTTCTAGAAAGCATCTTCCTGGGCTTCCAACTGGCACAACTCCATCTCCAGGCGCTGGAATTCTGCCAGAGACAAAGGATCCCTGAGACCCAGCAGGAGTTGCTGATCTCTACGTAACTGCCTGTTTCTCTTCCCAAACTTGTGAAAGTGATCGCCACCCCACTACTGTAATCTTTGCCCACAAACCTCCAGACAATAAAGCAAACCACCCACCCTCCCTTCATGCCATGCTTCCTCCACCTGTCTCCTACAACCCTCATTTAACAGCCAAGCCATCTCAAATTTAAAGGGTCTACGCCTACCAACCCGCCTCCTCTGGTCCTCCATGATTCCCAAGAAAAGAGCAGAATGGTTAGAATGACGTGTGCAAATATTAGTGACACTAGCATCCTGAAGCACAGCACTCCAACTTGACGTAGCAAGCACTTTATCCAGTCTCTCCTCTATCCAATTCACAGTGCCCTTTCCCTTCTCCCATGTAACGGGTAACCCCGCATGGGTAGCTGGACCAACTCACACTCATCAATCGCCTCCCCAAAACCGCGTAGGAGACTATCAGGGTGTGGGTTACGCCCACGCTTCTCGTGCTGAAAAAGAAGATCATTAAAATCACCGAGGACTACCCATGGTAGGTTAGATCGGCTAGCTAATGCCCTCAAGAGGGCCTACGAGTCTCCTCTCCTATTCCGCTCAGGATAGCCATAAAAACTAGTCATCCTCCATTCACCAACTCCAGCCAGGTTTACTTGCACATCTACGTGATTCTTTGAGAAACTCAATAACCTAGCAGTATTGTTCTTCCGCCACAGCAAAGCCAAACCACCACTACGACCAACACTCTCCACGTAAAACAAGCCTTCAAAACCAAGTTTGATACGGAGTTGCTCAGCATGACTCCGTCCCACCTTAGTTTCCATCAAAAACACAAAACCGGGTTTCTTACTGGACACCAAGTCCACTACTTCACGAACTGTACGTGGATTACCCAAGCCACGACAGTTCCAACTAAGCGTACTCATGATGACAGGCAGGTCTGGGAACCAAAACCCGCCATGTGCAAGTTTTTTGACACATCTTGCATTGCAACATCGCTACTACCACTTCCCCGCCTCCGAACACCAGCGGGTGGCCCTTCACGTCGACGCTTGGACACCGCCACCACCTCCTCCTCCACCGCAGCCCCCGTGATCGGACTCACTGTCGAAACAACAGTGCTACCCCTAGGCAGCGTCGGTACCGCATCCGGCAACGACAACCCCCCCACCGAAACCAGCCACTGCTCCCCGACTGCTCTCGGCCCTCGACTGTAGCCAGCACGCAAGTCTGCGCCAAAAGGATATTGATCAATAGGAAGAGCCGACTCATGAGCTTTGAGACAAAACTTGTAGGAATGCCCCAGCATACCACAGAAGAAGCAATAATTATGGAGTCTCTCGTACTTGAACGTTACCCAGCTGAACGTTCTATCACGCTTGAGGAGCTTCATCTTGCGCTTAACAGGCTTATCTACCGGAATAGCAACTCGTATGCGATAGAAATTAAGCCATAGTGCTCCCGCAAAACGATTGTCACACATTACAAACTTACCAAGGAAAATCCCAATCTGCTCTTGAATTACCTCGGTCGTATACCCCATCGGGAGGTCGTGTAGTTGTACCCACATATCCACCGAGTCCAACACAACGTCCCCCGGCAGAACACCATCTCCGACAGGCTTGCAAACCAAGGTAGCATTCTCATACGTCCATGGCCCCTCCTCAACAACATACTGCAAGTCGGAAGCATGAAAAAAAACAAATAGGAACATATTCGGCTGCAATTCCGTAATCTGGACGCCTTTGACCGGCTTCCATACCGACGCCATTACCTGCCTCATGTACTCCAGTTTGATCAACCTCGTTGTCAGGAATCGGCCGACTAACGGCCATGTTTGGACAGCACCAGCTTCTGCGTCACCATCGACCGCCATAACCGGTTCGAACGCCTCCTCTTCATCTTCTAAAACCATGTCCGCCCAGCGCGTTGACAACCCCGTCACAGCCTCCTCCGACGCCGCCATGCAGAGAAAACAAGAAAACCGGAGAGATCATCGGAAAAACAAGAAGAAAGCAATCGGAAAGCCTAGAAAACCCTAGGAAGGAGAAACCCTAGAAGGCTAGGGAGAGAATCAATTTTTGTTACTTATTAGAGAAAAAGTAATACAAACACTCTTGTGCTTAATCTCCTTACCGCTCAAATTCCCTCCTTGCCATCCTTTGAGAACGATACTCGGGAACTTCTTCCCGTTTTAACACCTATTACTTTCCATCCACCGCGAAAACTACATTCATCAGCGACATAGACCATGGTCCATGGTATAATTTGTCGGAAGAAAATACCAATTTTAGTCCCACGAGTATTAATAAAATGACAGTTTTGGTCCATATGTTTAATTTCTACCATTTTTCATCCACGACTATAGTTTTAGTACCAATTTTCATACACAATTATTATTTTAGTGCCAAAATTTATCGCGCGGGTCACCCATCCATTTAAAAACGTGTAGAAAACTACAATTTTTATGCGTATTTTCGTCTTTTCCAAATTAAGATCTCAATTTGAGCATGAATAAAGGAATTTAAGCCCTAAAATCAATCATAATTCATAGTTCTCCTCCTCAAATTAAAGGTAAGATGAGGAGAAAAATTATGAATTGTGATCAATCTTAGGGCTTAAATCCATTTATTCATGCTCAAATTGGGATATTAAGTTGAAAAGGATAAAAATACCCTTAAACTTTTTAAATTTCGACACATATTAAATGGATGGGTGGCTAGCGTAATGAATTTTGGCACTAAAACAACAGTCGTGGATGAAAATTGGTACTAAAATAATATTTGTGGACGCAAATTGATAGAAATTAAACATGTGGATCAAAATTGTCATTTTACTAATACTCGTAATACTAAAATTAGTATTTACTCATTTATCGGGATGTCAATTGAGCTAGTTCACTAGATTATAGGCTAGCTCAAACAAACTTATTCTAAACAGTTGCTATGTTGTGCATGGTGGACCATGTCCAAATTATGTATTTGCAATTCACATATTATATATTTTCAGTTAATAAATTATGTATATATTACTATTAATATATTATATACATATAGTTAACATATTATGTATTTGCAGTTAATAAATTATGCACTTTTTTTTGAATCGTTATAAATTATGTACTTATTACAATTAACATATTGTGTACCTTTAATTTATGTTTAATTACATAATCTACTAACTAAAGGTACACAATACATTAATGACAAGTACATAATTCGAAATTTCTTTTAAATAAGGTCCATAATGCAAGGTGAACTATGGTCCATATAATTTTTGTAACTCTAAATTCTAAAACTTCGAATTATCATACTTATTGGGCGAGTGGAACAAATATTTTTTTACATTTAAAATTAAGGGGGTGTATTCAATCAAGAGTTTTAAATACTTTTAATAACTTTCAAAGTTTGGTGGTATTCAATTTAGAGGTATTCGATTCAGACTTTTCAAAAGTCTTTAAAAGTGTACTAGTATTCGTTTTAGACTTTTATAGAGTCTTTAAAAGTCTCCTGATATTCAAAAATTTATAACTTTCCTAGACTCTATCAACATAGGATTTATGTAGACTTTCTCTTCATTAATATAAATTAAATAGATGAAATCCAACCCTACAACCTCAAATTTTTGTAGAGTTCTACGTGATCTCACGATCATGTTGATGATGCATAATAAACAAAAAGAAACCTGCGATCAAAAATATTCCGAGCAGGGCCTAGATCTAACAAGAGAGCCTCCTCCGAACTGGGAACCGATAATCGGTCGCCCGCCGTTGCATTTTTCAGCACCCTCTTCCACAATTCAGCATCGGAGCAAAAACTCCAACGGACCCATCTCAGAGATTGAATCCAGAAAATTCGCTGACGCCTTCGCCACCAAATCAACAATCCCAAAACAATCCCCCCACTATTTTCAGCCTAACGTTAATGATCTTGAAGCAAACCCATATCTCAATTCAATCAAGGGTGTGTTTGAAAACGCGAAAAATGATTTCCGAAAATCATTTTCCGAGTTTTTGGTGTTTGGGAAGCAGGAGGAAAATCCAGTCAATGGAAAATAAGCCCTTTTTAAAGGAAAATGACTTCCCTTTTTTTTTTGGGAAGTCATTTTCCGGAACTATCTCTGCCTCTCGCGTCTACTTCTTTTCCGATTTCTAAGCAGTCATCATGGCGTTCGCTTTCTTTTTTTTTCCTGATTTCTAAGCAGTCATTGTGGCGTCCGCTTCTTTTCCGATTTCTGAGCAGTCCGACGATGACTAGTTGTCTGTCGTACTAGTTGTCCGTCGTTGAAACCGGTCTGACCGACTGGTTTCGGAAACTAGTCATTCGACTGGTTTCTGGACACTAGTCAGTCAGACTAGTTTGCAAATGATGATTTACCTGGATTGCGAATATCGGTCGGACTGATATATGAAACCAACAAGAGAATATTGGTTTTGATGTTTTTTTCCATTTTTTGGATTTCTATTCATTTTCTTGCTCATTTTATGGAAAATGAACCAAACACACAAAGATAATTTTCTGTTCTGCAGCCAAACACAAGAAAGTAAAATGTGTTCTGGAAAACGACTAAATCATTTTCCTGCTTTCCAAACACATCCCAAAAGCAACCCACTCTGGTATGAAAAATCTGGAATTGATCTTTGGCTTGTGGGGTTACTCGAGTGCCAAGGTGAGAAAATCACAGGAATATGAAAAAAAAATTAAAAAGTTTATAAATGTTTGTCCTAGGAATTTTTATAAACTCTTACAAAATTAATGATAGTTTAAAAAATTCTATGAAAGTCTACACGAACTCTAAAAAAGTCATTTAAAATCACCACTTTAAAAGTTTTTGAGTCTTTAAAATTTTGATTGAATATACCCCTTAACATTTTAAACTTTCAATTTTAACATAGTACATTTATATTATAATTACAAACACTACTTCAAAAAACAGTTTTAACGTCGGTTATTTTGAGCATACGACGTCGGTTATTTTTCGATGTAGTTCTAGCAGACGTTATAAATAAATGATACGACGTCGGTTTTAAAAACCGACGTCGTATATTATTTTTACATTTTTAAATAAGTACATACGACGTCGGTTTTTAGAGAAAAACCGACGTCCTATGTTTAAATTTTTTTTAAAAAGGGAGTAACGGCGTCGGTTTTTGAAAAACCCGACGCCAAATCAATTTTTAATTAAAAATTATTTGCTGTAAAAAGAACGATCGACCACCGACAGCCGCATCAGAGAGCCCTCTTCGCTACCTACTGTTTCGCTGCCGACAATAGATAGAGAGAGAGTGTTTCGTCTCAGATCCTTCACTTGCGAGACGAGACAGAGACGAGTTCTTTCACCGAAGAAAGAGGAAGAAGGATGTTTCACCGCCGAGATGAGTTCTATTCTCGTCCCTGCGTCATTTTTTCAGAGGAAGAATCTGTCAAAGCACCTGCGTCAATGAAGGGCTGATATTGCTATAATAATTTGGTTTATAGTATAATAATTTGCTTATGAAAGGCTTAGCTTGATAATGTCTTTCACTTACGCATTGTTCTGAAATATTGCTCGACAGAAACCACCTGAAAAATTGGCAACAACGCTTCTTGAAAGTGCGGACATGGTGCCAACACGCTTCCTGCAAAAAATTATTGCTGAAAAAAAAAAAGAACAAGAGGATGAAGATGAGTGAGAAAGCTGTTGGGGTTTGTAGTGTATGTACGATGCAAATGAAGGTGACTAACCTCTGTTAGGTACAAGTTTAATATAGGCAATATATGTGCTGAGAGAGATTTAGGTGTGAAAGATGGCAGGAAATGTGTGTCGTGTTTGGAACACTACCTTAAAAGCATTTAGACTAGGGCAATCTATGCTTTTGACAGGCACACACAAGCAGAACAGTAAGTCACAACCTACTGCTTATAATTGTTAGCTCAGAAGGGAAATGAAGATTGAAAGGGGAAGAATAATGAATGTAGTAAATGGTGTGTTCTCTCAGCAGTGGGAAGTCTGCTTATATACTATTAGCTATAACAGACTTCCCTTCAAGCCACCACACAAAGTAGAGAAATAAGGCAACCACACAAAGTAGAGAAATCAGGATCATATCATGAAAGCATGTTTAGTGCTCTAAAGCTTGCCACGTGGGAGGAAGGTGGGCAAGGTCTCATTGTTGATCCACAAAGTTAGGGTGTAAGTACTGGAAGCCTTAAACTTAAAATGTTTCCCAACAATCCCCCACACATTTGAAGGTAAAGGCTGGATAGATGGACATATGAGCTAAACAATTGCAAGAGCTAACTTTATGTCAGGGTCAGAGACTTGAACTGACATGCAACATAATTAAGTAATTTACTATCCGTGAGTGAATTGCTTCTTGAACTCGCCGGTTAGCTAAATTTTGAACTTAAATGTACAGTTTAACTCAAGCTTTGCACAGTCAAATACTTTGACCTCGAAATTCCCTGTTTAGTCTACCTCAGTGCAGACTTTAACTCTGTCAAGTTTATCTCGACATAGACAACCCATTCAGGCCACAGAGTATATACTCATAGTATAAGTGTAAGTTTTTCCATGACTTCGTTTGACCACAGAAGTGGTGTCCATCGTGATTTCCTTACCTCATTGGGATTTAATCCCATCTCCCTTGAAGTGTCAAGGATGGCCTTTCGATTTAGGCCTTTTGTGAGAGGATCTGCTATATTCCTCTCAGATCTCACAAACTCCATTGTGATCACCCCGTTCAGCATTAGCTGTCTCACAGACTCATGTCTGACTCTTATGTGTCTTCTTTTCCCATTGTAGACACTGTTTTGTGCAACACAGATCGCAGTCTGTGAGTCACAATGTATAGGCACAGCAGGAGTTGGACTCCCCCACAATGGCACGTCTGCCAGTAAATTTCGTAGCCACTCGGCCTCTTGGCTTGCTAGATCTAACGCTATGAACTCTGCTTCCATGGTTGATTTAGCAATACATGATTGTTTAGTTGATTTCCACGATACAGCGACACCACACATGGTGAACACATATCCGCTGGTCGAGTTTACATCAGCACTGTCATTCACCCAATTTGCATCACGGAACCCTTCCATCACAACTGGATATCCTGTATAGTTGAGTCCCCAATCTACAGTGCCTCTGAGGTACCGAAGTACTCGTCTCAGTGCCTCCCAATGTGGTGCACTTGGGTTGTGTGTGTAGCGACTGAGCTTGTTTACTGCAAATGCAATATCAGGTCTAGTATAGTTCATTAGGAACATTAGACTCCCAATTATCTTTGCATATTTTTCTTGAGACACACTAGCCTCAGTATTCTTTGATAGTTTGATACTAGGATCATAAGGGGTTTTGGCCGGGGTTACATCATAATTGTCGAACTTTTTTAGAAGTTTTTCCGTATAGTGATTTTGGGACAGAAGATACCCTTTCTCAGTTTTAGTGACTTTTATCCCGAGTATCACATCGGCTTCCCCCAGATCCTTCATATCAAATTTCTCACAGAGTGATCTCTTAGCCTCATTTATTGTTTCAATATTTGAGCTGAAAATAAGCATATCATCTACATAGAGGCATATAATCACAACTTTAGACTTTATCTCTTTAGTGTATAAACAGGCATCCGACTGGTTAGCCAAGTAACCTAGGTCTAATAAAGTTTTATGAAACTTTTCATATCACTGCTTGGGGGCTTGTTTTAAGCCGTAAAGAGATTTCTTAAGTCTACATACCTTTCCTTCCTGGTCGAGTTCTATGCATCCAAAAGGTTGTTCCATATATATTTCTTCTTCTAAATCACCATTTAGAAATGATGTTTTCACGTCCATTTGGTGGACTATTAACCTGTGCAAAGAGGCTAAAGCAAAGAGTACGCGTATGGTAGCAACTTTGTTACTGGTGAATATGTATAAAAGTAATCTTTACCAAACTTTTGAGTGTAGTCTTTTGCTACTAGCCTTGCTTTAAACCTTTCAATTGAGCCATCTGGCCTCAACTTCCTTTTAAAGATCCATTTACAGTCGATCGGTTTACACCCTTTGGGTAGATTCACCAATTCCCAAGTGAAGTTTGATTGTATTGAGTCTAACTCACTTTTGACTGCTTCCTTCCATAAGGTAGAATCGACAGAACACATGGCTTCTTCAAAGGTCTTTGGCTCTTCTTCTAAAACTAGTTGACAAATGAGCTGATCACATAGCTCATTTAAGTCTTTTAACTCTGTTAAATATGTTATAAAATCAGAGCCAAAGTCTTTCTCAATTTTGGGCCTTTTGCTTCATCTAAGCTCATCAGTATCATTTGTACTTCTTGGGAATACAATATGATCATTGCTTTGAAGTCTGTCAACACATAAGTCATTAGAATTCTTTAAGGGAAATAAATGTTCAAAGAAGATAGCATCTCTAGATTCACACATGGAGAGATTCTCTAGACACATAAATCTGTAAGCTGCATTATTCTCAGCATACCCAACAAAAATGGCATCTATTGTTTTAGGTCCCAAATTGGGCCTTTTGAAAGACGGTAGTCCTACCTTTGCTAGGCAGCCCCATACTTTAAAGTATTTTATGTTAGGGGTATGCCCTCTCCACAACTCATAGGGAGTTTTGTCAAATCCTTTATGGGGAACTCTATTTAAGATGTGGTTAGCTGTAATAACAGCTTCCCCCCACAAGGAGTCTGGAGCACCTGAGCTGATTAACATTGCATTAATCATCTCTTGTATTCTTTCTTTCTGCTATGCCATTTTGTTGGGGTGTGTAAGGAGCAGTTACCTCATGTATTATACCTGAAGACTCACGCAGCCTTTTGAGAGAATTCGCTTCATATTCTCCTCCTCTGTCTGATCGAAGCCTTTTTATCTTTTTATCCAATTGGTTTTCTACTTCTGCTTTGAAAACCATAAATTTTTGCTCTGCTTCATCTTTTGATCTTAAAAGATATAATTTTGTATAACGAGAGAAATCATCAATAAACGTAATATAGTAACGTTTCCCACCTCTACTTTCAGTATTTTTAAAATCTGCTAAGTCAGAATGAATCAATTCTAACACAAACGTGGTATGATGATTTACAGAGGAGAAAGATTTTCTAGCAAATTTAGCTTCGGCGCATGTTTCACATTGAGTGTACAAATCGCTAGACAAGTTTGGTAACAAATTCATACATTTCAGTCTATTTAAGCACTTTGTACCAATATGTCTTAATCTACCATGCCAGATGTTAACAGAGACAGAGATATAAGCAGAAGGAGAACCATTATTATTATTGCCTATAACAGGCCAATTTGGAAGAAAGTCATAAATAGAGGTCGCAGTACGACCCTCACGAGGAAAAGGCCTAATTATAGTAACGTCTAACACAAATAGCCCTCCACGCAAGTATCCCTTCCCAAGAAATTTCCCATAACGAGTCATGACCAGGCGGTCAGACTCAAACACCATCTTAATCCCGGCCCTATTTAATAAGGCTATGGAAATTAAGTTTCTATGAAGGGAAGGGACGTATAACACATTTTTAAGCATCAATTGCTTCCTAGAATATAACATAAGTTGTACTGTCCCTCTACCACTTACCTGGGATACGCTGGAGTTTCCCATGAATACTTGTTCTCCTTCGGTGATAGGTTCAAACACTTTGAACATGTCCTTGTTGTTGCAAAAGTGGCGAGACGCACTTGTGTCCACGACCCACTCTTCTGGGTCTCCCACTATGTTGGCTTCAGTTATCACTGCTGCTACCACTTCAGTGTTCTCCGTGTCTTCCAATAGGTGAGCTTGGTTCTTGGGTCCTCCAGTGTTGGGTTTTTGATTGTTTTGTTCAATTCCTTTGCGGTAGTAGCACTGAGCAACTCAATGGCCCTGTTTTCCACAAACGAAGCATCCAGCATCTTTGCCTTTCTTTTGAATCTTGTCATTCCTTGGCTGATTATTATTGGTTTTGGTCTTGAAGTTTCTTTTATTTCCATTCCTTTGCTCGCTAGGTTTTGTCCTTTCAGCGCCAACACTTGTTTCAACAACATTAGCTTTTACACTATCAGGGAAGGCAACAGACCTGAGCATTATGCGGTTTTCCTCTTCTATGTTTAGGTTGTTGACCAACTGCTGTAGGGTGCACTTTCGTCTATCATGCATCATTTTATTTTTGAAATCCAACCAGGACTCAGGTAACTTCTCAATGAGTGCATCAGTCAAGAAGATATCGTTTACCTCAGCTCCTTCGGCATTTGATACACATGATTTTATACCTTTATTTGCCCCACGAATCAAGAGTTTTGTTGCTTAATTTCTTTATCTTGATACATTTAAGGCTCGTTTGTGTATTATATTTGATCATGTCTAGTTTATTCGCAAATGAGGAGCAAAGGAAGGATTTACAGTCATCTTGGACCAGTTTTGAAACATTAGGAATCCACCCCGGGACGGAAAGGATCAACTAAACACAAAAGGAGTCAGAAGGAGACCAAGAGGCCACATCACGGCCGTGATGTTGGCCGTGATGTCCAAGATGGACAGGCAGCCGGTCACCCCGCATCACGGCCACGATCCCGGCCGTGATGGCGGCCGTGACCCGGCTGTTGTCTAGTATTTAAGTCGCGTTTTCTGATATTTTGGAGGTTCCGAACCCTAGTTTTAGCTTAGTGCAGTTTTTACCTTCTTTAGAGTTTTCCATGCATAGAATACAGCGGATTTACATCATTGAATTCAGTTTTGAAGCTTGGCATCATTGTTCGGATCAGATTTACCTTGAAGAATTGTTAGTAAAGTTTACCTTTTTATTCTTTAATATTGCAGCCATGTCTTCCATGTTTAATTCTTGCTTTGTTGTGTTTACTCCCATCATGAGGGAGTAATTCGTTTATGGGTTTGGATTAGGGGTCCATTGTTAATCTTGATGTTCGATTTATGTTTAATTGCATAAGGGGATTGAATCTTTTACCTAGGGTTTATGTTGTTTTGGGGATTTCTTTGCACTAGTTATTGGTTTGTGGCCAGAATTAATTGCTAGTATAGGAGAGGGATTCATTACAACGACAGTTGGATGGAGATCTCGAGCCTTACCAATTTCAACCTAATTTTCCTGCTATGAAAGTAGAAGTAATATTGGGGGCTTACAATGCTTAGGTGCTTAAGGTTATGATTGATGCATCACGACAGTGGGGCAATCTTAGCCTAATTCTCTTATTGATTACGAAAGTAGCTTAGTAGAATTCTTTTGTGCATTGCCCATATATCCCTTGGTTAATTATTCTTTCCCTAATCCTGAGTTTGTTAGAACATCAAGGTTACAATCCTCCTAATCTGGCTCATACCTTTTATCATATAGTTTTCACCTTAATTAATTGCTTTCTTTTATTCCACATCATTCAGTCGTTGTTACTTGGATTCTATAAATTCATATACTCTAGTGCCTAGTAATTCACACAGTTTCGTGCCATAACACCAATCCTCAGCGGAACGACATTACACCCTTTTTACACTCATCATTTGTGCTCATCACATTTTGGCGTCGTTGCCGGGGATTGGTTTATTTGGTTTTGATTGTGTGATTAATTTCTTACTAGCATTAGAGTTAGTGAATTTTAGGAGATCAAGTTTTGTTTTATTGTTTATTCAGAAAAAGAAAAAAATATTCTTATTTGCACTAACCCATAACCAATCTTTTCCAAGAGTGTTTGTGATTGTTTTTGACATTAGGTTTCCCTCCTTTTATGCACACTAGATCGAGAGGGAGCACGAATCTTCGTCCCTACGATCCAAATCTTGAGAGGAAGTTAAGGAGGGAGAAGAAGAGGTTACTTGATTGGCTTCGAGAGTTTCAGGACTTCGAAGTTGACATGGAGACCGGAGCCAGTAGCAATACCGGGCAACTTGCCCATACTGGTATTAACACACAGCACCCGAGGCAGAGAGAGGCAGTTGGGCACAACTCTGGAGTTCATGTCGATCCCCAAATTACAAATGTTCAGAATCAGGCACAGAACTACAGGGCTGATCCAAACCCAAATATCAATGTTGGGGGAGGATTGGGTGCTCAATTCTTGCAGCAGCAGCCTGTGTACCAGCAGCCAGGCTATGGGGTTGAGATGCAACATCTTCTCCATCAGATGAATCCCAACCTGTTTCAGCAATTTGTCCAAGAGTTTCCACAGGCAGAGCCAATGGCTGCACATTTAGCCCCTGAGTTTACTGAAGAGGATTGCATTGTGTATCCAGGGATTGAGGCAAACAACTTTGAGTTGAAAACTCAGCTCATACAGATGGTCCAGAATAATCAGTTTGGAGGATCTCGGGTTGAGGACCCGAAAACCCACAAAATTCATTTTGACCGTATCTGCTAGACCATCAAGATGAATGGTGTTCCTAGTGAAGCCATCAAGCTGAGACTGTTTCCTTTTTCCCTGAGAGATCAAGCACAGCGTTGGTTGAATTCTTTCCCAGCCAACCATTTCGTTACATGGGAACAGCTCTACAAGGCTTTCATGCAGGAATATTGTCCTCTTTCCAAGGCTGCCAAGTTGAAGAAACAAATTCAGAATTTTCAGTAGTTTGGCAATGAAAATCTCCCTGAGGCTTGGACGAGATTTAAAGAATTGATGAGGCAGTGCCCGAAGAATTTGATGACCCCAGGAGATTTTATGTCCTCATTCTATGAGGGATTGTCTAACCGGTCAAAGATTATTCTAGATACCTCATCCTTTGGGGGTGTTTTCATTGATATGGGACCGGCAGCAGGAGAGCAGATGATTGAGAGGATCACCTCTAACAATACTTACTGGTACACTGAGGGGGATGATCTACCCAAGAGAGAGAAGCCAGCTGGAATGTTTGAAGTTGAAGACAAGATAGCAATGCAGGCTCAGTTGGATTCCATCCAACACATGCTAAACCAGATGGTGCAGGCCCCCACTCAGAGTGTCTAGGCAGTTGTTCAACCTCCACTGATTCCCCAGAATTCTTATGGTTCTAACCCCTATTCTGTTCCACAGGTACCTCTTGTAGCCTGTTGTGAAATTTGTGGTGGAAACCATACAGCTCAGACATGTCAGTTGTTTGATTTCGGTAACCAAGTTCCTCAGCCTAATGTGGAGCAAGTTGACCTCATTGGTTATTCTAGACTACAGGGCCAGGGGCAAGGTTATGGGAACTATCAGCAACAAGGAAGGAATCAAGTTGTTCCCTCTTGGAACAATCAGGGAAATCAAGTGAGAAACAATCCACCAGGATTTCATGGCAACCAAGGGAATAGGGGTGGAAACCAAGTCTAGTGGAGAAACAATCAGAACTTTGGGCAAAATAATCAGAATATAACTCAAGGGCAATTCCAGCAAGGAAACCAGAATTATGGGAACACTCAGGGTCAAGATTCTTCTAGACCACCTCAGGATGTTGATATGCAGCTTCTCATGATCACTATGATGGCTCAGTTTAGCAAGCTTCAAGCAGAGATAGATGGTCTCAAGGCTCAGCAACAAGGAGAGGGAAATCAGTTTTCTAATCAACCTTCATCTTCAAATGGTAGGTTGCCTGCAAGTACAGAAAATCCAAGGAAGCAGGTGAATGCAGTGACCACGAGAAGTGGATTAGCTTTGAAGGATCCACCTTTTCCTTCGAATGATCCAGTGCCTAAGGAAACTGATGAGGAGAATGAGGGCATTCAGATTGAGGATGTTCCAGATGAGAGTGAAGAGGGGCCTGAGTTATAGAGAGACAGTGCTAAGGGGAAAGCCCCTATGCAAGATGAGAGTGTTCCAAGTAAAAAGCCTGAGAAGAAGAATAAGCAGAATGGTGACTCAGTGGTTCCTTGCAATCTCTTACCATTCCCACAAAGGTTGTGGAGATCCAAGGAAACTGACAGAGAGAATAAGTTCAAGAAGATGCTGGATAAGTTGGAAATTTCCATGCCCTTTGTTGATGTGGTGACTCAGATTCCTTCATATAAGAAATTCTTGAAGGATATTCTGAGTAATAAGAAGTAGTTAGAGAAGAGTGTTGTGGTGGACCTCAGTGAGGGGGCATTGGCATGTGCAGCTCTTCAACAAAAGTTGCCCCCCAAACTGAAGGATCCAGGTAGTTTCACCATCCCTTGCATTATTGGGGGATTTGTAGTGGGTAGTGCTTTGTGTGATCTGGGTTCCAGTGTTAGCCTGATGCCATACTCCTTATGCAAGAAGCTTAACCTGGGCATTCCAAAGCCTACTACTATGACTCTCCAGATGGCTGACAGATCCATTAAGCGGCCAGTGGGAGTTCTTGAAGACATCCCGGTAATGGTTGATCAGTACTTCATACCGGGACACTTTGTGATTCTAGATATGGAAGAGGATGCCAAGGTTCCCATTATCCTTGGTAGGCCTTTTCTAGCTACTGCTGGGGCTCTCATAGATGTTAAGAGGGGAAAGCTGGTGATGGAGGTGGCTGGCCACAAAATTGAATTCGATATCTTTAAGATGGCCAAACACCAACCCTCTTACATCGATGAGTGTCATGTGATTGAAGTGCTGGAGCAGTGCCGTGCAGAGGTGGAGGAAGAGAAGGATGAGGACTCCTCTGAACCAGTTGCTGAGGAGTTGGAGGATTCACTAGAAATAGTGGTTTCTCTTACTCCATTCGAAGAGGAGCAAGCCCCGA
>CM008338.1:22309486-22320968 GCA_002525835.2 Ipomoea batatas | reverse complement strand
GGCGCAAGGATACGGCATCACGGAGAAGCTTGTGAGATAGTCGGAATCGGCATCCATTGATAGCGCCTGTGAACTTAATTTCTCTTTGTCTGAAGATAGCCGCTTACAGTTCGTAAGATTTATAGTTGCGGAAAACTCGAAACCCTAGAACGGGAAAGATCCGTTGGTTGTTTCCTAAATCCTTATTTCATTCGGACTAGCTATAAGTTTTAATTCTAAGTTTCAATTCTTGGCCCACAAGTCAACAGAAATCTTAATTAGCAAAATGTATTAGTTGATCTAATATATATTTTTCGTTAATTTAGTTAAATATTATGTAGTACAACTTTTATAGTATACAAAATTTTTTTTTTTTTTGAATGCTACTGACTCTATTACAGTATAGTATCTGTTCGTAAACTACTTTCTCAACCTACTGAAGCACTCCACTAAGGCTCGAACCCACCACCTCCCGTATACAGGGAAAGGTTTGATGCCACTGGACCACAAGGCCCTTGGCATGTACAAAATTTATTAGTTGATCTAATAACGAAAGTTTCAATTTTTCGTTAAATTTTTTTGTACATTATACTATAAAAGTTGTACTACATAATATTTTGATAAATATAACCCTACCGTTATAACTTTCGTACTCTTTTCCACTATTCTAACTATGCACATGCATCCACCATATATTTTCTTATCTTCTTCAATAATAATAATAATAATATATACACATTAAATATTAGAGTTATTTTTTTTGAAGATTAAATATTAGAGTTATATGTTAGTTATTTTTAAAAATATAAATATCTAATTTATAAAAATATTTTACATTTATTATTATTATTATTATTATTATTATTATTATTATTATTATTTACTATATTAAAATTTAAATAAATTTAAAATTTTAATATAAAATACTAATATTGGGCACCTATTTTGTGCGCATCGCGCATAAGAAAAACTATTTTATTTTTATAAGATAGAATCTATGCAACAAGTCAAACTAAATAGTAAATACTCAATAGCTGTGGCCCTCTCAAGTGAGAGGTCACATGTTCGATCTCCAGTGGGGGTGTTGGCTCGTTGTTCTTCAGTAGGTTGAGAAAGTATGTATGAACAGATACTACATTGTAACAGAGTCAATAGTATTAACAAAAAGAAAAATTGTGTAATAATTGATACTACTCAATAAGATTGAATTGTGTAATAATTGATAATATGACATGACTATGCTAAATCAGCAATAAATTTGGGAGGTAATGAAAACCCTTTACTCAATATTCAATATATAATTGTATAAACATATTAACGAATAACAAGTATCTGTTCATACATGCTTATTGGGTATAAACTAACGCATTTACAATAACAAATATAAACTTATACATCATCCAATCAATCATAAAAATATTATTTTATTTGTAATAAATTTATTAATATATTATTATAAATTTATTTAACGTTTTAATACAAAATATTAAAGATGATCTCACATATATAAACTTAATATATATTTTGTTGTATGTCACTTCTGTAACAAAGAATAGTCAGACAGAAACGGAATCCCGTATCGCAGAAAGATTTCTTTTAATGAATTATTCATTTCAAACCCTTTTTATTTGATTTCAATTTTACATAAGGCGTATCTTGCTCAGACCAATAAATAGAGCTGAGGTTATTTTTTTGAAAATCAAATGATGTGATATATTATTGCAAAAGCAAAGAAATAGAGTCAGGAGGGACTAAGTCCCAGTACATATCCTTAGAAAACGAAAAAGCCGAAAAAGCTAGAGTGTGAGCAACAATATTTGCTGATCTAGTAACCAAACTAATTTGGCAATGGTTAAGAGAGGCCATTGTAACCTTGCAAGCATCCATAGCATACCCAACATAAGACCGGAATGATGACCGTGGTGCCGATAGACCTGAATACAGCTGGGCGCAGTCTGTTAGTAGCTAAACGTTGAACACCCCTTTGCGCCGTAACCATGCTAGAACTTCGCTGCAGGCTGCCGTTTCTGCCATCAAAGGAGAGCTGCAGCCGTGGAGTGGTCCTGCACAAGCTGCGAGGAATTCCCCTCCGTATGCGTACAAAACTGCACCAAAAGTAGCGGTCCTGGTTCTGGCCGGGCAGGTAACCGGCGGCGACGAAAAACTTCTGCAGTTGAGGTTGGTTCTCCACCACCGTCGGCTGGGCAGCAGGTATTGGCTGGACAACAACTGACCGCAGGCTGCCGTGAGCCATCCTCCAAGCTCGCAACGACGAATCAGCCTGCCGAAAAACCTTCACAGGAGTTGGCAAACATCCTTCCCAAACAGCTATATTCCTTGCACGCCAGATAGAGTATAACACTGCCACAATGAAATCCAATTTGTCCTCAGGAAATGTATTCATGACATTAGAAAACCACACATTAAAGGTGTCACCCGTTATAAATGATAAAGGCAAAGTAGACTCATTCCAAACCAATTGAGAATAGTCACACAAAACAAGTGCATGCATAACATCCTCATGTGCACCCCCACACTTGGGGCATGAAGGATCCACCTCAACTCTTTTTAAGAGTAAATTTGTGGTTATAGGGAGAATATCATTAATAGCTCTCCACAAGAAAGTCTTCCACTTTGGGGGCACCTTAATTTTCCATGGGGGATTCCATAAATCAAAATGAGAATGGTTGTGTTGTTGTTCCCCTACTAAAGCCCTATAACCACTCTTGATCGTATAGCAACCTCTTGGGTCATCATGCCAATACCAAGAATCATCATAGCCTGGGGAGATTGGAATGGCACTAATACGGTTCACATCCACTGGGAGAAAGATGTCTGTCAGAATTGAGCGATCCCAAGTGTTAGTACTTTCGTCAATTAGACCGGAGACCAGCGAACCATCCAGTGCTGGGGGCATTGGTGTTTGAATCATAGGATTTGGGCCATCAGGGAGCCATGGATGGCCCCAGATCAAAGTAGAATTCCCATCACCTATTCTTCTCCTCACACCTCCACAAACCATATCATGGGCAGCCATGATACTCCGCCAACAGTAACTCGGGCATGAACCCAACTTAGCATCAATAAAAGAAGACCGTGGAAAATACCTTGCCTTATAGACCTTAGCAACCAAAGACTGTGGTTTAGTAAGGAACCTCCAGGCTTGCTTCCCCAACATAGCCAAATTAAAGGCTTGTAGATCTTTGAAACCATGGCCCCCAAACTTTTTTGGAACACACAAACGATCCCAGGCTTTCCAATGAATCCTACTGTCATTCCCTGAATCCCACCAATACATGTTCATAGTCCTTTGAATTGATTGGCAAGTCGAGGCAGGTAATAGGAACACACTCATAGAAAAAGTGGGCATTGCATGTGCCACCGTTTTCAACAAGACCTCCTTACCAGCCTGTGACAAGAGCTTCTTGTTCCAAGAACTCACCCTCTGACGGATTTTATCCTCAATGTATGAAAACGCAGCCTTTCTGTTTCTCCCTACAAAAGCTGGCAAACCCAGATACTTTCCAAAATTTGGTGCCTGAACAACACCCAAGACCTGCGCCACTTCCTCTCTTGTGTCTTCCGAGATGTTTCTGCTAAAACAGACACTAGACTTATGAAAGTTTACAGACTGACCTGACAAACCTTCATACACCTCTAAACAATGCTTGATGACACTTGCTTCCTGGGAGTTAGCTTTAAAGAAAAGCAGGCTATCATCTGCAAAAAACAAATGTGATATGGGGGGAGCACCTCTTGCCACTCTGCAACCATGGATTGAACACTCAAGTTGTGCCCTCTGAAGAAGCAAAGAGAGCCCTTCTGCACAGATAATGAAAAGATACGGAGAGAGAGGAACACCTTGTCTCAGACGCAGTGTGGTGATCAGCCACAACCACCGCCCCTGCGTGACGCTGCGAAGCAGCAACTAGCGCCTCAGGTTCGGCCGACCGAACTGGACCATCAAGAGGGATCAACCATGGATCACCAACCGCCCTCGGGCCTCTACTCACTTCGGCGCGTAACTCAGGTCCAAACGGGTAATCATCCACCGGCATAACAGACTCCCTAGCCTTCAAACAAAATTTATAAACATACCCTAGCATTCCACAGAAAAAGCAATACGAATGTAACCGTTCATAGCGAAAGGTCACCAAGCATGTAGTCTTGTCACGCTTAACCAATTTCATCCGCCGTTTTAGAGGGCGAGCAACCGGGATGGCTACTCGAATTCTGAAAAAACGTCTTCCACGGCGCCCCTGCGAACCTGTCGTCCCCTCGAGCATAGGTCCCAAGGTAGTTTCCGATCTGCTCCAACACCAAATCGGATGTGTACCCGAGCGGGAGCTCATGCACCTGCACCCACATGTCCACAGTGTCAAGAGCGACATCCCCGGGGAGTTTTCCATCACGAACCTGCCTGCAAATTAGAGTATGATTCTCAAAGGACCATGGACCGCCTTCCAACACATGTTGCATGTCCGACTCGTGATAGAACACAAACAGCCCATGCCTCCGCGCCGCCAACTTCCACCGTACCAACCCCCTCCCCTACTGGTTCGAACTCCTGTTCTTCGTCTTCCAAAACCATGTCAGCCCATCTAGCTGTCAACCCTGCAACATTATCCATATTCGAAGACGTAGCCATAAAGGACGCCGCCGAACGAGAAACGCCAAAGCTAGAGAGGAAAACCGTCGATGAACGACCGGAGAAAACACCGTGAACGGAAAAGCCTGGGAAAACCCTAGGAGAAACAGCCGAAACCCTAGATAACTAGAGAGAGAATTTTTGATATTCTCATTAATTAATAGAGCTGAGGTTATAGTTAAAGCTGCTAATAAAAAAACAAAATAACTAGTTAGATTAAGAATGAAGGGGCTAAATGAAATATATTATTTTTATACATATGTTTCTAAAGCATTTACGGAAGTTTCTATTTTTACAAAAAAAAAAAAAGGAATATACGAAAAAATACCAATTGAAAAAAGAAGTTGAATGGAAAGTTAAGTGACTTAGCTTAGACTATTAGGCTAGCCCACTAAATTTAGAGTTAGTCTGTTCGGGCCACTAATTAAGCTTATTGAGTTAATTTTTTATCAGGTTCAAATATTTTAGCCCTAATCTTTTTTTTTTTTTTTATCTTTATCAAATTAGTCCATCAATTTCAGGTTAAGATTGACATCCCTGTTAACCTTACAAAAATCTCTACATCTCTACAATTTTAATAAGAGCCAATAAAGTTAGGGTTATAAAGGGAACAAAAAAAATGTTGGTAGTAATAATCTATTCAGTAAATGGTTCAGATTATATTTGGTTAAATATTTTAAAATGATTTACCTATATTACCCTTACTTATTATTGATTTTTCTTCTAAATGACCCTTAGGGTATGACTATGTTAATTGTTAGCTTGAATGCATTTGACATTATTTCATTTTCGCGTGGTGGGGAGTATGAGTATTTTTACAACTGGAAACTTAAGCCCGAATTACAAAGCCTAGCACTTGAAGATGCTGCTAATTAATTCTACACAATTGCTTTATTATTGTGATTGTATTCAACAACACAGAATAACTGTTCAGGTTACATAAGTATATATACTAAAGAATCATAAATACACTGGGATAGAGACTCATAATATAACACAACTACACAGAGTCCTAATACTCCCCCTCAAGCAAAGGGTATGTTAATGACCTGTAGCTTGTCTCTCATAAAGGAAAACCGGAGCCCCGCAAGGGGTTTGGTGAAGATGTCAGCAAGCTGATCCTTTGTAGAAATAAAATGTACTTGTATATCTCCAGAAGCAACTCTGCCCCGCACAAAATGATAATCAATCTCAACAATGCTTCGTACGAGTATGGAATACCGGATTGGCACACATGTAAGTAGCACCAAGGTTGTCACACCAAAGCTTGGGAACCGGAACATTGGGAGCACCTATCTCACGCAACAACGAAAGAATCCAGACGACCTCGGCACAAACATTCGCAAGAGCCTTGTACTCAGCCTCGGTAGAGGATCTAGCAACTGTTCATCTACTTCTTTCACACCCACGAAACAAGATTAGTGCAAAGAAACACGACATACCCACTGGTAGACTTGCGGTCTTTATGACATCCCGCCCAATTAGAATCAGAGAACGCATGTAACTCAGTCGAAGCAGACTTCCGCAGGCGCAGGTCCATATAACACCCTCTTTAATTGCTCCAAGTGCGTGGTAGAGGGCGCATGCATGTGCTAGCAGAAGAGATTGACTACAAAAGAGAGATCCAGCCTTGTAACAGTTAAGTACTGTAATGCATCTGCAAGACTCCAATACCTGGTGGGATCATCATACAAGTTTGTACTGGTAGAAGTGAGCCTCGAAAGAGACAAAGGAGTAGCAAGAGGCTTACAGTCTGTCATACCAGCACGCTTAAGGCTGTCAATCATGTATCTACGCTGTGAAAACATAAGACCATCAGCACACTTGATAGTCTCAATCCCAAGAAAAAACCCAGGCTCTCCAAGATCACGAATCTTGAAGGCAGTAGAAAGTTTGGTGAGCAGAGTGTCCATCACAACCTGATCATTACCCATAACAAGGATATCATCTACATAAACAAACAGATAAACAATGGCAGAGGCTTGAGAAAAGTAAAACAGTGACACATCAGTCTTAGAGGCCTTGAATCCAACAGATAATAAAAAGGCATGCAAACGATGAAACCAAGCCCTCGGAGCCTGTTTTAAACCATACAGAGACCGCATAAGCAAGCATACATGATCATGATAACCACTAATACAATCCGCTACCGTTAAACGCTAATCGCTAATAACCAAACAAGCCCCATATTTATATAAAGGGAAAATGAAGTTTTAGCTTGCTGGCAGTTTTGATCCATAATTTTTATCGTTGCAATATTCACCCCCAACTCTTCAAAAAATTTAGTACATTTTAACACCTAGAGTAACAAAATTACTAAACTCTATTAAAATTTTACTTAGTACATAGATATTTTAAAATTTTATTATATTTGTTCTTTATAAAATTTTTAGTACTAAGTAAACTTTTAATAGATGTTAATAGTTTTGTTGTTCCTACTGAGGTTAAAACTGTAACTGTTTTGAAGAGTTAGGAATGCATATTTTCACGTTAAAAAATTAAGGACTAAAATTGCTAAAAAGAAACAATTTATTTTATTTTATTTTAATATACTAGTATACTACTTTAAGCTTTTTGAGATGTCTGATGCATAATCTAAATATCATATGTTTTAATTTTTTTTTTTTTTAATGTTTTTGGCTTGTGATGTGAACAAACAATTTGTCTGTGAGTTTCTTTCTTTCTTTCTTTCTTTCTTTCTTTCTTTCTTTTTTTTTTTCTTCTTCTTTGGACTTGGTATTTTCACCATGATATTAGATGTTACTTTTGGACTTATTTGTATCACTACAAGAAAAATTCACATAGACAACACTAAAAAGACAACAGTTTTTGACAAAAGTGTTGCCTTTTAGGTAAAAGACAACAATTTTGGACAAAACCGTTGTCTTTGACGCGACACTTTTATCAAAGACAACGGTTTTTACCGAACTATTGTCTTTAGTGTGTTGTCTTTGTGCATTTTGTAAAAAGACAACACCGCAAAGACAACAATTTTTAAAAACCGTTGTCTATGTGCATTTTTTAAAGTAAAAGACAACGGTTTTATGTAACCGTTGTCGTTGAAGTGTTGTCTTTGAGTGCATTTGAATACACAACACTACAAAGACAACGGTTTTTAAAAATTGTTGTCTTTGCGCGTTTATTTTTTTAAAAAAGACAACGATTTTATGTAACCGTTGTCATATTATTTTTATTGTTGTTATATTGTTTGTTTGATTATTGTTAGTAAACATAGATTATTTCTTGTTCACGAACAAAGTAAGATCATGAACATGTACATGTGTTTGTTAATTTAGCATTTATAAACGTGTTCGCGAACATTAATAAACATGTTCGCGAACGTGTTTGCAAATGTTAACGAACATGTTCGCAAACATTAATGAACTTCAATAAACACTTAAAAATTGAACACAAACAAAATTTTCAAAAATCTTAACAAACGAACACAAACACTTGCTAGGAAAATCTTAACAAATGAACACGAACAACTTCATTTTGTTCATGTTAGATTCAGTAACAACCTTAAGCATCGATGATAAAATTGTGAAACCATATTTATATAAAGGGAAAAAAAATTACATTTTTAGCTTGCTTGTGGTTTTAATCCATAATTTTTATCGTTGCAATATTCGCTCTTCACTCTTTAAAAAATTGCATTTTTAACCCTTGGAGCAACAAGATTATTAAATTCTATTAAAATTTTACTACTACATGAATATTTTAAAATTTTATTATATTTTTTTTTAATAACATTGTCATATTTGGTATTTCATATGCAAAATAAAGAATTGACAACCTCCTTCCTTAAATTTGTCCTTTTCAATTGTGGTCAATTGTCCCTATTTCCTACCCGACTATGTTAAAATCATGGTATTTATTTTACAAATGAAATATCAAAACTAAATAAGATTATCATTAAAGAAGAAATATTAAAAAGTAATTTTTTAATAGAATTTTAATAGAGTAATAATTTTATTGCTCCTGTAATCAAAATTATAATTTTTTTTTATAGTGTTAGAGATGTATATTACAATAGTAAAAAGTTAGAGATAAAAATTGTTAATAAGAGATAATTGAGATATTAAAATTACATATTCTCTTATATAAATTAAAAGATATAATTGCAAACTAAAAGGAAAAGAAAAGAAAAAGAAAAGAAATTAGTTAATACCCAATATAGTTCTCGACTATAGGTTTTACTCAATTTAGTTCTAAATGACTTTGTGTTCAATTTAGTCCTCGAATTTTATAATTTTACACAATTTAGTCATTTGTTAAAAATTCTGTTAGTTGACTGTTAGAAATAAGATCCTAATGGTAATTTTTCATCCTTCATCCCATTTGGGATGATTCCTTCTTCTTTCCCTTATTAAAACCCACGCAGAAATGCAAATCTTTGTACCCAAATCACCTTCAACATTAAATAAATAAATACAGAGTAAATAACTATTTGGGTACAAAGATCTACTTTTCTGCTTGGATCTAAATAAGGGGGAAAAGAATGAATCATTTCAAATGGGATGAGGGATGAGAAATTACCATTAGGACCTTATTTCTAACCGTCTAATAACAAAATTTTTTAAGAATTAAATTGAGTAAAACCATTGTAGTCGAGGACTATATATTAGGTATTAACTTGAAAAGAAATTGTGTTGTTTGCCTAATGAAACGTCCAGAAATGATGGGTAAAAATAAGAGCATCACTACTAGAATTTTTTTGGGGCTTATGTCAGATGATTTGTCGCATGGAAGATAGAGAAAATAATGGGGCGTTTGGTTGGAGTGAAGGAATTAGGTAGGAAAAGAATTACAATTCCATGGAAAAAGAATAATGTTTTTGAGAATAAAGTGAGAGTTTAAATTCCCGTGTTTGATTTGTAGGAATAAAATTACTGGGGATTTCAATTTCAATGTTTGGTATACATGGAATTGAAAGGGAATAAGTAATATAAAGTCCAAAATGCCCATTATTATTATTATTATTATTTGAGTGCTGCTACTACTACTATTATTATTATTATTATTATTATTATTATTATTATTATTATAAACAATGCAAATTTTGAATCACTATTGCATAAAAATAAAGAATTCATTCGCTATTATAAACAAAGTTAAAAAACACACAACTCATACCATTCACTGTAGCATAGATCGACGCACATAATGAACATTATACAACACACCAAACATCGGCGCACAGAATGAAAATTTTGTTGTTCAAAATTTAGGCAAATACGCTATATACCATGGTTGAAAAAATCGCTAGGCGCTCGCGGAGCGCCTAGGATGCCTAGCCAGGGATTAACCGGCGCCTCTATGTATTTTTTTTATTTTATTTTTTATTTTTTAAAAATTTGTTTAAGTATTTTTAATTTTTTAAAGACTAATAATTATAAATTATATAATACTTTAATAGTTAATACTAAAATATTAAATATTAACCTAAAAAATATCTAAAGTTTGTACAATTTAGGATTATTTCGCTCAAAATGATGTTGTTTTGAGTGAAATAACCCATTAAAAAAAGAACAATAGTTAATCGATCGACTAGAAGGCCTAGTCGGTGCCTAGTCGACGCCTAGGCGGTCAGCGCCTAAGCGGCCTAGGCGGTGCTTTGGCGGCCTAGGCGGCCTAAGCGGTCGCCTAGCCGGCCAGCCGCCTAGACCACCATTTAATGTGATACGCTAGGCGGTCGACCAGCGCCTAGCGCTTAGGCGGAGATTAATCGGCGCCTAGGCGGGATTTTTGCAACACTGATATATACACATATCAAATTTAAAAACTTGAGAGTTTTAAGAAAACATACTTGATTAAGGTTGGTCTAGAATGATTATTGTTCAGGAACGACATTCTCTATTGATAGTAATCAAAGTATAATACACGTTATAATCTAGAAGGGAATGTCAAACATCAATTTTAGANGGACTGTTGGCTCATCATCGATGGCAAGGTTTAATTTTATTTAGTTTTCAGCCTCTTTATCCCCAGTCTGTGTTGTCTGTTACTTTTATTCCTTAAGTTGGATCTATCAAAGGTTCAACTTTGTCTGCTAGCTTCTGTTTTAATTTGTCTTTATAAATTTTCTCTGGGATTCTTATCTACTCCGTATTTATGTGTTCCCTTTTGTTTTGGAGATGTGAATTTATGTTTTTTTGGTAGGAATGGAATCTTGTCTGTTGAAGATAATTGTGTTAGAACTCAGAGGAGATTGGCAAACTTTCATTCTTGTGTGTTGTTACAAATTGTACATTAAACATGGATTTGGGGTAAAATCTGAAGCATTTTCATGCGTTCCTGGCTTCCCTACTAGTGATTTTGAAATAAAAATACCAAGGTTTAATGGAACTTAACTAGTTAAGCTAGTTTTGCATATTATGTAAGGCTGCAAAGGGCTTTTTGTGGAAATATTCAATGGATGTTGTTTATGTAATATAATTATTCCTTTGTTCTCCAATAATTTAAATCAGACTTCGGTTTCCCTAACATTTCCGAAGGTTCACCTTAGCAGAGTAGAGAATTTTTATTTTTTATTTTTTGGAGTGTGACTGAGGGTTTTCACTGTTGGAAGCGGTGACTAATCCCCTGGATAGCTGTCCTGGAGATTTAAGGCTAGTTTATATCAAAGGTCAATGATCGACCTTTTGACGTTTGGTTAAGGATGAATGAGTCCTTTCACTCAATCACACTTCTCAGGTTAACCTTAGCAGAGTAGAGGATTGAAACTGCATAAATCCAACCTTTTTGTTGTCAAAGGGATTTAGTTGAGCTATGCTACTCTCATTGCTAATCAGATAGTACAAACTGTTGCCATTAATATCATACCAACTTCTGATAGTGTATGTGGTCCATATT
>CM008338.1:22247595-22261760 GCA_002525835.2 Ipomoea batatas | reverse complement strand
CAACCCCATACTTGCAAAACCCCTTTACTTTACTCTCTTACAATCAAACCAACTTTATGAACTCCTTTCACTCACAATCCAACCAACACCACACTCGAATCCAATGTATGACCCAATCAAGTAAACTCCCAAACACTTGACACACCTCCACGTCCTTCCTTCGAGACCGACACTCGGGGAGTCACTGACTTTCCGATTTAACATAAATATCTTTTGACACTTCAACACCACGCAAACTACCGCAATGTCAGTCTTCCCACACTACTTCGATATCTTCATCTTCACTCTCCATCTCTGCCTCCTTTGGGTCTTCCAATTCAAAAATTGGGACTTCTTCAAAAACTGGGGCATAACATTCCTCTTTCATTTCAACATCCACCTTCCTTCTATCATTTAGTTGTTCTTGTACAATCCTCGAATGGGCTTCCAAAGTCGGGATATCACCTACGATGGTGGAGTTAGCACGTGACTCATCAATTTTCATGAGCTCCTCCATCATAGCTAGCATCTTCGTTTCAACTTCTTCTAATGGAAGTCCTTCCTCCCGGAGGGTAGCAAGATAGCCTTTCAATTCGCTCTTGATCTTGGCTTTTAAATTAGTCGTATCCTCCTTGGCCATCCTCGTAAATACATCTATTTTCTCTTTAAGAATTTTAATTTCGTCTTTGGCCGGTGGGATATAATCATAAGGATTGATATGGTTAGGAAATGGATTAGAAAGTGGTGTTTCAAAGAAAGGTTTAGTATTGTTTTCTTGATAAACTTGGGATGAAGGTGAGTAGTAGGTGTTTAGGTGGGAATCGGGGAATGAATTTGGCTCGTAAGTATAGCTTGGATCAAGTTGTTTAATCATTTGCACAAGCTTACTCTCAATATTTTGGGATATTTCTCTAGAGTTTTCAACGAGTCAATTTCTTGAAAATTGGGTGATTGTGAAGGGTAATTTTCTTGGAAAAATGGAGGTGGTGTTTCGTATGGGTTTGGATAATGATTGTATGTGTGAAATGTATAAAGATAGGGAGGTGGTAAATGGTGGTGTGGAATTGGGTAAGGATTTGGAGGTGGGTAATGATATGTTGGTGGAGGGTAAGTATAAGTAGAATGGGGGTAATAGGGATATGGTTGTGGTAGAGGATTTCTATAAGATGGTCCTCCATGATGTGGGTAACCATGGGGATTCATTTGAGCACACGTTTGTAAGTGTGACACCCCGAAATTTGGTCACCATTTTTGTTAATAATTTTGGTTCGTAACTATTTTTGTTACAAAATTCAATTTTAGCCAAAAATTGTTTCTAACCATTTCTTTCCAGAAAATTTCAGCATGGCACTGTCCGAAAGATTTATTCGGTAAAAATACTTCCCGAACTTCTTTTTACTTGAAATTTTTATGGTAGAGCCTAAACTTATAGTACTTGATATCCATAAAATGTTTTGGTCATTTTGATCTTCGAATAAACACAGAATTCTTTTCTCTCTGGACCAGTTTTAGAAAACAATTCAAAAACCATACTTTTACTACTCGGATTGTTATAAAAATTTTATGGTGATTCTAGAGTTATTGAACTACATATCTAAAAAAAATGATATCATTTTATGCTACCCAAATTTCTCAATGATTTTCGCGTAATATATATCAGTATTTCTGTCAGTTACGTTCCACTCTAATATGTACAAATTTACTACCTAAATTCCTTACGTTCATTACAGCACTAACCATATAATAATACACGGTTTCCCACTTTCCCTTAACCTACTTAACATATATATAATCCTAATTACCTAATTCCATAATGTCATCATCATTAACAATTACTCACTAGGTTCTTCATATTCTTTAACCGATTTCTCTCCCTTTTCTTCTCCCTCACTCAGCCGAATTGCTCTCTCTCCCGTTCAATCTCTCCCTCCTTCGTCAATAGAAGCCAGTAGCGATGAACCAACAGCAGTAGTCCGAATCTGTGAATTTTGATGACAAATAAAATTCGTTGTTTTGCCGGTGTAGTTGTCGATTGCGAACAGGTGATGTTTATTTTAGTTTATTTTATTTTATTTTGAGTTATTAATAATGATGATGATTATTTGGAATGATACGACATGGATGATGATTAAAGAATATGTTGGCAGTAGGCAATTGTTATTGAAAATTGTGAAATATAGGATAGTAATGATGATAATTTTACAATAGGGATGATAAGGATGATGTTGTTGGCATATTGGAATAGTGTGGATGATGGGCTTTTGTTGAAAATGATAATTGATGATGAGGATTCTGATGATTTTGATACGATAACACTAATTATTCTTATTGTAGTAATATTATTAGACTTGTGTGATTCACAGGTCCCGATCAAAATGGCTAGATCCTATTTTAAATATTGATAAGGGTTTTAAGCTTCAAAGGTAAGTTTTCATGTTCACTAAAATTAAATATTTTCCCCGAATATTGTATGTGTTGATATTATATATGTGATATGATATATGCTATTCATGTGAACACAAGTACATTTATCGATAAATGGTAACATTGTGAGTGGTGATTCTCGAGTTATCGAGAATGGGTCTCGATGTGTCGAGCCCGTGTGTTGTGTAAATGTGTGGCTTGGAATTTTGGTGTTATAAATATTAGTATGGTGAAATTGTATTAACACTATTTTGAACCAAATATGTATTTTTGAGAAATTATGTGGAGAAAATGTATTTTTGAGAAACTATATTTTTGTGGAGAAAGTATTTATTTGTGGAGAAATAATTTATTTTAGAGGAACCATTATTTTGTGTGGTGTTCAGTAAAGGTAATTACTGTTCACTTGGACTAATTACTACTCATTGGGCTTGGAATCCCATGAGGGTGTATCACATAGGTTATGATTCAGTTTCCAAATTGGTTGAGTGGTGGGGTAGCCGGTGTGCTACTTGGATCATATACTACCTAGTGGCTTGGAATACTCTGGGGGTGTACACATAGGTATTGGTCCAGATTCTAAGTGGATTTGATGATATTGTTAATTCTCCATTTATAAATATTAATTCTCTATATTATGAAATGTGTACCTCCACATATGTATATTGGAAAAGTATAAAAGTACACAAGTTTTGAAAATATAAAATCCAAGCCTATATTTTACGGGGTGACGTGTTTCTTACTTAGCTTATGCTAATTTTATCTACACTCTGTTTTTGTATTAAATGTATTTACAGGTAAACATGAATAAGGATTCAAGTTGAGAACGAGTTAGAAGGAATTAAGAATAGACCCATTGGAGATTCATTATTTGAGAAGCTTTATGGTTGTATAATATTTTCCTTTATTGTATTATAAGTTGGTTTTGAGTTGAGTGTATTTGGTTTTGTAATTAGTCTTAGCGTTTGGGTATAAGAAAGATACCTAAGCGTGGCGGTAACACCCGTTTTCATTTGGTTAGTAAATGCTTCCGCTATTGGATTAGTAAATTTTCAATTAAGAGAAAAAAAATTAAAGGAAAAATTGGTTATGAAAATTGGGGTGTTACAGTAAGCTTCAATCGATTTGATGAAGAAAATTTCCTGTGCAAAGCTTATCAAACAACAAACAATTCGCTACTAGAAGTAGTTGCAAGTGAGTAGCAAAATATTCAAAGATAGTATACTCACTTCCTTAATCAAGTAAATGAAAATAAGAAAATAAAACAAACAAAAAGAAAGAAAGCAATTCAAGAACTCTTAAAAATCTACTTCAAAGATGTCAACACAATTCAAGAACCGTTTGCCATCCCCGGCAACGGCGCCATTTTGACGGTTGTAGGTTTGTGGTGAGGTAAAATGATGGGATGTAGGTGGAATGTGTTAAAACGAAGAGTCAAGACTCCCCGAGTGTCGTGTCTCTCAAGGATGGCGAATGGGAACGAATTAGTGTGTTGGCATTTATGAAGTTGAAAGGGAAGAGATACGGGAATGGCTAGGGGTAGGATTCATTTGTAAGAGAGGGGAAAGGTTGATAATGGTTGTGATAAAAATAAAGGGAAAGGCGGAGATTGGGGCTTTAGGCTTCTCTGTGTGGTCTATCGTTGTACGGTTTTGTGAGCAAGAGACGTGGAATAGACTAGGGAGTTCGTGGCACTTTACCAAGTGGCGTCACACTTTGGACTCCCACATCCTCATTCGGTTGGGGCATTTCATCGAACACATTGTCTTCCACTACTCTCGGGCCTCGTCCTTTCAAACTAAGGGCAGAGATGTGGGTGAGTTAGACTCGTGAGTGGCCACTATTGTGCACACACTCACTTCCTATGGGTTTGCTACCTAATGTGGCCACACTTAGGCACAAAGCTTAAAGAACATCATCCACACAAGTTCATCATCCAACAATCAAGAAACTCACAATTCAACTAGTAATTATATCAAACATCTACATAGTTTAGCTTTGGGGCCACTAATCCCCTTTCTAATCTACTCTAACATGCTAAAGAAACAAGAAGAAGAAATGAAATCTCAAAGAAAAAAATATTAGATTAAGATTTGGAGAGAATAGTTACCACCCTCAAGAAGGGATTCTTTTACACTTTGTTCTTGAAATTCCAATCTTCATCCTTGCCCTTGGATCTAATCTAATCTAGAAGAAAATGAATTTTCCCCCAAGAGGGGAGAAAACCCTCTACAATTTCAGATCTAAACTATTCTAAAGGAGCTATCCCTAGGTTTAGGACAAAAGGGATTTATATAGGTGACAAAAAGGGACAATTTTCCCGAAATGGCCTTTTAGCCCGACCACGCATGCCACCACGCATGGTGGTGGTCGTGGATAGTTACTGGAAAGATTCCACGCCCCTCCACACGCGTGTTGGGCTGCGTGGGAAGATGCTGCTTTGCGGTTTCGTTTGTCTTTTGCTCTGTTTAGCCTCAAATCCATTTCCAACCTGTAAAATACTTCAAAACTTTTCCTAGAATTTATGTTAGAAGATTTTAATCACACCTGAGCTAAAATGCACGTCATTGTTATGATCGGATGGCAAAACGTTACACTTCTATTCCATTTTAGACCCTTTTTACGTACCATTCTTGGTGCTTATCAATCATGCACTAACTGAACTAGATTTCTTCGTCTTCATCCTGAGTTTCTTCAGTGCATTCATCATCACTCCAGGTTGTGGCATTCATTGATTTCTTTCATTTGAGATAGGGTGCGCATTCTACTTGAATATGGCCATATCTTTCGCATTCGTGACATTGAATTCCTTTGTTTATGTTCTTATTTTCTGTCGATTGCCATTGAATGCTGCGTGATTGACTTCTTGACTGGCTTGATTGTCCCTGACTTCTCCTGGAGCTAGGGTTTGTTGATTTTGATGTGGATCTTGAAGTTGATGCAGAAGAATTGAGTGATCAATTTGTCTATGTTTTTCCTCCTCTATTTCTTCGATTTATCTTGTTGAGGATCTTGGAGAAGTTTCTGGTGATCATTGCAATAGCCTCATCACCCATATCTTCGTTTTCATCTTCAGATTCACCGCCTTTAGCCAAGAGCGCAACATTTATATCCTTCTTGTCGTTATTTCCCTGGGACAATATCTCCATCTCATAAGTTCTTAGATTGCCCATCAATTCTGCAATAGATTTCTTCTCCCATCCAGCACTTTCTTGAATTGCGATTACATTCATCTTGAAACGAACGGGCAAAAAACGCAAGATTTTTCTAACAAGTCTATCATATGGAAAGGGTTCACCTAAAACATCAGCTTCGTTCTTCAATTCTTGCACTCTAGCGTTAAATTCGACAATCGTTTTGTCGTCCTTCATTTGCAATTCTTCGAATCGAGTGTGCACCTGTTGCATCTTGGTTTGCTTGACAGCAGAATGGCCTTCATAGAGTTTTTCCAATATCTCCCAAGCTTCTTTCGTGGAGTTGCAACCGGCAATCAGGACAAATTGTCCTTCGTCTAGACTTCTAGTTATCGTATTCAAAGCCTTGTTGTTGTTGTCACTATTAGTGATTTCTTGTGGAGTCCATTGATCTATTGGGGTCAGGATCACAGTTTTGTTTTCTTGAGTACAAGTATGATGATTAAATCAATGAGTGACAGTTTTTCAGACATTCACACCTTGTGCCTGCAGGTAGATTCTGGTTCTGGCCTTCCAATACGCGTAATTCGTTTCAACCAATTGTGGGGGACGAGCTTGACCTTCCATTTTCTTGCTGCAAGAACTTCAAGAAACAACTCGCAGAAAGTAGTGTATACACTAATTTTCAGAGAGAAAGTATGATACGAAATTAAAAGAGGATATTTAGACAAGAGAGAAATGTTGTAACCAGCCCTGATACCAAGTGAAAGTGCGCTTAATTCAATACTACTAGATGCACTTAGTTGTGTTCTTATGGAATGAACCTATTGACTAAGTTCCGCAAGACCAGACTAATCAATTAACCATTAAGTCCTACAGAGATCTATAACAAGGATAGTTCGGTGTGTAGTTCAGTATTCAAATCGCCAAGAATATAAAGGCATGAAAGCTGTAAAGACACTAAGAGATTTGGTAACTCAATTCAGAATGTTGTTCCTACGTCTGGGGGCATCACTCTTGTTTGCCCAACTCTTCATTGAATTCAACGTAAAAGAATTGTACTGACAATATCAATTGAATACACGCGAAGAACTCTTAGACTTTCTGCAAATCACCATCCTTCGAGTTCTTCCTTAAAGAGTTGTCAAGATCTTGATCTCCCGATCTTCTTGTGTTAAGGGTCCCCCTCAATAACAGCACACCATGCTTTGATCAACGTGAATTCCAGCCCATAATCTCTCAAGAGAATTCTAACTTGAATCAAAGGTAGTCTTTGTCAAGTCTTCGCTTTAGCTCAATCAAACTTTAATCTGTGGGTTAATCTTTGTAGAATCAACAACTATTCTGTGAGGATAATCTTCCTATTTATAGCAGCTGGGATCAGAATCAGCTGTAACTGAATAACCGCTCTGAACGATCTTGTCTAAACTACTGCATATTCTGGTTCAAGTCCAAGTCTTCAAGTTTTCAAATCTTTGAGTCTTTTAAACTTCATATTGAACTAGATATCTACTAGTACAGACTCAATCTATACTTAATACAATAAGACTTACTCAACCTACAATTTACTTAACTATCTTTCAAACAAAGAAGTAGAATAACCAATTGACATGAAACTATAACTCGGGAGTTTTTAGGATCTTTCAGATATTCTTTTAATAAAACCTTTTTATTAACACAATATCAATTGTTTCTTCTGAAAGTGTTTTTTCTACAAGTGGTTGAGTGTTAGATCCATTTTGGAGTTCCTTAACTCCTAGAATCTAGAATTGTGGAAGCCTTAGTTTGTATACAGGATTATTAGTTGAGATTACCAAATCAACCAATAGAAATTGAGAAAAGGCTTGAAAAAGGTAAACCATTTTTTTAATGTTATTCATTTTATCATTTATACTTAAATAATACTTTATGTTTTAGTGTTTTTATTTATATGTTTTTTTATTTGCAGAGTTGCCAACTGGAGTCAAGAGTGCTGGAACTAGTTCATCCCTTCCAATCATTGTGGTAATGTCCTATTGTTCTAGTTTATTCATTCTGTTGTGAATTTGATATTAATTTGTTATTCTATTATCTGCTTTTAATCTGTTATGAATTTAATTATCTAAGTCAGTAGTTACAACATGACAATGGCTTCATTGGCTTGGCAACAATTAACTTGTTACTGTCTTGAATCCTTGGCCCTTTCAAGACTTGAGTCAACAATAGGTATAATAATATTAGTTTAGTATGGCTTTTAGCATTTTGCCTTGATTCATTTATTGAATCCTGAGTGCATGTGTTATGGTAATCTGATCTAGTATTATCATTCTCCCTTCCTCATTTACTTATTACTAATTCAGTTATTTTCTTTTGGCTATGATGATGCTTCCACCTTTTGTCGAAATCAAAGGATTTTGGGTTGGTATGATGCTCGAGTTTTGGGTTTCATTCCAAAACTTAAGTAGCAATTTGCCTCCAATCTTAACTTGATATGAAAACATAGTAATTTGAGTCTTAATTCAATTATCTGAGCAAACTGTTAAACTGGAGTTTTTCATGTATTTAACTGTGTTAAGTTTGCACTTTGGGCAGGAAGATGAGGAATGCTGAGTGCCTGAGTTGTTGATTGAGTTATTGCTGAGTTATTCTATAAATTTGTAACTTTGAGTGGTTAGTGAACTGTGAACTGGACATTGGACAATATGATTTTGTAAATTTGTAATTAAACTTTTGTATTAAGTTGTAAGTTGTAAAGTCTATATAAGTTGTAAGTTGTAAGTTTTAACTTTTAAGTTGTTTTACATGAGTATTGTGAAGGAGAAATTTCTAAATTATTGGTTTTATTTTGGGAACATCCAATTGGATATAATACTATATTTGTCACATTTTATCTGTCCTACTTACTATTCATGGTCAAACCAAATCTTTCTTCTTTGTTTATTTTCTTTATTATTTTGTTCTTATTTTTAATTTTGATTTTTTTTTTGTTTAATAGTACTTTTAATGTAGATTGTAAATATATAAATTTTGTATATTAATACTAACCTTAATATTATGAAAAATTAAATTTAAAAAACTTCAGTCAAGCCTCGTTAATCGAACTAGACACATAAAATGGGACGGAGGGAGTATTGTTTTTTTATTATCCAAATCTGACTCACTGTATATCATGAGTATTAAGAATTAAATATTTCCCTACCTGCATCCTAGTAATAGTGTGCAGTCTATTTTCTTGTATTACCACCATAGTGTATCTATAAGGGCAATCAAATAAAACCAGGTATATATGTTGATTGTAAGGCATAGCTAGTTCAACTCACTAAGATAGATGTTGATGATGTATAAATTGGAGTGAAAAATATGGGTGTGTTATGTCGTTCCGATGAGGATTGGGGCTATGGCACGAAATTGTATGAATTAATAATACTAGGCACTAGAGTATGTAAATCAACTAGAATCCAAGCAACTAAAACTGAAAGGTGTGAATTAAAAGAAAACAATTGACTAAGGTGTAAACTGTATGATAAGGGTATGGGCCAGATTAGGGGGATTGTAACCTTGATGTTCTAACAAGCTCAAAATTATGGAAAGAATAATTATCCTAGGGATTTATGGGCAATGCACAAAAGAATTCAACTCAACTACTTTCGTAATCAATAAGCGAATTAGGCTGCAATTGCCCCACTGTCGTGATGCATCAATTATAACCTTAAGCTCCTAAGCATTGTAAGCCCCCAAAATTATCTCTACTTTTATAGCAGGAAAATTAGGTTGAAATTGGTAAGGCTCGAGGTCTCCATCCAACTGTCGTTGTAATGAATCCTTTCCTAGACTAGCAATTAATTGTGGCCATCAATCAATAACAAGTAGAAAGAAATCCCCAAATCAACATAAACCCTAGGTAAAAGATTCAATCCCTTTATGCAGTTATCATAAATTGAACATCAAGATTAACACCATAATCCAAAGCCATAAGCGAATTACTCACGCATGATTGGAGTAAACAAAGCACAGCAATAATAAATAACTATAGACATTGCAAGAAATCTGAGAAAAATTAAATAAAGGAATAAGAGAACTTAACTGATAAAGAACAAATCCAACTTCAGTCCGAGATTCCAAGCTTGAAATTAAATAATCTAATGTGAAACTAATCTAAACTATGCTGGGAAAATATGAAGATAAGGGGAAAATAATCTAACTAGGGTTCAGAACTCTGTAAGGGGAACTTCTTCAATTGTAGAGAATAGGTAGAATATATAGGAGATAGATGGGCCTTGGCCCATTAGACAACTTCCAATTCTTTTCCAATTTGTATTCTTGTTTCCTTTCTTCCTTGTAATTCCATTTTCTTCCAGAACTTGTCCAAAATGCTCCAAAATTCTTCCTTTGTTATTTCTTGTAGATAATTCAACACTTGGACAATATAACACACAAACAATTCCCAATTTCACTAGGATAAGGGAAATACAATTAAAATAAGGGGTGAATTATTGTATAAAATAGTAGATATCAACTCCCCCACACTAGAACTTTTGCTTGTCCTCAAACAATTACATAGGATAATCCACCCTCCATGCACTGCAACTGATCACACTACCTTCCTGCTCAACCAAACATACCACCAACCAACTTGTACAACCTAACCTGCTTCAAGAATCATCTCAGAATCATAAGTGAGTTCCCCTCTCAGGCCAATAACCGGGCACCAGAATTAAGGTAGATTAAATGTAACACCCCAATTTCCAAAACAAAATTTTCCTTTAATTGTTTTTTTCTCAATTTAAAATTCACTATTACCATTACGGAAGCATTAACTAAGCAAAAGGAAAATGGGTGTTATCGCCACGCTCGGGTATTTCTCTATACCCAAACGCTAAGGCTAAGATTTACAACTTACAAGGATATCTCCAAACTAATAGTAATACAACAAATCAATAACGCTCATCTGAAAACAACTTCTAGATTTTCTATAAAAACGAAATTTTAACCAACTATCTAGGAAGTGGCGAATCGCTCTCATAATCCATGCTCATGCAGATGCACCTGAAATATACTCAAAGAGTATCCAAAGTTAGCGCAAAGCTAAGTAAGATTTAATTCACCTCCTAAAATAGCTACTTACACATAACACATAGGAGCACAACTTGTAGATAATAATATGTATAAATGTTTACATTAAAACTATTGGAACATATATATGCAAATAAGCAATACTCACAATATTCTAAGGACTCACAGTTCTCCAAAAATACTGAAGACTTCCAAAACTCATAATTTCTCAAAAACACTCATAATTCATAATTCATAATTTCCAAATCAATATTTCTCACATTAGAAATTTTAGGAACATTTTGAAAGTAATATATCTTTCAAAGTCATTGTTAATATATCCATGTACATATACATGAAGGAACACAAATCTCAATACAATGGGCAGGGTCTTGTTTCATCAAGCCCTAGTGAACAATAATCTCTCTATTGAACACTACACAAAATCCCATTCAATCTCAAATAATGGGCATGGTCTTAATTAATAAGCCCTAGTGAACAGTAATCACTCTACTGAACACTACGCATAAATCCCATTCAATCTCAAATAATGGGCAGGGTCTTAACTAATAAGCCCTAGTGAACAGTAATCACTCTACTGAACACTACACATAAATCCCATTTAAGTGGAACAGAACTAATACCTTAAGTGTGCACACCCCCAATGGGTTTCCAAGTCCAATGGGTAGTAACTAGTCCTAGTAGTCATGATACGTTTCTAATGACTACTACTCAATATTTCTCATATGCCACTCCAAGATGGTAGATTTTCAAAATTCAATCACAAACTTTGTAGCCAACTAAAACATAAACTACTAATAACATTCACTTGAATTTCATACGCAAATGTATGCACTTTCCAAAAATATTCACATGCCTCCCATCAACATAATATTCCAACCTCTATAACCAACACATATGCACATAATCTCAAATAAACAACTTCTCAATGGCTCAAATAATCAACAAGACACAAGAAACAGAAACTTCAGAAATTATGACCTGGATTGTAGAATTTTCTGAGGAAAATCAGTAGCATATTTTAACACAAAATTTTCCAGATAAGAAGTATAGCAAGTCTAGATTATACACAAAAATTTTCAGGTCAATCCAAGGTCTAGAAGTATTTGTTTCGAATTTTTCCCCAACACTGCGCTGCACAGAAATTTAACTGCCAGCACACTGCTACAACTTTACGAAATTTTTCTAGAAGTAATGAAGCATATCACTAACAAAATAATATTATATACATCAAATATCATAAGTCTAGGATCTCTAAATAAAATTTCAGGCCAATCGGAGTTCAAAAAGTATTTTTCACGAATTTTGATTTCAAACTGTGCCTGTCAGAATTTTCTCAAACTAAACAGTAGCTACAATGAATAGAACCCTTATTTCTTAATACAATAAAATCACCATATAACTATATACCACACAAAATATATTAATACACAATTCACAATAAAAACTTAGGAACAATAATATTTTTTTATTGATAAAAAGAAATAATATTGGTGATACTTACCCTAGAGACAAAACTCCACTGCACCCAAAATCACCCAAAATCAATCGCTCTATGCTAGTTCTTGAATTGAAGATGATCAGAGAGAAAACCGAGATTGATGGAAGAGAACGGCACACAGAAAAGGAGAATTAGAGAAGGGAAATATATATCTGACTAGGGTTAACTCGTAAGAATATATATATATATGTAGGAATAAATAATTAAGTAGACTAGGATTAAGAAAATATGAGATTAGTAATATAATATATAATAGGATTAGTAATATATATTAAATATATATACTAATAGCCGTGTACACCTATTGTGAACCTACATTAGGAATTGGAAAGTTATACACGTATATATATTAGAAATTTTGGAAGGCTAATATCATATATGGGATTGTGTGCACACTGTAAACATTCACATATATATTAGAATTTTGGAAAGCTACATGTGTTCCATAACGTACTGTAATATTGTGTATTACGTACTTATAAATGAAATTAGGAAAATATAAATATCAGGATTAGGAAATTATGATACTCATAAAATAATATTAGAAGACTAGTCTTAAAATAATATTAGTCTCATAAAATAATTTAATAATAGGCTAGTATAATTTTTTATCATACAATAATGAAAATAACTTATTTTAAAAATAATATCAAAATATTAAAAATAACCGGGGTATCACATTAAAACCCTGTATGCACATGTACACTGTTGAGATTATGCAAGACTTGGCTTAAGATGAACTCCCATAGACATGCCCTTCATACTCACATAGATCTCTCTAAAACTGCATGCTAAGATCAAATAGGACTTTATTTGGCTTGTAATGGGGCTAAGGGTGAGTGGCTAAACAAATAAAGGGTACGGAAAAATAAACAAAAGAGAGAGAATTTCACACCTATTCACAATTAAACCTAGAGGAGACATGGAAAATATGAATCAAGAGAGCAAAACATAATTGGAAAGACAAGATTATTCTAAACTAGTGGGGGTGAGGACTTTTATTCTAACAATCCTGACTTGCACTTTTATTCATATTTCTTTTTCTTTTTCACAAACCTTTTCTTCACTTTCAAACTCTTTTTTTCAAACTTTTCTTTAACAACAATTTCTCACTTTTCTTTTCATTCTTTTCAACCAACAAACATTTCCTTTTCTTTCATTCAATCAACCAATAACTTCCTTCACGACACCCCCACACTAGAACAAAGATAACAGGAATAACTCTATCAAAAGTAAGCTCAAATAGGGAAATCTCCTCTAAATTAATGAACAAATGCTACATTCTCTCTAAGGGTGAATGGAAATATATGGCTAAGGGTTAAATAATATGGCTAAACAAGAAAAACAATACAAAAAAAACGGGGTTAAGTGCTTTGAACTTATTAAACAAAACAAGGCTCAAAGGGAACAACTAGGGAAAATAATTGTAACACAGGGTAGGTTTAAAGGCTTGGGCTAACAACAATGGCCTAAATCACTTCAAAGCATGCAAATTCTAGACTTCACTATGAGAGCACTGGGACAAGCTATGACAGAACAAATATCACCGGAATCCCACATTAGCCTTCACTAGCAATGCATAACACACAGGGGAAACATATAGGTTAGAGGTTAACCCAATTATTGGCAAGAGACTGAATTAAACACAAGCTCAACCTTGATTCCTCCCTGACAAGCTAGGCTGCACAAGTACCACCAAACAAACCACAAACCAGCAAGAAGTAAAGTGGTCACAGCCACAACACAAGGAAAACATACTACCTTCAGCTGCAAATTGAGTCCTTCAAGCAAACTTCATCCAAATTTCATCATAAATAGTACCCCCCCACACACTTAATCTGGACATCGTCCCTGATGGACAACCAAGGCCCCACGAACTAACGAAAACGAACTAGAAAGCAAAACAATTTTTTTTTGTGGTTCGGTGTCACGACCTGGGTCACGGTCGGGACGTGGCCCGTGATCCAGAGGCCTCTAAACTGCTGTTCAGTACTGGAAGTTGGGGAAAATGTCACGGGTAGGGTCACGGCCGGGAGGGTGACCGTGACCCAGAGCTCTATTTTTGCCTGTAGACA
>CM008338.1:22197269-22207525 GCA_002525835.2 Ipomoea batatas | reverse complement strand
CCATGTTTCCAAGGCTCTTATAATGGCATAAAGTTCTTTATCATAGGTGGGATAGTTTAGTGTTGCGCCACCCAACTTCTCACTAAAATAGGCAATGGGGCGTTTATCCTGCATCAGTACAACACCGATTCCAATGCCAGAAGCATCACATTCTAGTTCAAAAGTTTTATCAAAACAAGGCAAAACTAGAACTGGAGCGGTGGTGAGTTTCTATTTCAATGTAGCAAAAGCTTGTTCTTGTTTAGGCCCCCATTTGAAGATGGTGTCTTTCTTAATAAACTCATGCATAGGGGCTGCTATGGAGCTGAAATCACGAACAAACTTTCTGTAAAAACCTGCGTCTTTTTTTTTGGGACAATGAGAACTGGAACGGCACACGGACTCAAGCTTTCTCGAATATGGCCGATCTCAAGAAGCTCTTCAACCTGTTTCTGGATCTCCCTTGCTTCTATGGGATTGGTTTTGTAAGCTGGTCGGTTTGGCAAAGTAGATCCGCCGGGGACAAAGTCAATTTGATGCTCAATACCTCTAAGTGGTGGCAATCCTTTTGGCATCTCTTTAGGGAATAAATCTGAAAAATCAGCAAGCAATTCATCAATAGAGGCATTACGAATACATGATTCAGAGTGTAACAAAAGAGAAGAATCAAAATCAGAGGTAAGCTTATGAATGAAAAGTAAGTGAAACGTATCTCCCCTTCTTATTGCCTTCTTAATCTCATTTTTTGTTGCAAAAAGAGAGGGTTGATGTGGTGTTTCCTTTGTTGGTTTTGGAGATGAAAATGGCGTGGAAAGGGAGATTGAGGAGGTGGAGGCTTCGATTTTTGACAGGGGGAAGATGGAACTGATTTCGCCTCTCTTGACACCTTCCTTGATTTTGATAGTATTTCTTCCACTTGTTTAGGAGCCAAAGGAGATAAGACATATCTAGCTCCATCCATGTGAAACATATAAGTGTTCGTCATTCCATCAAAGTTGATTTTTCTATCAAATTGCCACGGTCGACCTAACAACACATGAGCAGCCTGCATTGGGACAATATCACACAAAATTTCATCAGAGTAATTGTTAATAGATAAAGGAATAAGAGCCTGTTTGGTTACTCTAACTTCTCCTGCATCGGTTAACCATTGCAAACGATAAGGATTCGGGTGATCAAGCAAAGGTAATTGAAGAAATTTAACCATAGCTGCACTAACCACATTTGTGCAACTTCCAAAATCTATTATCACAGTACAATCATTCCCTCTAATTGACCCTTTAGCATAAAAGATATTTTCTCTTTGGGACTCATCTTCTTTTAAGGGGTGATTGAATAAAATTCCTAAGTTTTTCTTGATATGGCTCACTTAGAGAAACAAAGTAATTGATACACCGAAAGATTATAGCAAAATCAGATCCTTATAAACAAATAAATCAAAAACATAAAGTTAATCAAAAAAATTCTCAAACATAAATACTATATAGTCCCATATGGCAAATATGGGCCTATGGGAGGTCGCCCCGCCCCGCCCCGCCTTAAGTCCGCGGGCTTTGGCGGGGGCCCGCCAAATATTAAAATTTTAAATTTAAATAAAAATTAATATAAAAAAAGTAATAAGTGTATACTAAAATAATTTGGATATATTAATGCATTTGTAAATTTTTAAACACAATAATAACAAATAAAAAATAAACACATAATGTATTAATCCATAAGTAAATAACAAATACTAAATTATTTTTAACGTCATATATATAAACTATAGTTTTACAGTAACTTACTGTAAACGAAATTCAATTATACAGTAAACCAAATTCAATTCTAATTTCTAATTGAATTTGGTTTACAGTATACTGTAAACGTAAAAAAAAAAAAATTTTAATAATTTTTTTATAATTGAATTTAGTTTACCGTATAGTTTACAATATACTATATATATTACTGTTGCGGTTTATTTTTATAATTTTTTTATTATATATTTGGCGGGCCCCCGCCGGCCCGCCAAGCCCGCGAGTTAAGCGGGGGCGGGCTAAAAAGCCCGCCAAAATACGGGTCCAAAATATTAAAGCCCGTCCCGCCCTTTTCGCGGGACGGGACGGACTAACCCGGCGGGCTAAGCCCGTTTTGACGGCTCTAATAGTCAAATATACATTAGACATGAAAGAGGTGGAGCATAAGATCATATTCTACAATGTTATGTCGAATCCGCAATCCCACAACAAATCAAGCTTTTCAAAAAATCTTGCATAAAACCAATTTTTTTTTTAAATAAAAGCAACAAATTTGAAACAATGAGACATGGAATCCAAATTTGGAAAGAGAGAAAACAAGTAGTAAATAAGCAGAAAGATTATAGCAAAACCAAATTATTGATCTTTAAAAAACACTCTCAATTGAGCGGATGAACAAAGAATCTGATACATATAATTCCTCAAGAAAAAAAAAGGCATATACATTAAACATGAAAAATGTGAAACATAAGATCTAATTCTACAATGTTAGATTGAAGATCCCATAGAAAATCTAGCTTTAAAAAAAAATAGATGTAATAAGATCTAAGGAAATAAAATAAAAATTTGAAACAACCTTAGATGAATAAGAGAACTTATAAGGCACTAATCAAGCAAATAACTACAATCAGATGTGAGACTGTGTACTGATTGTGGTGAAGACTGATCGAAGTTTGCCAGCTTTATATAGGAGCGAAATTCACTAATGACGCCAGCGCTTAAGTAACAATTCCATGACGTCAGTGCTTCCATAGCAACTCCATGACGTAAGCGCTTACGTAAAAAATGTAAAAATATATCCTTCAACAAATTTATGGAAATTTCATAAAATGTTTAAAAACAGTTTCTCTATTTCTAGGAAATTTTAAAATACCTTCTTTGAAATAAGAATATGACATGCAATTAATATTTATCCATAGATGAAGATATTATTATTATTATTATTATTATTATTATTGTTGTTATTATTATTATTTTATAAATACACACTTCTTTTATATGGTAAAACTTGTTTAAAATCGTCTCATGGACAAAACGATTGGGTCATAGGCAACTAGGTGTGTAAGTATTATAATTTCAGTTAGAAGTATTATTACAATATCATTAGTAATAATCAATTTTTCCCTAAATAGTACCACAATTTCACATATTAGTATTACAATATCTATTATGAGTGACGATATAGTTTTAATTTCAAATTGGTATTACATTTTCTACAATAAGTGAAATTTTTTCATATGTAAAGTTTCACATTTATGTATTACAATATTTACATTAGAATTACATGCACTTGGTAAGTATCACAATTTAAGTTATAAGTATTACAAAACCTATCACTAGTAACAATATATTTATTTTAAATTTATATTAAATTTTCTGTAATAAGTATTACGATTTCTACTATAAGTAACAAGTGGTAACCATATAATATTTGACCCGTCTCATACATATTAAGATTCGTGAAATGGTCTGACATAAGTGTGACTCTTTTTATATTTGTACTTTTCTCACGTGTTTTATATCATAGGATTTTTGCACTTATTTTCCGTTCCCATGCGACCTAGACTAGCTAGGACTCCTCAATCGGTTTGATACACTTTCAATCACTTTTCTCATAATTCAAGAATTCATACATAAATATTTGTTCAACATGTGGAAGGGAGTGAGTTCGAGCCTCAGTGGAGGCAATTGTTGACTCTTTGTGCTTCAGTAAGTTAAGGAAGTAGCTATGAACATATACTACATTGTAACAGAGTCAGTAGTACTCAAAAAAAATATTTGTTCAACATGTTCCATTAAAGAAACATATAATGAGATTATCACTTGTTTGTGTTGTTATTTATATTAATAAGAAAATGCTTTATCCCCCTCCTAAATTTCTCCTCCATAATTTCATCAGACTTAACTTTGACAAAGAAAAATAAAAGATAAAAAAATAAAACTGTTTCACGTAATAATTAAATATGCATGCTATTACTATTAGTCAATGTTATATTAAATTTATGTCTCAATAAGAAATAATATAATCAATTTACTATTTGTAATTTTACTAATTAAAAGGCAACTAATTAATGTATACAAATGAATTTAATTAGGGTATACCAAAGAAAATATACAACAATTTTATAATCCAAACCACATATATTTAGTAAATCCAACTTGCGTATATTAATTTTTTGGAAGATAGTAAGTGGTGAATTGAGGTAAGTTTTTAAAATTTGTAGATGTCACATATTAATTCGAATGAAGTGTATATATACATAAATACACACACCATCCATATTAAATTTGGTTCGTACTGTTATGGAATAAAAGATATAAGGTGAATGTCCAAGAAGAGAATTGAACCCAAGACTACTTGGTGCAAAAGAAGAGTATTACCAGCTGAGCTATGGGCGCTATTGTCATCACTTACGTGCAGTAAAGTATTAGACATAAAGTCTCAACATGCAATCAGTCCTCAAGTTCCAAATTCCAAAAAGGTGATGACTCATGCTTCTAGGATTCGAACACGCATCCTCTAGCTTATACTAAGCTCTTTCAGATATTGACACGCCAACTTAGCTAGCCTGGACAGTTGTCTTATTCTTGTATAAACTATATTTGTTTATTCCACATCCTGATGCTATATAAACCCACATCCCCTTTGTACATTATATCATCAACGATCACAGAAGTGAATACAAGAGATTCCTCTTCTCCTTAGTACATTATACTTCTACTATTAATATTATCATTTAATTATTAGTATTATATATACTATAGTTCCAAACGAAATTCATAACACGTTATCAGCACGAAAGTGCTCTAAACCAAATCCATCCAATTCGTCGGCCATGGCTTCCACCGACGCCATCGTCACCTCGCACCTACCACGCTACCGCTTCACACCATCTTCTTCCTGAACTCGTCGACGACAGCGGTTCTGAGATGTGTTGCTAAATAATCTTGATGACTAGCAACTGATAGTTCTTTACGGCGGAATGGGTACCGGAGATACGTCCATACTCCGGAGAGGTTTAAATTGTATCTGTTTTATCTCCCTGTCAATTGATATTCCACTATTTTAGTCTTAGCTTTTCCCCGTGATTAAGGCCAGTTGTTTTTGGTTGCTCGGTGGTTGAGCTCCTCACCGGTCACGTTTTCCGGCAAAGCTCCCTACTGCCAACACCCTTGTTATATTTCCTGTTGCTTTGCTCTGCATGCTAGCAAGTTTTATTTCATATTGTTTTGATTGTTAAGAGCTTACCTGTCAGAATCTTTAGTCTGTATGGTGGAGGACATGTGCAGGGCACAGGAATCTTTATAACTCTTTGGTCTTGGAGGAACTTCCCGACCGACCTTTCGCTGCAGCTTAAAGTTCTATGGAAACTCTATTTTGAATTCCTAACCATGCATGGAAGTTCTGAAATGGGTTTTCATGAACTAAAAGAAAAGGAAAGTCACCACCGTTTCGCCAACACAACTCCGCCACCTCGTACCGGCGCGACCAACAAGCTCTGCCTTCTGTCCGCGCCGGAGGAAACTCACTGTGATGGCGGAGGGAACAAAACTACAAGAGTGCTAGCCAATTAACAAACCAGGATGGATTATCTTATATTGAATAATTATTACTATATTATTATTATTATTATTATTATTATTATTATTATTATTAACGCACGGAGCTCAAGACTTGCATAATTTGTTTTGATGTTTTGTGAAGTTGTGCAGGTTCTCTGTTAGATTGACCAGGATGTTATAAGGTACTCAAGAGAACCTAAGTTTTGATGGGTTTTCAGTCAAGCCACGGATTAATTAATGGAATTAAGCATGAGTATACGGCAAGAATCAATTATTGATATATTGGAGATTTTGACCATACTTCGATAAGGTTTGTCTTATCATATTTTGAAATGATAGATGGCGTATATATTCATGTGAATCAAAACTATATATTTATCACAAAGAGCATAAATATTTTATACTGTGAATTCATGCAAATATTAATCTTATATGCTAATTGGCATATGAGAAATATGAATTAAAATATATATTTGCGAGCCATCTTGCATAGTGTATTCACATGAAACCATATGTGCCTGAACGAATGTCCGCATATACGGGAAACCATATACGTATTCACATATATACCTGAAATATTAGTCTATGCATATGTATAGGATGGTGCATTATTGCTCTTCAATATTCGTACTGTTTATAAACTATATTCTTATTACCCTTATTTGATACTCCCTCTGTCCCATTTTATCTGTCCTATTTACTATTTATTGGTCAAACCAACTCCTTCTTCATTGCTTATTTTCTTTAGTAATTTTTTATTATTTTTAAATTTATTTTTTTGTGTTTAATAGTACTTTAAATGTAGTTTCTAAATATATAAATTTTATATATTAATACAAAATTTAATATTATGAAAAATTGGATTAAAAATAACTTCAGTCAAGCCTCGTTAAACGAATCAGACATCCAAAATGGGACGGAGGTAGTAATAGGTATAAGATACTTGTATATGGTATGAATATTTGGTACATAATATGTGCAAATAATTGTTATGTGCACTTGTCACATAACGACATGATTATATTTCTTAAAATATCATTTTGGCATGATGAGAATATGATATATATCATTGCATCTAATTGATATTAAATTTTGAGAGCATGATTGAAATGTAAAATATTGGGATAAGCATTTTAGAAATTACTATTTCATGTATTATATGGTAAATGCTATGAACATTATGTGACAATCGTTTTTGTGTCACAACTAGCTCTCTTATACTATGGCTATGTGAATCATCATACAATTTAACATAATATTTATCCCATATTTTGTAAATGAAAGTTATTTTGATATATTATACCATAGGGAGAAAATTAGAATAAATCATGTGGTGCCTAATTCTTGAAGGCTATATGCTTGAAAAAGCAAAAGAATACATCATCACTCTTGATTGGATCAAGAAAAACGAAGACGTATGTGTTGTGGATAGTGCAACCACACATACAATAAATATGCAAAGTATTTATGCACATTAAAAGAATATAATGAGGAATTTGTTACTACAATGTTTGGTAGTACGAAATGATTGAAAGCTCTGAATGAGCCAATATATTATTGCTTGGAGGAACAAATTTATAATATTATTGAAAAAATTACAATGCATTGTTCCCTCCGAAGTCTCATAAAAATTTATTGAGTTTGAATATTTGTAATGACGAATATCATCTTGAGACTATAAAAGGAAAGAATTGAGAAAATGGATTGACATCCTATTATATAAGTGAAGTGGCTTTCACTTTAATTGTTTTAATTTTGATTAAAGTTATTTTGGCGTTTTATGAGATAATGTGGAATCATATATACCTTATTCTTAATTTCACTTTGGTTTGTCAAATTATTGCTATTATGTATATGTTTTATCTATTTGATCATATTCATTATATGATTGCATATACATTTGAGTATATTATATGTTGCGATTTAAAGACCCAAATTATTTTAAAAATTATGACATGGGCAATTGAGTCACTTTAGGCTAAATATTGAAAAATCGAATTTATATATGTCAAACAGTAGTCTCCCATATGAAGCATACTTAAAAAGAAATTATATATTAGGGAGATCAAATTTGATATACTACTATTTTATCAAAATCTGACATACTGCATATAATGAATACCCCATATTTACATCTAGTACGTGGTGGAAATTGAGCATTTCCCAAATCTTGTGTTTTATTAATATGCAGTCTATTTTATTATCACATCATTACATATCTCTATGGGCTATTAAATAAAGCTACGTATACATGTTGATTATAAATATCCATGTATTGTATAAAAATCTAGAGCCCATAATATAAGATTATTTGATACGCAGACTGCATGAAGATCATTTTCACGGCATTAGGGGGAGATATAAGCCCAAACTATTTTGTAAATTTGAATGCCGAGAAAATTTCATAAAATGAAAGGATCTTCAAAAATCCATATACTAGATTGACTGAACTGAATGTTCAGTAGATTATTAATTCCTGCCAAATATATATCTATTGATATATCTATCAATGATGTCTAAAAGAGACATTCGTCTAAAAGACGATATACCCAGTGGTGCACCAAATAATTATAATACTGGGATGCGGAACGACCAGATTTGAATGTTGATGAGAAATATCCATCATCTGGTTGATTTTGATATTGCCATGAATATGGGAGAAAGTTATGAAAATGTTGTCGACAACACAATTGCCTTTATAAATGCTCAATCTGGATCCAGAGTCAGGTGCAAGAAGTGCCCTGATTATTTGATATATAAATGAGCAAATAAGGTATAGCTCAACTCGCTATTGTATTCTCTATATTATGTGTACACACCAATGAATAGGTGTTGGTACGAAAGAGAATAATGATATGATATAAAGCGAAGCTTAGAGCTCATGGATTTACAAGAAACCCATAATTGATATGATATACTCTCCCATAATGGATGGCAATAAGTTCCGCTGATTAATATCAATTGGCAGTTGATAAAAGTCATGACCGCATATTGATGGGTCATTAGACAATACATGATGAATGTCATGACCGCATATTAATGGGTCATTGGACAATATATTTGAGAAATCCGTGATGAATTTGAAAATTCTCAAAATAAGAGAGTGCGAAAATCGCAATATGGTCTATATATGACCTGATGACTGATTGAGTACTTTTCCTCTTGAAGAAGGAATATGAATGTGTCATTATGTACTTTTTAAAAGAGTTGCGAATAGAGTTATTATCCTCATGAAGAAGGAATAATATGTACCATTACGTGCTCAAATAAAGAGTTACTAATGAACTTATTGATGCTCTCAGTCAATATTGATGATATGAACATCAATGAAATATATAAAGAGCTTGATAATGTCAGCTCATGGGAATTTTGAAATAAAAGGCTTGTGAAAGCTAAATATTATCTCGACTTGAAGATCGAGTATTTCCTTCAAAGGAATTCATACACCAGTTAACCAATATATATGATTTTGATTGGCTACTTAGACAAGCCAATATATGATGGGCTACTTGGGTACTGACTATTATTATTTGATCCCCATGATGCCAAGTCCCAAAATTGGTTGTATTATATTTTCTCACATTGTCTTATAAGAAGACAATAAAGATGGTGTTGCACCAATTATTGATAAATGGGTATATTATGAAGAATTCTAACTAGACATAATGATGTCAATATTATATTCACGTGAACTCCAGAAAAGTCACGAAATTATTATAAAGTATTCTCACCCCAGTGACAACTGAACATATTTGTTCACAAAATCCCTCTCTTTTGAAAACTTAACATATGGGATTTGAGGGATGTCACCTTCAGGGGGAGTATTATCTTATTTATATATTATGCCCCAAGTTTATGTTAGGGTTATGGTTGCACTCTTTTTCCCTTAGCTAAGTTTTTCCCACTGGGCTTTCTTAGCTTAAGGTTTTTAATGAGGCAACCGGTGCAACTCATAATCAGATATACATCATGTACTTTCTTTTTCCTCGACTAATTTTTTTCACAGAGTTTTTCTAGCGACGTTTTAATGAGACATGAGTATGATCAGATGATGACCAATGGGGAATGCTATTAATCAGTATGACATCATCTCAAAGATCTTCAATAGAAAGGTGAAATGAACAGATTCATTCAAGAGAGAATCTGGCAGACATATTCACCAAGGCATGATCCACGACAACATTAAAGAAATCAGTTCGTGGAATTGATATACGATATCTTAAAGATCTTCAAGTGATGTCCTTATCAAGGGAGCATATATTATACTCTTTTTCCCTTAACCAAAGTTTTTATCCCACTGGGTTTTTCTTTGGTAAGGTTTTTAACGAGGCAATATAATGCTCTTCCTTTGGACATCCAAGGGGGAGTGTTATGGAATAAAAGATATAAGGTGAATGTCCAAGAAGAGAATTGAACCCAAGACTACTTGGTGCAAAAGAAGAGTATTACCAGCTGAGCTATGGGCGCTATTGTCATCACTTACGTGCAGTAAAGTATTAGACATAAAGTCTCAACATGCAATCAGTCCTCAAGTTCCAAAAAGGTGATGACTCATGCTTCTAGGATTCGAACACGCATCCTCTAGCTTATACAAAGCTCTTTCAGATATTGACACGCCAACTTAGCTAGCCTGGACAGTTGTCCTATTCTTGTATAAACTATATTTGTTTATTCGACATCCTGATGCTATATAAACCCACA
>CM008338.1:22175182-22187686 GCA_002525835.2 Ipomoea batatas | reverse complement strand
CGGAGACAAAGTCGATTTGATGCTCAATACCTCTAAGTGGTGGCAATCCTTTTGGCTTCTCTTTAGGGAATAAATCTGAAAAATCAGCAAGCAATTCATCAATAGAGGCGTTACGAATACATGATCCAGAGTGTAACAAAAGAGAAGAATCAAAATCAGAGGTAAGCTTATGAATGAAAAGTAAGTGAAACGTGTCTCCCCTTCTTATTGCCTTCTTAATCTCATTTTTTGTTGCAAAAAGAGAGGGTTGATATGGTGTTTCCTTTGCTGGTTTTGGAGATGAAAATGGTGTTGAAAGGGAAATTGGAGGAGGTGGAGACTTTGATTTTGGATAGGGGGAAGATGGCACTGATTTCGCCTCTCTTGACACCTTCCTCGATTTCGATAGTATTTCTTCCACCTGTTAAGGAGCCAAAGGAGATAAGACATATCTAGCTCCATCCATGTGAAACACATAAGTGTTCGTCATTCCATCAAAGTTGATTTTTCTATCAAATTGCCATGGTCTACCTAACAACACATGAGTAGCCTGCATTGGGACAATATCACACAAACTTTCATCAGAGTAACTGTTAATAGATAAAGGAATAAGAGCCTGTTTGGTTACTCTAACTTTTCCTGCATCGGTTAACCATTGCAAACGATAAGGATTCGGGTGATCAGCAAAGGTAATTGAAGAAATTTAACCATAGCTGCACTAGCCACATTTGTGCAACTTCTAGAATCTATTATCACAGTACAAGCATTACCTCTAATTAACCCTTTAGCATAAAAGATATTTTCTCTTTGGGACTCATCTTCTTTTAAGGGGTGAACACTCAAGACCTTCTTAACAACAAGAGTATGAACAGACTCACTATCAGCATATTCAGAATCAAAATCTAGAGGTAAGGATGGTTCCTCCTCAACATGTTCATTGGGGGTTTCAAAATTGTCACAAACCTCATCCTCAAACTCATATTCAAGGTAAGAAGCAAATTTTTCAGATTGTTTTGTTATCTTAACTACCCACTTGTTAGGGCAATCACGAGCCAAGTGACCTCTTCCGTTACATCTATAACAAATCAATTCCCTATCACGTTACGGTCTCATTGCCTCATTTACCTTTTCTTTACCTTTGTCTCGTGAATCATCTCTTAGGGAGGACGCTCATCACGCCTTTGAGAGGTGGAATGAGTGTTGTTCCATCTTGATGTACCATTATTGGGTTTGTAAATCTTCATCTCTTTGATTTTTGCTTCAGATTCACGTGCAGCATACAAGGCATCATCAAGGGTGTCATATCTCTGAGTACTCATTCCCCACCGAATGTCTTTGTTCAATCCATGTAAGAAGTGAGCAACAATTCTTGCCTCTTCCTCATGTATGTCCCCTTGTTCAAGTAAAATATTGATAGTTCGGTGGTACTCATCAACTGACATGGATCCTTGCACAGTTCCCTGCAATTTTCTTTCAAGATCATAGAAAAAAAAATTAGGGCGAAAGGTTAAGCGCATATCGTCCCTTACTTGAACCCAAGATTCATAGGGAATAAGATCAGCAACTCTCTCTCTATTTCTTTTGCGCCACCAAGATACTGCATACCCTTTAAAGGATGTAGCAACTAGTCTAATTTTTGTGAGATCACAATAGTGCTTTAAATCGAAAAGTGTTTCAACAGCATTCTCCCATTCTATATACTCAGTAGGTCCTTTCTCACCAGAGAAGTCAGGAATTTCAAGTTTAATGTTTCCTAACTCCTCATTAGGCTGTTGGATTCTTTGACATCTAGGATCCACTCTCCCTGTTGGTGGCAATTGTCGCTCATCATTGTGTGGTCGTTGCACTTGCTGTGAGCGTTGCTCCAAATTAGTTATTCGTGTGAGTAACCCGTCCATGGTGAAGGTTATAGCATCTATTTTTTGTTCTAATGTCAGGGGTGGGTTTGGAACTTGTTCAACCATCTGCAGGGGAAAAAAATCTAAAAACAAGAAGATGTGTGAGTAGTCGCGTTAGTGAAACCAAAAAGTTGGCTCGCTCCCTCACTATTCTCAACTCACGGGTAAAAGGTGGATTATATGGCTCAGGAGGTACGCTACACACTCTTACAAACACACACTCCACGCGTGTATCGCTCAGGGTGGCAGATACTCTCACAAGCCTTTGAGAGTAAGGGTGTATTGAGAGGTAGGTAATAAAATTGAGAGCAAGAAGCAAAGAAAAATGACAATACAAGCAAAAAAACTAAGCAAGATTTGAAAGAAAAATGAGAGTAAAGAAAGAAGTATGACAGAAAGGTATGCAAGACCAATATCAGAAGGTAGACACAAATAGAATGTAACAGGGTTCAATGTACCACAACCAAATAGGAATCAAGAACTCCTTCCAACCTTATACTTTTCCCCTTCCTTTTCCTTCCAAGATTCTCCTACCAACCAGATTCTTTTCCCAACCTTATTCTTTCTCTTTTTGTATTTTTTTCAACTTTCTTGATTTTTTTTGATTTTTTTAAAAAAAAATTCAGACCAAGAGGATCAACACAAGTTCTTCAAACAATTTTGGGATGTGTGGGATTTCGTTGATATTGGGTGTGGAAAAAATTGAAAAACTAGTTTGGGATAGTTTTTCAAGAAACTCAAGAACGAATGTCAAGATTCAAGAACACAATCAAGAATGCAAGAATTTTGTTTTTTTGGGTGTTTTGTGGATGTATATAAGACAAGAAAAGTAAGATAGGAATGATGTGTTTTTTTTTTTTTGATAAAACCTAGGAAACCTAGGAAACCAAATTTGTAATGATTATGAGATAAACCTAGGCTCTGAATACCAAATTGATATGAACCTAGTCCAAGGTTCAAATAAAGATGGAGTATTGTCCTAAAATAGCTCCCAAAGTAAGGATATAGATGGATCGAAATACCTTAGACCTCACAAGAAACCCTTAGTCTCGAATCCTCAAAGACTTAGAAGAATCCCATTGTAGCTTCAAGTACCTCGATGATGCAATCTTCAATCAACTAGAGTTGGATCTAGTTTCCTTCGATTCAAGAACGAGTCCACGAACCTAAATCTAAGGTTGAAGAAAGGAAGATTGATTCGAGTCCACGAATCAATTTGCTAGTTGAGTCCACGACTGGCCACTAATTGAGTCCACAATTAGCTATAAGGTTTCTTACACAAGTGTAAAGAAAAACTTAAGAATTTTATTGAATGAAAGCGTCCCTTAGACTGATATGATTGTTCCCTATTTATAGGTATAGGGACATCATTATAATCCTAAATATAATGGGAAAAAGAACCCTAAACCTAATCTAGAAAGCAAGTAAAGATACCAAAAATAATAGGGCTGATTTGGGCCTAACTTAATCCCCAAAATCAGCACTTAAACAATTATAAAAAGCCTTGAGTTCTTCTACATCTTTTACAATTGGGCTTGAATTGGATTTCCACCATCTTTGAACATAACCAATGAAGAGTTGTCTTAATTGTTTGGACTTAGACCTTGTGATTGGCCCAACTGGTACTCTTAATGGATCTTCAGTAGTTTGGGTTACATTATCAACAAGAGAGTCAAATCAAGAATTCCCAACACATACTCAATATAGAGGTTAAAGAATGATGAATTGATACTCAACAACCGAAGCAAAGGGCTTAACACAACTCACTGTAGAATCATCTTGAACCAGAGATAGAACAACAATGCACAGGAGGTCAAATACGTACTAGAAACAAAATTCAATCAAGACTAACGGTAAAGTGTGGCGGTAGACCAACACCTGCCAGACACCACCACACGCTCAAACGGGAAGAGTGGACGGGCAAGCAACCCCCGCCACACACTCCCTTCAACCAATTAACGAGCGTTCCACATGATAGAGGCAATACCAAATAGTTCATAATATTAACTCGTTATTTTGTATTATGTTAATGAATAGTGTTACAAATTGTCGAGTCTACTTTAAATAATCTTTGGCCCTACGGATGCATTGCCTTGAGTGATCTTAAATTTAAAAGAGACAAAAGGAAAAATTCAAGAAATCCGGGTTCGCTTTGTGTTTGGTTCAAGTTCTAACATAAAAGCAACTTCATCCAAACTCCAAAGTTTTTTGAAGGTTTTTATGCTTAGGAGGTTCAAGTTCTAACATAAAAGCAACTTTATCCAAAGTTTTATGATGGTATGAGAGGTGAGAGGTGAGAGGTGAGAGGTGAGAGGTGAGGGGTGAGAGTTGAGAGAAAAAGGAAAAGAATCAAAACGCTCAAAAACTTCCATGTCTTTCTTGGTTGGACTAACCGGTGATTTACAACAAGTCTTTCTTCATTGCAAGAAGCCGAACCAATATACATTTTTAAGAAAGAATCTAAATTTTATGACAAATTCGATCCGATGTTTGTTCTCCATTTAACATATGCAAATATGCAAATTCAAGTTTTTTTGTGGGATTCATTGCAAGGAGAAAGAAAGGAAAAAAAAAAAAAGTTGTCGTGCTAGTTGCATGCTGACCACACCTATTACGTGTATAGGTGACTTTTTTCTTTTGTCCGAATATTTTTTCTTCATTTTTCCTTTTCTATCTTCACTCTCTTCCTATTTTAGCACGAGAAAAATGATCTAAAAACTTAATTATTGGAGATACTTTTAATTTTGAGCTGTTTTAAATTTTAATATTAAAAGCATTTTTCCCAACATAATAGCTCATTTCAAAAACTTTTAGAAAATGTGATTCAAGAAATCTAGAATTATTTCAATAATATGAAAAAAGTAGCACTCCCTCTGTCCCATTTTATCTGTACTACTTACTATTCATTGGTCAAACCAACACTTTCTTCTTTGTTTATTTTCTTTACTTTTTTTTTTACTTATTTTTAAATTTGAATTTTTGTATTTAATAGTACTTTTAGTGTAGTTTCTAAATATATAAATTTTGTAGAATAATACTAAACTTAATATTATGAAAGATTAGATTAAAAATAACTTCAATCAAGTCTCGTTAACCGAACCCGACACATAAAATGGGACGGAGGGAGTATTATATTACTTCATTTGGTTTAAGTTATTGCATGTGTGTCAAATGCTTTGTAGTCAAGTGGCATAGCTGTAACCTTCTTAGGTGAGAGGTGAGAGGTCACAAGTTTGATCCTCAGTGGGGATACTCTATTGTAATAGAGTCAATAGTATTAAAAAAAGAATTTATTTATTTGTATATTTTTATCATTGCTTATTTAATTATTTTAATTTTGAAGTTAACTGACACACATGAAAATAAATTAAGGTATAAAAGTAAAATAATTATTATAACATAAAAGATAACTCTTAACCAAATAAATTTATATTACATACTTCGATTTTAACTAAACATAAAAATCTATCTAATATTCTCAACAATCCAACATTCTTGAGGTAATCTGTGAACCAAACTCCCGCTAAAAATAATACGGAGTATTATATATCTGCCGCATAAAATTCAAAGTAATATTTGAGATAATAAGTCTTATTACCAGTTTTCAAAAAAAAAAAAGTCTTATTACCAAACTCTTCTCGAATGTTCTGAGATTATTTTTTAATATTTAACCTTTGCCCTCAAATCCTCAATATTAGGAATTCAAGGGTACTACTCTTCTCGTCTCGAAAGTCGAAAGAAATCAGCAGATCTTATTATACTTCGTCGCAGTTTCTTCACCCATTCGCGAACCTTCGATTTCAGAATTTTCTTCACCTACAACTCTTTTACAATTCCCTTCTCCTACAACTCTTCATCCTTCTTCGGCTCGATCAATAGCTTGAAGCTCTTCATAGGTGCGCTGCTTTTTTTTTTTTTTTTTCCTTCTGAACTAAACTAAATTTGTTGTGTTTTTCAATTTGTGTGTTTGAATTATTCTTCTTCTTTCGATTTCTTCGTGCTTTCTCCTATTTTTCTTCACAGGTCGTGAATTTCTTTATATCTGCCGATGGAACGTTCTATTATCTTCTTATTTTCATCCTTCTTTTGAATTATTGCTCTGTTATCTGCTGCCGACTCACTGTTCAAACTGCAAAATGCTATTGCTAATTGACAAATCAATTTTTTTTTTTTTGGGGTGTTCACAGTGACAATGTTTAGATTGTTAATTAAATAACTTGCTAATTAACTTCAATCTGACAAATCAATGATGTTCTGTTAATATATGGTGACCATGTTTAGTTAGTAAAATTTAGCTAACAATACACGTGGGTTTTCACTTTTCAGTTTGTTTATTGTGGCCTATAAACCCTAATAAATCCTAACCCATATAAGAAAAAATTAGGGGTTTTCTAGCCTATATTTCAGTTGGAAGAAAAACATATATCTGCTTGCAGCAAAAACATACTTCTGTAAAATTTGTTAATATTCCCACCCTTTTTTGGCAACTAATATAATAATTCAAGGGAGATTTGTAAACATTAATTAGCATGATGTTTGTTTCCTTGATTAGTATGTGGTTAAAAATACTGTTTCTTTACACTGCTATTGACCATAAAATAGGCTAAAATCCAACCAATTCATGATGTATTTTTTTAAATGCATATCTATGTATGGTTTTTATGCATGGTAAATAGCAATGTTGGTTTGCATAATCTCACAAAAGATGGGGGATCTAGGTTCTTCTGAGTAGATTCTTCCTTTAAGCTTGTAAACTGCTTTTGAATGTAGTTTAGGTAAAATCAAATGGGTCACTACTTATTGTGTAAGTTTATTTTTCTGTATTTTATTTTTTCATTATGCCAAGTTTTTTGGGGATCATGTTTGTTCTATTCCATGGTACTGTTTAACTGCTTGATTGGCTTCGGTTGATGAATGGTTGCTTCTATTGTTTTGCTTTGGGTCAGGACTTTTTTCTGGTTGTTTCTAGTTCTTTACCTTCGCCATTGGTGCTGGTTTTGTCTTTGTTCACAGTTCACTCATAAAGTTGTTGCAGTTGTCATTCTGCCAGCCCATCCATCAGCTCCTCTTACAGTGTTTTTCCTGACTAACTGACCGGATTTCAAGAAATTCTTTTATATAAGTGTTGGAGATGGCTGAGGTAAAGTATATGCTCATCTGGTTTGGAAGGACTTCATGCTTTTGAGCTGCTATTTATAGAAAGCATCTAATCTTGGATTGTGCAGGAGGGACACAAGGTGTTTTTGAATGTGTATGACTTAAGCCAAGGATTAGCTCGCCAGATGTCTGCTGCATTCTTGGGCAAAACCATTGAAGGCATATGGTGAGTTACACATAGGGGCATACCTTGGACATCTAACAGTTATTAAAATTTGTACCAATAAAAGTATAAAACTGAGGATTTAGGAATTAGGGATAATAGTAACTGAGAAAGTAGGAATCGGAGTAGAGTAGCCAAACATATTATTGTAACTGACCTCTGGGAAAATTCTTATTCTGCAGGCACACTGGAGTAGTTGTTTATGGTAATGAATATTATTTTGGCGGCGGGATACAACATGCTCGTGTGGGTACTACACCATATGGGACTCCTATTCGAGTTGTGGATCTCGGTGTCACACATCTTCCAAAGGATGTTTTTGAATCATATTTGCAGGAGATTAGCCCCCGTTACACCGCAGAGACCTATAGTTTACTGACCCATAACTGCAATAATTTCAGCAATGAGGTTGCTCAGTTTTTGGTGGGTGTAACCATTCCAGAATACATTTTGAACCTCCCTAATGAGGTCATGAGCAGCCCAATGGGTGCTCTCATGTGTAAGTTATTTTCCACTTTGCATTTGTTCATTTTGAAGTACACGTTTCTGATTGGTTTATTATGTGATGTACTCGAGCTCAATGCTTTGCACCATAAGTTTGAAGGCCTAGGCTTGGTTATTGAATTTGAGTGTGAAATTTATATGACTTAAAATGCAAATGCAGTGCCAATGATACAACAGATGGAGGCTACATTAAGGGTTGGTGCAGTTCCTCAAGCTCCTGTCTTCACACCTTCAACAACAGCTCCTCCTCCTACTTCCCAGTCGGGAAGCAACAAGAAGAGTGTATCGGAAGACACAATAAAAGAGGGTATTGATTCGGGATCGGGAGTGAAAAATGAAGTTTCAGGTGCAGTCAATCCTGCATCTGCTGTGGATATGGATCCTATGGGAGACGCCCGGAGCAAGATACAAGGGGAGATCACTAGAGAGTTTGCTGCAATTATGGCAACTGGGACATTGCGTGCGAGTGAGGCTGCGGCATTGGCAACTAAAAGAGTCATGCAAAGATATGGCCACACAAGTGTTGCACAGAGTTGAGATAAAAACTACTCGGACTTTATTTGTTGTGTGTAGTACATTACATCTAATCATTCCATGGCTTCCACATTGGGGGGTTTAAGTTACTTGAGAGATTTTAATATTTGAAATGTATTCCCAGACTTCAATTGGTTGTGGTTTTAATTTAAAAAACACGTTAGCACATTCTTTAAGTGTATTTTTATTTTCTTGCCCGAAACTATGAATACATACACATAAACCCTTATCATTTGCTTTTTGCCCTATTTGAAGCGCATTGTGATTTGTTATGAGGCTTGTTTTAAAACAGAAAAAATGTTTAAATTAGCCATGGAATTATATGTAAAAGTGTAATTGGACTATTCCAATTAAGTCTCTTAACTATCTGTTTTTTTTAGACTTAACTATCTGTTTTTTTTTTTATAAAAGGAGTCTTGTTTTAAAAAAAAGTCTTTTAATCAAATTTGACATGTTCCTAAGTCATTGTTGATGTGAGGGTAATATTATTAAAAAATATTTTTTTTTAATTTATTAAATATATATTATTTTTAATTTATTTTAATAATTTTAAATAAAATATAAAATAAAAAAAATAATGGAAAACCCCCTTGTCTTTGTATGTGGTCGGAGGTAGAGTTTTTCTTCATTTTCAGGTTGGAGATAAAAATAATACTACGTATTTTTTTCATATGATGACCGCCATGTTAGCGATCACATATAATTCGGTGGCTAATTTGATTCTTTTTCTTTTAAAATATTAAATGTTTTTGTTTTTTTTTGGGAGGAGGGGGAGGGCCGGGTTCGTTCTTGTTCAATACATTGAGGGGGGTAATATAATGATAACTAATAATTAAATATGCAATAATTGAAAATTTCATTTGAAAATATTAGGTAAAATCTCATTGCAGAATAAGTATGAATGGCTTTTGCTTGCATTGAATTGACTAGTATTGGAACTAATAACATCCCAAGTTTCTATGTAGATTATACACAAATGATTCGTTTCTCTAACTAGGTGTTTCATCTGGGGAGCTCTCATGGAAAGGAATGGATTTAACATCCATTATAATATACTGTAATAAAAAATAATAACAAAAGGTAGTGTATATGTAATAATTCTATTTAAAAAAAAAAAACTATTCAGTGTTCCATTTTCTTTTCTGAGAGACTATTACTTTTACTTGACCTCAATTAAAACAAAAATAGGTTTAGCATAGCATATCCCTAATCCCCCCAATCAATTCATAATTTACTTAGGTTAGGTGTGCCATGGTCTTGATGGGAATTTCCATCTTCTAGTTCGATGCCTACTTGTTCTTGTTCAGATTTAGAACATGCATTTGAAGGCATATTAATGCCTGCAAAACCAAGCATTACAACAGCAGCTCCAATGCAATCTGGCAGACCAGGTGAATTCCCGGTAAGCGTGTCCACAATGGCAGCCAACGGAACCTGAATTGTGAGGCCCGCTGTTGCCACCGTAGTAGTTGTCAAAAGGATCGCTTTCGCCCACAGGTAATCACTCAACACGTTGTCCAGCAGCCCTGATCATGCAATCGAAATTTAAATGTGAGACCAAATAGAAAAGGGTGCGGGGAACGCACAATGTTGCAGCATGTGAAGAACACCAAAGACTTCGAATATAATCCCGATGGCAACTCATACCAACAAAATTGTAAAACCGATGGAAGACAATAATAGTAGCGTAGCTATGTTGTAATCCTTTCTCACATTCTACACACAACTTTCCCACATAAAAACAAAAAAAAAAATCTTGTGTCCTTGCTTTCCCTGCATTCTCTTTCAATCATCTATGCTCCTAACAATATTTTTTACTCAAGACAACTTCTCAAATTTGTTCCATGGAAACAAACAGGACTATCAAACAGCCACCAATCTTTAGCATCCATTTAATGATAAAGAAATCAGATTAAAATATTAACGCAATTAAGTATTTCATACCACCAAAATATACTCCTGCCCCATGTTTTGTCTCAGAAATCAAAATTGGTTAATGGGGTTAGACACAAGGAATGAGAATGAAAGTCATACACAAGTATGTTATGTTTTTTTTTTTGAAAACAAACCAATATCATTATCATCAAGAAATTAAATGTTCAATACATGAAGGAATTAAAGAAAACCAACTAGAGTGACCAGGTTGGGAACTAGCAGACCTAGCTAAAGCATGAGCACACTTGTTCACTGATCGGGAAACATACTTGATAGACACAAGTATGTTATTTGATTACCCTTATAATTACAAAACTTATTACCTGATTTAAATCAGGTATCATTCCATTAATTCAACATTATACCTCTTCATTTCGTCTCCTCCTCATTCATCTCTCATCACTTTATCGACTTCCTCACTTCATTGACTACTCACTTCATTACTACTTTTAAGATCAATTGCCTTGATTTTTTGCTTTTGTATTTTTAAAACCTTTATTCCTATTATCGGGTTATACATAACCAAACATCAATATTGGTAATAATTCCAATTCTACCCTACTACCAAACTTGCAAAATACATTCACCAAAACCCATTCCAATTATCAAGTATTTGATTCCGATTCTGATTGCGATTCCCATGTTCGTACCAAACACACCCTAAATATGTATGTTAAATATCAATTTGAGGGGAGATAAGTTCCTCCTCTAAGCAAAACAAGACATCAATGAAAATGTACATTTTATGACAAGGAATTCAGTTAATATGATGATGGGCCTAATTTATGATTTTAAGAAATCAAATTTAAGATAATAATTAGGCTCTAGACTTCAGCATCATCAGACATGAAAGAAATGGATACAGTTGGTAGGCAAGACAATAATCATTGATTTGCAACTAACCTAAAGTTAAAGCAAATAGAAACTTGCAATTGCAACTCCTTTCCCTATGTTTTATCCCTATTGTTTTTAGATAGTCTTTCTAGTTCTAGCTGCAATTAGTGTCCACTAATTAGTGCTTGTTTGCCCCACCTTTTTTGGAGCTTGTTTACTCTGAAAAGTTGAAGCTAGGACAAAGACTAAAATGAAAGTTTTTATCATTAGGAGTAAATAAGATGCACAAGCCTCTTTTTTCAAGAAGTTGCATTGTTTTGGCTTTTCAAAAGAGCATCTTGGAGTAAACAAACGCTTCATGGGGCAACGAAGGGCACATTTATTAACAAATTTAGTAACATCATGAAATGTAACAGCAGATTATTAGGTGAGACCAAGTAAAACAGTTAAGAAATAAATCAAACTCCAAGTAGGACAGGTAAATTCTAATCCAAACATACCTTTACCAGTGATGAGACCAAGCTGCTTCCAGGTAAGTGTGGTGAATAACTCCAGCTTGGCAAAGTTAAGTACAAGGATCACTGGAAAGAATATCAGGAGGTTGAAGAAACCTAAAAAACCGAGAAACTGTGCCATACTGACTTGACCACTTTTCTCATCATCGTCATCAGGCAGCTTTTTACGAATAAGAGTTATATACACAGCATAGAAGGCTGATGAAAGAAGAGCAAGAATGTCTCCAACAATAGGGTTTGAAGCAGCCACAGATATTCCAGATTTTGAGTCACCCAAGCTGACAATGATTGTTCCACCCATACAAAGCAGAACACTAAGCAGCTTCACCCATGTAAACTTTTCTCCCAAGAACACAACAGAAACCAGAAAGGTGAACAAGCTGGATGCAGTACTCAAGATGGTGTTGGACTGCACACAAATGGAAACAATGTTTATACCTAAATCAACAAATTCTTCAAGTAAAGAGGAAAAAATCTAGGGGGCAACCCCAGCCAAGTTGCTCATGTTGTTAACATGGTAACCACAAGATTACAAGTTCAACTCCCAACAGGAGCGGCCTATTGGCCTTATAGGTTTGAACCAATCAACCATGGGTGACCTAAGTTGGTTTACCTCCTTGTAGCCCTTTGCCAGCTAAGGTCACAAGGTCACTAAGTGGGATTTACCCCGTGCACATCATCTAATCAGCTATGGGTAACCTAGGCTAATTTTGGTCCTTTGCCTGGGCGAGGTTTACCCAGTGCACAATATCGGGTAATGACTGCGGGTTTTTCCGCCACCCCCAAAAAAAGGAAAGAATCTATGCATCATCATAAATGCTTACTGTAACTGTTGTGTACTTGAGTGAGAGGTTAAAAGTGAGCTGTGCCAAGAACCAGAACGGGCAAATCAAAAGGCTAACTTTTGCAACTCTAATCCTTGTCCAACGCCCTTTCGAATCTAGGCCAATATCAGCAGCACATTCATCAATCACATCTTTCCTTG
>CM008338.1:22154428-22167632 GCA_002525835.2 Ipomoea batatas | reverse complement strand
CAGTAATATGTTGATCTTGAAAAACTACTTTGGCTAATGTGGTTTTTCCAATGCCTCCTTCCCCACGATTGAGATAATGTCTCGTTCTACGGACCCTGGATGAAAAACCATATGCACTATCTCTTCTATGTCTTCGTCGAATCTGACAATGATTTCATTCTCAGTATCAAAAGCATATTGCAAGCTACCCCCAACCATGACATTATATTCTCCTCCCTGAAATCATTTGTAGATGAACCAACATCTGAAAAATCATTTGCATTTTGAACCAAGATCCTTGATTTAATTTTCTCAATATTTATTGCTGCTTCTTCCAATGTCATAGAAAGATTATCATAATATTCCCAAAATACATACTTTCTCCCTATTAGCTGCCTGATAAACTTGACGCAGCACAAATTTTGTTTTTCCTTCTATTTGAGTAGCTACACCCCGGATGTCAGCTTACATTAGTTCCATAGCATGCGGACAATTGATTTTCTCCCCAGATGCATATGGCCAAATCCTACAACCACTCTCACCGGGATGTTACTTTTGATGTTGGTCAATGGGTTTGGCTTCGCTTACACCCTTACCGTCAGCTCTCGGTCAATCGGCAAGTGTTCCACAAGCTATCTCCGAAGTTTTTTTATCCCTTTTTGTATTAAGGAGCGCATAGGAACGATCGCTTACCGGCTCGCCCTCCCTTCATCTAGTAAGATCCACGATGTGTTCCACGTGTCTTTGCTGAAACCCTACCAGGGCGACCCTCCGGCAACCGCACCCGACCTGCCCCTGCTACGTGATGGTCGGGTTTTGCTACAACCACAGCTCGTGTCCAAATCTAGACTGAACCACGGTGCAAAGGAAGTTCTGATGCAATGGCGTGGCGCGGCTCTAGAGGATGGTTCTTGGGAACCTTTGCCCCTTTTCCAATCACTATTCCCAGATTTCCAGTTTGAGGGCAAGCTGGTTGACTTGGAGGGTTGTGATGAAGCGTTCATTGGACAAACTTATCACAGGCGTAGAAGAAGGCCAAGCAGCTAAACTATTTATAAAGTCTTTTCCTATTTATTGTTCCTTCTGTTAATTAAGTTGTTTTAATCTCCTAATTTCAAGGAAGTTTACGTTAAGCCTTGGGTATTTATTAGTTAGGAAAATCTTTGAATAAACATCATCTGTAGTTAGATTTCTAAGTGTCTAATGACATTGGAGAGAAAAAGATCTCTAAAACTCTTCACTTAGCCTTCTTATTCCTTGTTTTCTTCTTTACATCTGCAATCATAGGGAAGACGGGAACCTCAGCTTCTATTCATCGCCCAGTGACGCGTCCAGGTTCCCAGGTACTAGACCACAAAATCCTTGACTTGTAACTCTGACTTAGTCCAAAAGAGAGAGGCGAGTTTTTCTGAATACTTATACAAAGTGTTTATATTATTCTTAAAGAGTTCATTCTTAAAATAGTCCTCCGACTATTACTCTTTCTCAATTTCGTACCTTGACTTTCAATTTCCCTAATATAATCCTCTGAATATTGAAAATTAAGCCAAAATTAGTCAACTATTATCTGAGCGTTAAATATGAGGGCAAAAAGGGAATTTCAGCTCATTTATCCACATGGTTCATCTTGAAGGTTTAACAGTTGACAATTGTACAACAAATACGGTCAAAGTTATATGGTTATAGCAAACTTGGAATTTCTTCCTCGCACAATGAAACGAGCATGAGATCCATATCAACCTTTTGAAGCTCTCGTTTGGTGAAGACCTATTCTGAATCCTTTGCCCTTCCAAGAGGAGTCCGAGGCCAAGCTCCTCGATCATTGATGACTCAGCCTCAGCTTGCGATGAGCGCGCACCATCTATCCCAGTTTTGATAGTTCTGTGACATCCAATGTCCTTTTAACCTTTGTTTTCATCCCCATCTTTGCCGCCACTGCTGAATAAGAAGTCTTCTATACCAAAGTCCCCACTTTGTGTAATGGTTTCAAGCTTTCAATTATGGAAAACCAAAGTGAAAACAACAAATAAATTAAATATTTAAAATTCAAACCTTAATCCCACAAATGTTATTTTAATATACGATTATAGAATAATAACCATACATATAGTTTCCCATTTTGAGGATGCTCAGCTTAAACTTCACGACGACGACTAACAGTTTAGACTCTTCCTTCATCTTCATTCTTCTTGATGTTTTTTCAAACTATGAGTACTTTCTTTATTCCCACGTTTCCAATCACCCATAAGTTTCTTATATTGATGCACTACCTCTGAGCTGCACTTGAAGAATTACAGCAAGAAATCCTTTCTGTTTGTTTTCTCCCGAAAGTGATTCGACAAATTCCCAACCAAAGAGACAGATCACCTTCATCAATGTTAGCCACTGCACAAACTCAATAACAGCAACAGTGACAATATTTACTTCAAGCTGAAAGATAAAGTGAAGTTCAAACTCAATTGCAACACATCAGAATAACCTACTTGTTTAAATTGCAACATATGAAATTAATAATAACGATAGGAAATTTATGAACTGATAGGCGGATAGTATCCTTGCAATAAAAATGTTGCGAGATAATTATGTTAAAATAAGGATTAATTCCAATTTTAGTCCCTCAACTAGTCGATCTATTGGATTCACGTTTGTGGTTATCGACTACAAAATCAATTACATACCTTTAATACCTAATGACTTTGAAACTTGCCACTTTTACTCTTTTAGTCCAGCGAGAACAAAATTTAGTGCCAGATTTGGTACTCAACAAGGACTAAAGTGGCATGTCTTAAAAACACAAGTACCAAATTTGATTGATTTTGTAGTCAATAAATGATCGAAAGTAGAAATGTAATAGTTGATGAATTAAAATTGGAATGAAGTCTAAAGAAAGAAAGAAAAAACTAAAATGTAATTGGCAAGTGTAAAAGATAATATGGAGTTTGACTATAAATTTCATAGGTATATACATACCTTAGCTTGGCTTTCGTAAGTTTATATCAAGCCCATAATTAACAAATTCCTCAGCCACTTTAATTTCTTCTTTTCTCTTCAATTCTTTCAATGCATTTACAGGTTTCGACACCTTCTTCTTCAGATAATTCATCACACTCTTCCTAGTTTTCAACCTATCTTCTTTAGAGCTTTTGACACTTTCTTCTTCAGAGCTTTTCAACCTTTCTTCTTTAGAGCTTTCGACACTTTCTTCTTCCGTGCTTTTCAACCTTTCTTCTTTAGAGCTTTCGACACTTTCTTCTTCAGAGCTTTTCAACCTTTCTTCTTTAGAGCTTTCGACACTTTCTTCTTCAGAGCTTTTCAACCTTTCTTCTTTAGAGCTTTCGACACTTTCTTCTTCAGAGCATTCCACACTATCTTCTTCAGATCTATTAATATTTGGCAATTCAACCTTGAAAAGTAATTGAAAATGAGTAAAAAAAAACAAATAATTAATGAATACATGGAATTAGAAGGCAAAAATAATAATATTTTTAAATAATGAACAAGAATTAGAGAGAAACCTCAGTTCCAACTTTACGAACACGAAGTTGACAATCCGCTTCGTCTAATAAGTACTGGTTGTACAGCTTCTTAGAAGAAATCCGATTTGCAGAAGTCACAAGTGATGAATAACAACATTCTAACACAATTAACTTCAGTGTTCTAATAAATGCAAACTCAAGTGGAACTTCTTTCAATTCCCAACAATATCTTAAGACTAGGCGCTCCAAAACTGGGAAATTATTAGAACTTGCATTCCAATGTTTGAGATTTGAACGTGAAATGAGAAGTGCCTTTAATTTCCGAAAGCACTTCTCCGGTGGTTTCCACTTTGACCCACAGAGGGCAAAATCTTTAAGTTTAAGCACCTCAAGGTGCGGCAACTTGCCAATTGTGTCCATCTCCTTCCATGGAAGATAAGTATAACGAAGTGTCAACTTTTTAAGATTTGGTGGAAAGCCTGTTGGAAGACAAAAGCACTCAACTCTTCCTACTTCAAACTTCAACTTCTCAAGTACATATAAATACTCAAGGCTCCCTAGATAGCTAGGCGCCAGTTGGCCTTCAATGTAAATCCCAAGCTCCTTTAGGTTTGGAACCATTAAAAAATTTGGTTTTTCATCGGAGCTAGCAACTTTCAACCAAAAAAGAGTTTGTAGATTTATTTTGACTGAGGAAGGGAGATATTGTGAACATCTCTTATCAACATGCAAATGCCTCAATTGTGGCAAACCCAAAATATCACATGGCAGTTGCATAGGACATTTTTCCATCCACGAAGTAACTATGAGAGTTAGCAAATTTTTAAGCTTTAAAAATCGAAACTTGTAAAGAGAACCAATGGTACTTAAAGCCAAGTATCTCAAATGAACCAAATATGTTATTTCACTAGGCATGCCTTGTGACCATTTAACTAATGATAAATCCAATAGTCTTAGCAATTTCAAACATGGGTATACCAACCTGCATTTTAAACGGTATACATCTTTACCAAAGCAAAGAACGGAATGAATTTTATCTGGAGTGCAATTCCCATAACTCGCTTTAGTGATTGTCAAATGACTTGTTTGACATCTTAACCAACGACTAGTTTTTGGAGCATGATTGCCATTGATAATACACAAAGAATTCTCCTTTATTGCTTCCCTCACACAAACCTCATGCACTCGATCATGAATCTTACATGATTTAACTTCGCCATCAATACTTACCTCATTAATTTGAACTAGACTTCTATTAATGAGATCATGCAAGTAGCTCTCCGCCACTTTTTCCAAACTCATATTTTTATGTGGCATTAAAAATCCCTCTGCAACCCATAAGTTGATTAGTCTCTTAACAGGAATGACATGGTCTTCGGGAAACACACTGAAATAATGAAAGCAAGGTTTCAAGTGACTAGGTAAGTAGTTGTAGCCCAATGAAAGTATATTTGAAATTCTGTCATTGTTATCACATGTATTAGCTCCATCCAAAGTTTCTGCAACATCTCTCCATATTTCAAGAGACTCTTTTACAGTTGTCAAAAGTCCAGCAATCACAACAACTGCTAGTGGTAATCCACAGCAACCAAGAACAATGCGCTTCCCAATTAACTCATATTCCCTGGGAACGCATGGGATTTGCCCAAAAACTTTCCTTGAAAATAATTCCCAACCATTCTCTAAAGTTTGATACTTCACATGGTAGGGATTCGTATTTAAATATTCAGCCACCTTTTTGAACCGAGTAGTTACTAAGATTCGGCTTCCATTAGAATTCTCTGGAAAACATCCTTGGATGGCATCCCATGCAGTAGTGGTCCATATGTCATCTAAGAAAATTAAATACTTCTTGCCCATCAAACTTCTGCATAATTGCTCTGCTATCTGAGCCTCATCTATGTTGTAGATTTCACTAGTGATTGGTGAAATACAACGTAATAAACCAATGAGCATCTCTTTGAGGTTATGAACTTGAGACACATCTACCCACGCTCGAATGTGAAAGCTAGCAATAGTTTTTGGATGTCCATAGACACTTTTGGCTAATGTAGTTTTTCCAATGCCCCCTTCCCCAACCAGTGGGATAACTTCTAGTTTCACCAATGGATTTTCAACTAATTTCCGAAGCTTGTCAATGTCACTACTCCACAAAATGGTGAAAACTAAATTCGTTGGGTATAGAATAGTGAGCCGGTTTATTATCGTCTCTATAGCACCCTGGAATCCTACAATCACATCATTCTCAAGCACTAAAGCATTTTGGTAGTTATCCCAAACCATAATGTTCTCTCTCTCATACTCTAAAGGACTTATTTTTTTTAACAAGAGGATCCATTCTCCAACTTCCTCAATATCTCTTACCACTTGTTTCAAGGTGCAATGAAGTTCACAAGCCACAATTAAAGACTCTCCCAAGTTAGTTGCGTAACATAACTGTGCCAGTTTATATTCTATTTTGTAATCTTTATATCTTCTAGCAACTTTATCTCGGATTGCTTCATACATTATCTTATTGCAGATGCCCCCGTGATTCATTTTCGTCACACATTCCTCCAAAAAGGCTTGCAAAAAGTAGAGCTTGGCAGACAACAACTCGATCATTTTAAGCAGGGACACCTTCATTCCTTTGGCATCAAAAATCGAAAGTAGTTTGGGCTCCATAAGGTCTTGCTCTACTATTGTGATTAGAGTGGTTACAGCATCAAAATCCGTTGCATTGAACATCTCAAAAGTGTTTCTGGCCGAAATTCATATCAGAGTTATTCATCTCAATTATTGAGCAAGAAATTATATATAGTATCCTCAGCAAAATCATTGCATCTTCTAGTTTCTAAACTTCATGAGATTCAATAGAAAAAGAATAAGGGTCAAATAGTCCACTCTACTACTCAAAAAAAATGTTAAATTAGCACCTGAAGTCAAAAAACATTCAAATAGTCAAAAAATGACGTCGTTTTGGTTCTTTTAATTTAATTAATGGCTATTCTTAAAAGATGAGTTATGCGTATTTTGTGATGATATTCTGTGCATTCTGTTGTGACATTCTGTGTATTCTAGTTATTGATTCTGTGTATTCTAGTATGTAATTTTGTAGATTTCTAATACCATACCTCATGGAACATAAGAGATAATACTTAAGCTTGTATTCTGTGTATCCTTTTCATTCATTTTGTGTATTCTAGTATGTAATTCTGTACATTATAGATTTCCAATACCATACATCATGAAACATCAATTCTGTGTATTCTATTGATCATATATAAATTTTGTGTATTCTGGTATATAATTTTGTGCATTATTGATTTCGAGTACCATACCTCATCATGAAATAGTAATGCTAATAATTAGGCTATTAATTGTGTGTATTCTATTGAATGACGTGTGTATTCTTTTATATACTTTTGTACATTAATGATATAATTTTATATATATATACACACACTTAATGTTATTACGGTATTAGAAATCAATAATACACATAATTATATACTAGAATACGTATAAACTCTCAATAGAATACACAGAAGACAGAATCACTACCCTAAGTATTAGGGTTTCTGTTTCATGAGATATGGTATTGAAATTACTCAGGGTACAGAATTATATACTAGAATACACATAAACACCCAATAGAATACACAGAATCATTACCCTAAGTATTAACATTCCTGTTTCATGAGATATGATATTGAAATTACTAATGTACAAAATTGTATAATATAATACACATAAACACTCAATATAATACATAGAATTACACATAAGAATACACAGAATTACACATAACGAAAATTGGACGGACGGAACGATGTCTGTCACGCGTCAACTCCCCACTAACTTAGTTAAACGACTCGTTTCAAACTAGGGTCCACAATGCATTGTGCACCCTAGTCCACGATATAGCGATCAATACTATTCAGGAAAGTTCAATTAGCACCCTAAACTCAAAAAATATTCAATTAAGTACTCCAACTCTTTAAAAACAAATTCAATTTCCATTTTTTGTATGTTTATATGGGTAACAATTTTTTTTTAAAAAAAAATTAATTATTAGCATTTGTGTATATTAAAAATTTTACACATATGTAAAATAAATTTTTAAAAATAATTATTTAAAATTAAAAAAAAACAGTGGAATCTTTTTTTTAAAAAAAATTAAATAATTTTTTAAAAAATTAATTTTTAATTTGTTACCCATATAAACATACAAAAAAATGAAAAATGATTTTTTTTTAAAGAGTTAAAGTAGTTAATTGATTTTTCTTAAGTGCATGGTGCTAATTCAACTTTCTTGAGTAGTAGAGGGGCTATTTGAATGTTTTTTGAGTTCAGGGTGCTAATTAAAATTTTTAAATAGTAGAGGAAGCTATTTGTCCTATTAGTGATCAGTTAGTTGTTACATAGTCTATTGTGTAGACCAAGTTATTAGCCAATTGTTTAGGACTGTTTAGCTTCTGCTTTACTTAGAGCATCCCTATCAGTAAATTATTTGGGGTTATTGTCAGAAAAGTAATGCCATGTTGGAGAGAGAAATTAGGTGAGAGAATTTTGGGGTTCTTCTGCTAAGGATGGAGATATTGCAGAAGAGTGGGTCCCAATGAAGAGAGGAACACACCAAATAAATTCGCGTGAGAGGCACTTATTGCGCCCAGCTGGTGCGTGCACTGCACGCGCCCGCTCCCGCTGGGCGCGGCTGACAACCTTCCTTTTCTGTTTTTTTTTATTTATTTATTAAATTTGTTTTAATTTTTTTTTCTTTCCCACTCATGTTCTCTATCCTAATCACACTTACAAAAACTCCTAAAAAACCGCGAAAAAACTCCAACCGATAAGGATGCTCTTACGTTAGTCTTGTATTATCTGATCATTCAATTCAATCAATCATAGACAACTGTTCATTTGGTATCAGATAGTTAGGCAACCCTCCTCCTCTTCTCTCTCCCAAAAATGTCGACCAACTCCAGCGAGAGGACCGTGTCTGCCGCCTCTAATAGAAAATGCACAGTTTGTTACCATTACCAGTTTTTGTTTTTCAATTGTTTGCATGATGATGGGCCATTTTATTTAAAGGTATATATATTGCATATAGAATCTGCTATATATTTTGTTTGTATGAAAACATTTTAAATTTGTTATATTTTTATATGGTCGCCTGCGAGTCATGGCAAAGGGGACCAAAACAAGATAATAAATCCAAAAATTATACTCTCCGATCCGATAAACTCAGGCAGGCAGTGGGTAAAAAAAATTTCCAAATAAACTATAATCCTTGCGTAATGCCGAAAATAGATTTCAGCAATCTAAGAACCAATATAAATATGATTAATTCATTCAAAATGTACACGATAAATTACTCAATTACATCAAAACTAAAAGATATATTTTATTATATGCATATTTTGAGGAATTAGAATGAATGTAATTAAACCAAAACATATACAAATAACTTGGCGTATATGAAATTAATGTTAATTTTAGACAATATGATTAACCAAACCAAGATTATTAATATCTATGATACCAAATAGTAGATTTAAATGTAGTAATGGAAAAACCTGGGCTGGCCTCCTCGTACGTGGCGAGATAACTCCTGGCCTCGTAGTAAGTAGTAACGGAAGTTGTCAGCCATAGTTAACCCCTGATCTCGTAGTAACAAAAGCTGGAGCGTGACCTGCAGAATAATGTTAGCCCTTTTATCTATACTTGGTGACTCAGAACTTTAGAATGAGTACTATCTATATAATATATATCATGTATGTTGTATCTTATCAATACAGCTTTATATTAGCATAGTAATTGATTACAAACAAACTCTAGTCAGCTTACACAATTTAATTAAAAATCCTAATATATAATTATATTATACGGAAAAATTCAACAGTAACAAAATCAAAAGCCATTATATTGAACATCTCTAAAGTCTTCCTCGCCAGAATTCATATCAGAGTTATTACCCTCAATTATTGAGCAAGAAATTAAATGGAGTGATTATAACAGAGAAGGATGGTCCATGCAAGATGAGTTAGCATGTTGAGGGGCTATTTTATTTAAGGGTAACACTTGTGTGAGACCATCTCACAGGTCTCAATTCATGAGACGAGTTGGGATAGATCTTTGATTAATGGGTTCAATCTTTGACATAATTAAATTATTAATCAAAGATCTGATCCGCCTTACCGATGTCTTACGCAAATTTTTGCCAAAGCTTTAATACATAGCTACCCTTCCACCGCCGGATACTAAGTCTTCATGAATATTTTCATACATAGTGATCACTGATCACACAATCAAAAAAGAGATAAATAGTACTCCGTATGAATTTAGTGAACAAATAAGTATCAAAAGGTAAAGGAATTGAGAGTGCAAAACATACATAATGCTAAACCTATATATATACATCAAAGTAAAAAAAGAATTGAGTGATGTTGGAGAAAGTATGAAATTAAACATGCATACCTTAATTAGGTTGATGACGATGGAGATGGAGTTAGTGAATTGGTCTGAGTCAGTTGTTGAATTTATGGAGTAAAGCAGAGAAAATATATATATGCCAACTTGAACTACTCGCTCTCAAGTGTTTCTGGATTGAAATTCAGATGAGATGAGATGAGAGTTATTGCGCAAGCAAAGATGAAATGAGTATAGCAGAGAGGATGAGAGTTGAGACAGATCTGATGAATTGTATATATGATATTATGATTCATTCAATATATACATACATATATATATATATATATAAAGGATCAAGTGAAAAAAGAAATCTTAGGTGAGAAATAGGATGTAATCTCTCATCTATTGATTTAATTCTCATATATATATGAATGAAACAATTTTAAAAAACGTGGTGGCATTATGGTAATTTTATGTAAGTTTTTTTTTTTATCTTCTCGTGCACATTATACCTTCTTCCATAGCACAATGTTGTCCCATATTATTGAGCCTCCCTTTTTTTTTTGGTAAATTCACAGGGTCTTTCTCTGTCCGTTTAACGGTCCAGGTCCAATCGAACCCGGGTTCTCCCGGAATTCTTCCACACAAAGAGAGCTCACTTGCTACTTGAGCTACCCCATTGGGTTGATTATTGAGCCTTCCTGAGCGCATTGTTTAGCCTTCTAGAGAACATTGTTGTGCCTTGCAGTGCACATTATTGTGCCTTTTAGTTTTTAGATCATAGTAATATATATATATATATATATATATATATATATATATATATAATTAAAGAGCATTTGATCACGAATGAATCACAAATTACTAATTTTAGTTGAATATTGTAATCTTTTATGATTTGTGTTGAAGATCATGCACTAAATTTAGTCTTTTTAATAGTTGTTTCATATTTTTCTACTTACCGTGCACATTTTTGCCTTTCCAGAGTTCTAGTGCACATTGTCCCTTCTTCCAAAACATATTGTTGTGGCTTACAGAGCATTTTTTTAATCTTAGGTGGCGAACTTTTTTTAAAAAGATTAATTAATCTTGATCACTAATTACTAACTTGTGTTGAATATCCTATATTAAATTAAATTTTTTAATAATTGTTTCACATCTTGGTGCCTCTAGTGCACATTTTTGTCTTCTAGAGCATATTTTTATCTTCCAGAGCACATTATTATGCCTTTCAAAGCACATTCTTGTGCTTTCCACAACACAATGTTGAAGTTCATAGGTGTCAATTCTTTTTTTTTATTTAAAGCTCAGATTCATTCTCATTTCTCACTTGCACCCATCTCACCAGACTAGAACCTAAGCCTATATATGTGTGTGTGTACATTGTAATAATAATAATAATAATAATAATAATAATAATAATTCAATGGGTTCCTCATAGGGAAGCAACTAATAATTTAATTGTTATATTTATAGAATAACACTTTACATGTTTATTAATTTTTAAATAAAATAATTCTTGTCAAACACATTATTTAGAATTAATTATTTAGAATTATTTTTTTAAAAATTTAATTGATGAGAAAATACCAAACATTTAATGATTTCATAGAATTATTAATAATAATAATAATAGAAATGGCGTGGAGAGCGAGGTGGAGCTATCTAATTAACAAAACTCAAATTTTTTTATTTATCAAAGAAATGATCAAAGAACCCAAAAGTCATTTGTAATCTTTAATTGGTCTATAAAATGTCAGCATGGTTGGCCTGCAGTGTGTATATATTATTATATGTAGCATTCCTTATCATGTTGTATTATGATTTGTCACCATTACCAACTTGCCAATTATTTGTACACTTTAATTTGATAAATATTTAATTGAGAAAATAACAACTTTGAATTGACCCTTAAATTATAACAATATAGTTTTCCTTTCCCCTCAATAAATAATTGGCAAGTTGGTAATATGACATGAGATGTTCTGAGTTGTTAGAATTTATGAAGTAGGCCAGAGAAAGCATATGCCAACTTGAACTACATACTCTCATGTGTTTATGAATTGAAACCCAAATAATATGAGATGAGATCAGAGTTGTTGAGCAAAGAGGATGAGAGTTGATACAGATCTAATGAATTAAAAAAAAAAAAAAAAAGTGTGGCTCGACTAATTTTATCACATGTTGAGAGTTTTTATAAAACGTATGAGTTAATTTCATAATTATTAGAACTTTTAAATATGTAATATTTATAAAACTAATTTACCCATTTTCTCTTTTTTTTTAGCAATCTTCAACAATTGATCTACCAAATAGATAGATTATATCAGTCATTACTATTTACATGGGAGCATGTTCTTACCTGAACCATCTCTTATATATATGGGCTAGATCAAATAAGAACATGGTACTCTTATAAAAAGTGAAGACTGATCTCAGTCACCCATCAGGGTTCATTAGTTGTTGAGAGTTTTAGTAAAAAAACACATGTGAATTTTATTATTATTATTCAAAACTTAATTTTTCAATATTTATAAATATAATTCCACATTTTTTCTCTTATTTGTCAGCAATCATCAAACGTTGATCTACCAAAATGGATGTATTAGATTAGTGCTCACTTTTTACATTAGAACACGGTCTCACCTAAATGTAAGAGAGAGAGAGAGAGAGAGAGAGAGAATTGTGTTTAAATGCAAACCACATTCCCATATGAACTTGTGAACTTCTTTAGTAATGCACGATAAGCTCTAAATGAATGCACAATATATAACTGCTCCTAGGCATGCTCGGAGGATGCGCTAGTGTGTGTCGTGCACTCGTGCAGTAATTTCCATGCATCCATGTAATAGTTTCAGTGCATTTATATAGTAGATATGTTGTATTTGTGTAGTAGTCGCGGAACTGGAGTAGGTGTTATGCATTCTTGTAGTATTTACCGTGCATTACTTCAATTCGTAGGTTCGCATGGGATGTCTGGTTTGCACCTGAATGGGACCCTACAAATTCAGATTCATATTCATATTCGAAAAAATTCAAATCGAAATATGTATTCAAATCCGGATTCGTATTCGAATCACAAATCAAATTTTTTATAGGAATAAGGATCAAATAGGTCATCCAACTACACTGAAAAATGCAATTAGGCCACTGAACTCAAAAAAAAAAAAAAACAATTAGGTCCCTAAACAACACAAATTGATGCAATTTCACCAAAAATGACTTGTTTACATGTTTAGAAGCTTACGTGTCGGTTTCTAAATTTTAAAATATTTATTTTACTTTTATTTTAATAATTTTAAATACAAAAAGATTAAAAAAAAAAAAAAAAAAAAAAAAAAAAAAAAAAAAAAAAA
>CM008338.1:22103750-22115447 GCA_002525835.2 Ipomoea batatas | reverse complement strand
ACAATATGTTGATCAGCCCAGCCAAGTAATCCCTTTACCCATCGTGAGCTATGGCCGGAAAAAGGTTAGTCGGAGAAGAAAACCCGTTGTCGAAAATCACAAGTGTAAGGAAAATTTGCTAGTGTAGAGAACTTCAAGGGATAATTTGTTATGATTAAGCCCATGAAGTATTGAACGGCAAATTATACTGTGCACCACGGTGCACATAGCAATGTGCACCACGTACCTAAACGACGTCGTTTTGGGCATTGTAACTAATCGTCCGTTTTTTTTGGAAATCACGTTTCTCGTTTCGGCCGATCTCTGTATTTATGTTCATATTCTGTGTATTCCAGGCAATCATTCTGTGTATTCTAGACAACCGTTCTGTGTATTCTAGGCAACCGTTATGTGTATTCATGTTAGTAACACATGTTGTGATTTCATGTTAGTAACACATGTTGTGATGTGTTTGTGCATTCGAATGTTTAAGAGGATGAGTTCTGTGTATTTCGTGTCAATATTCTGTGTATTCTGGGCAAACATTTTGTGTATTCTAGGCAAACGTTCTGTGTATTCTATATAATGATTATGTGTATTATAGATAATGAATTCCCTAGAATCATTCGCATCCGCGTCCACTAACATCTGTGTATTTTGTGTCAATATTCTGTGTATTCTGGGCAAACATTCTGTGTATTCTAGGCAAACGTTTTGTGTATTATAGATAATGATTATGTGTATTATAGATAATGAATTCCCTGAATCATTCGCATCCGCGTCCACTAACACCGAAACGACGTCGTTTTACGTACGTTGTGCACATTGCTATGTGCACCGTGGTGCAGGGTATAACGATCGGTATTGAACGTCTATTCAATAATCAGGAGAGCAACCGTCGTAAAAATCAAGATAAACCCAAAAGAGATTTAGTTGGATTTCTAGAAAGATGCGAGATTATCTAGTCTAGAGATAAAACACAACTCCATCCCACTTTTAGTGAATGATGTAGCTCAGTTTGCATGATGAGATGTGGGAGGTTATCATGTGTAACCCTATGGAGATCATGATGGTCAAGCACACCAAACTGCAGATACTCCTAGATACATTCCCAAGCTGAGGCAAGAATAGATCACTACAAACAAGAAGAAAAACAACATTGAAAAATCGCCCAAGACATTTTCTTCAAGGTTGTTGACAACACCACTCTTCTGAGAATAAGAAAATGTCAATCAGCCATGCATGCATGGGAAATTTTACCACAAATTGGTGAAGGTGATTAACATGAGAAAGAAAAGAAGCTAACAATAGTCATGAAGAAGTTTGAGGATTTCAAGATGTCCAATGGAGAGAACATTATAGAGATCGAGAGAAGATTCATGAAGCTTTTAAGTGAAATTGTAGATCTCAATCGAAAAATAAGTCAGAAGGAGATTAATTTAAAGATCTAACGAGGCTTACCCAAAACATGGGAGATGAAGGTCATTGCTATAGGCGACCATCGAGACCTCAAAACTATGACAACTATCCATCTCTTCAGGCACCTAAGGGCGTACAAATTTGAAATCAAGAGCAAAGATGAGGAAGAGGTTGATGACCTAAAGGCACAACACTCATCACAAAACCATCCACATCTTCCCTGTAATGAATTTCTAATTGATAAACCATTCTCTTTGTTTGTAAGAAAGTTTAAAAGGTTTACGAGGAAGAACAACTTCCAAGAGTCATTCATCCTCAACAAAGAGACATCACATAAGCGAAAATCCTCCAGATCTAAGGGGAAATCCCCAAAAGAAGCACAAAGTCAATGCTACAACTGCCAGAAGCCTGATCACTTCAAGGCATAATGTCTATACCCACTGGTGACCAAAAACCAAGAAAGAAGTGAGCATCAAATAGTACCTAGAGAAGAACCGAGAAGTGCTCAAGCTGACGCAAGTGGGAGAAAAACGAGAAATGACAAGATAAGAAAAGCATTGGTGTTTGGTAAAAAGCAAAAAAATCAACTGAGGTATCTAACACCACAAGCTCCAAATTCAATCATCAGACGATGACTCATCTACCTGTTCACGAAAGCGCAAGATGAGGACGACATGTGCTTAATGGCTAAGAAGGAGGATGTAAACTCCACCTTAACTTTAAATTAATTTTGATAATAGTGATAGTGAAGTTAACTATGTTGATCCTATGAATTCAGTACTAAATCTAATGAAAGATTTGAAAAATTGCATAGAATCAAACAAAAATCTTTGTAGGATACATGGCTACGTGAAACATCCAAAAATTTAAAAAATATATAATCTTGTCCATGACATTGTCATATACATTTACATCACATTATGTGAAGGCAATATAATATTATCCTTGACGCGTTAAATTAGAGGCAATTTACTTTTGAAACTTTTATAATATCAAAATATTTTCCATTATGTACTAACGAGAATTCCAAAATGAACAAAAGAACTTTATTTAAGATATATCTTAACTTTACCCTCAAAACATAAAGGTGTTAATCTATATCTAATATATACTAAAATAGTAATTTCTTTGAGAACTTAACTAAAATTCTAAAATCATTCTAACATATATAGAACTTGCAAGAGGATATTAAAAGCGACAAATAAATAAAAGGAACTTTGATCATACAGGAATAGTTACATGTAACATGTTAGTTGCGGTGCATTCCAGAGGCAAGCAAATGTAGACTGCATTCACATTTCTGCTTCTCTTACTCTACAAAATTTGGTTGGTGGTAGACTTACCATAAATGGCCTACCTGGAAATCATCAACCTGAAATTGCAGAGTAATCATCATGAACTAATAATTCCCACTTCTGTAAATGTATGGCATGCGTTATACACCCTCCGTAACATTTTATATGTTTGGTTCGGTTAATGAGGCTTGACTGAAGTTATTTTTAATTCAATTTTTCATAATATTAAATTTAGTATTAGTATACAAAATTTATATATTTAGAAACTATACTAAAAGTACTATTAAACACAATAAATTTAAAAATAAGTAAAAAATACTAAAGAAAGTAAACAAAGAAGAAATAGTTGGTTTGACTAATGAATAGTAAGTAGGACAGATAAAATGAGACAGAGGAAGTATATCCCTATGTCAACCTCCATCCTAGAAGGGTAGTTTTCGCTCCTACTCAAAATTATTATATTTCCTCTTCAGGTCTTTTATCTTTTCAATGCAGTTTAAAGCACCACCATGTTTCTAGTTTAAATGTCCGCTTTGTAAAATGTCTGTCATGACTCTTGAGCATTTGATATGAACACCAATATGTGTAAACTTTCTTTCCAACAAATCTTAGAGTGATTTTTGGCACTAGTCTACTTCATTAACTTTACATTATTTATGCATTCTTTGTAATTTGTATAGAATTAAGAATATTTGTAACAAGAAACTTACGAGATTGATGATTCCCTGGATTCCCAACATCTTTGCTGCTGCTTGGCTTGCTGTTAATAGGATGTTCCACTGTTTGATTCTGGGGTTAAAATGGGGAAGAAAATGGAAAGAACAAAGATCATGTAAGGATAATAAATGGGACAAACAAATTTAGATGTATATATATGTTACTGAATTGTCACTAAGCTCCTGAAATATTTTCTCAGTTAAAAAATTAAAAGTATTTTATGACTGCTTATTAACTTATTAAGCTCAGGAAGATAAGAGATGTATTTAATGGAGCGCATACTACATTCAAGTGCCTATAGGACCAGTTAATTAATATAATAAATGTGAACTGAGGGCTCTTCATCTTCATGATATTATAGTCATGTATTACCGGCTTAAAGGTGCCTCCTACAGTTAGGACTACTCAGGACACTTCATGGTCTAACAAAAGCAAATGGGTTAGGAACAATTCCAACCAAGTTGGTCACACTGTTGACTTAGTAACCATAAGGTTACAAGTTCAAACTCCCAACGAAAGCGGTCTATTGGCCTTCTTGATTTGAGCCGATCAACTATGGATAACCTAGATTGGTTTATCTCTTTGTGGTCCTTTGTCGCCTAGGGTCACAAGGTGGGGTTTACCTAGTGCACACCATCGGATAGTGGTTGCGGGTTTCATTCGTCACCCAAGAAAAAAAAAACGAAATATACGATGACTGCCACTTACCAGCGGTAATGTTGCTTGTGCCTGGTGAAGACCAAATAATTGCTGATATGGATCAGCACAGTTTGGTATGTGTTGCTGGTTAGGATTATGGGTGATGAGTGGGTTTAGCATGGGATCGGGTTGGTTTGAGGTCTGAACTCTAGATGGATCTGGCATAGGAACTGGTGGCATTGGAAATGGTGGTGGCATAGCAAACCGTGGATTTATCTGTGCTGCTGCAGTTGCATTTGGCAATGACGAACCGGGTAGAAGTGGTGGATATGGAACCATTGCGCGATTCATGCCCATTTCCATGCACATCCCCATGCTCATATTCATACCCATTGCTGGCATATACTGCTGGATACCAGGATACATCATAGGGACCATGCCACATCCCATAGACATCATCTGTCAAAAACATTTGCAATCAAATTCTTAAATACATATGGATATAAATCATGGATATGTAGAAGTCAACTCACAGGAAGATGCTATATGATGACTGATAATAAATAAGTGGATTGTGAAATCAGAAATCTATAGTCAAGAGTCATTCTGCATTTGACAATTCTCACTTCACATACAACTAACTGGACTTGAAATGGAAGGTCATTTAAGAGCATTTTACTTCTAGATAGACATTGAATCAATGAAAAATGAAGGAAACAAATTTATTATAGTTGAAACAGAGGAAATAAAATTCCATATTAGGTAATCTAGAGGTCTTTATTTATCCATGTTACAGGAATTTCCATCATAGCGGAAGGAACAACTGTGCTTAAATTGAGATTCAACAGGATAAAGCGCCAACACCAAGAAACCTAAAAGTCATCTAATAAAGTAATATCTAATCACAGTAAGCAGAACACTCTTTTCTTTGTGTACTATTAGGTAATTTTAGACTGGCGGTAGTAAATGGGTGTAAGATGAGGGAGTCTCGCCTAGGAGATGCAAAACATAGAAAGCGAATAATTAAGGACAAAAGAGTTTCAAGCCATCTTCAAAAGCAGGCAAAAAATAGTCTGAAACATACTTGCACTTGCAATTGTAACGATTTCAGGTACTCAATTGCATCGTCTAACATTGAAGCTTTGTCTGACTGAAATTCAAGAAAACAGTAATATGACGAGTGTCAATCAGCTTTTCTATAAAATGGCATTTCCAAGGCAGAAACATAACTAAGACTTCAGTGCATCAAAACCTTGTTGCAACGTGGTATGAGTTCCTGCAAAGCCCTCATCTTTTCATTAATCCTATCTCGACGCCTCTGCACTCAACATTGAGAATTGTGTGTACAGTCAGAACATGATAAACAATAAAACAACCCAGCAGAATGAATAATCACAAACGTAAATACCCTTTCCGAGAGATTATGGACTTCTGCAGCACGAGATCTCTTTGTAGATGAACCACGGGCTTGCTTCTTTGTATCAGCAGACTCTAAGTCAATGTCCTATGATAGCAGAAAGCCGTTCATCGCATAAATTTTAAGGTATGAGCCACTAATTAGAATACCAAGTTCCATGGAACCATTTTCACGAGTATAGAAAAAGAGAATTTAAGTCCATCCAATCCCTTCACATATGTGAATAACAGTCATTCTTTGGTAACACAAAATGCACTAGTGACGAAACCATGTAAGAAGGTGGTAATATTTTATCACTAGAAGCAACTTTTTGCAAATATCACTGTTACTTCTATGTTTTCACTGCTCAAAAAGAAAACATGGAGAAAATGTTTAACAAACACAAAAATGCTAACAAATAACCAAAATTCAAACAATAAGTACTGATAATTCTCTAACAGATTACCTTTAATGGAAACTTCACATGTAAAATCTAATTTCATATATGTAATATCTATAACAATGTGATGGTCACAATATCAGACCATATATGTTTGATATCAGCAAAAGAAATTTTGTTAAGATTATGAATCACAAGGATGGAGAATATCGACCAGTAAAGAATGCAGATTCGGTAGACTTATACTTTCTCCTCTATATTTTTTTTTGCTTTTATCAGGATCCAAGAGAATTAGAACTGAGTTACAGCATTAAAAGATTACTTATCCAACAGTGATGTTGTTGGTATGGGTTTGTTTTTTAGTAAATAAAATGTACTATCCTTTTTCTGATTTTTATTTTAAATAAATGATACTCAACAAAGCTAAACCAGTTATATCAATAAACAATCAGCATACTTTTCCACATATGATGTATACTAGGACCAAACTAAACTACATATAACAATATTAATACGAAGCGCAATTAAAAAGCAAAGGAACTCTTCAGTTTCAATATCCTCACCCAGCATCCATTATTAAACAGGACACCGGACTATAGTCTCTCCCAAAAACATTTCCATTCAAGTTAAGAGTGTTACTTAATCTCATTTCTCAAAAACCACTAACAGGCTTTCCTTATTCCTGAATTCTCCTTCTGGCAAACAATATAACATAATATAACGCTCCCTTGTTGCACAAAATTTGTCCTTTGCTGAATTATACACCGACAGGCAAAACAAGCACCCAAACCATCCACAAGATAGTCTTGTTTGGTTGTGCCAAGTGCAATGAATCATATTTCCAACTTTGTCAAGGACAAAAGCAGGTATCACACTCATTTAGACATAAGATATTATCTATAAACTAATAGTGCTGTTGCAGTAACCCCATAAGAGATATGCTTCACCTGTGCCCTATGCTTATATTCATGTCTAATGTAATTTATTACAAGAGCGCATCTAATAATCATTCACAAATTAAATCTAGGTACACAAATTTGTAACCACAAGGTCATGAGTTTGAATCTCAACCCTCTTGATTTGAGCCGATCAAACTATGATCAACCCTAGACTGGTTTATCTTCTTGTGATCCTTTTACCAACTAGGATAAGGATGCGGGATTTACACAGTGCACACTACCAGACGGTTAGTTTCCCTAGACACCCAAAAAAATTAAATCTAGCCATATCCATGATAAAAAAAAAATACTTTTAAAAGGCTTGAAAAATCACACACTATATGGTCATGTCACAATTATGTGTCACATTAATTACAATCTATCTTTGAATACCAAAGTTTGATATCACAAGGCACACAAAGACAATGGCAAAGAAAGAGTATAAAATGACTATTGATTTAGAGGGGTCTCTGTTCATTTTTAATGGCCATTAATATTCTTTGGCATGTAATGGAAGGCAGAAATCTTCCCACTGCGTGTCAACAGTAATTTTCTGCAAAGAAAACTGTCATCTTGAAGGTTTTTTACTGTGGCTACTGGCTAGTTGGTAACTCTATGCCTGTATTGACCTAGTCGTAGACTTTGCAGTGACCAGTAAAAACATCTTTCATGGTTTACAATGATACACGTGTCAGAACCCTGATGCACTAAGATTCCACGTGTACGGCAGAAGTAAGCGTTGTGCCAAATTGCTACCATGCACCGAAAGAAGAGCAAAACTGCTTACCTCACTGTGACCCTCCGTGTCGTCCGTTTCTCTTCCTTTACGCTTCCGATCCGTCGCTGTTGGCGCCGGCTTCTGTGGCGGCTCCGCAGTGGCGCTGGCTCCTGAGCCGCCGGGAGATGACGTCATCGTTTGTTCACACGTCATCATTTCCCTATTGCCGGTGGACGTGCCGGTGGCTACAGTGCCGCTTACGGTGCCGCACCCTACATTCCCGCCAGAAACCGGCGCCGCACTTTCTGCGACGCGTGAAACTATAGATTCAGCTTTCACCATCGGAGTCTCGTTGGAGTCCACGACCGTCGATTCTCTCGCAGCCTGGCTCGAGCTCGAGGGTCCAGGTTCGATCCTAGCCCTAGGCAGCCGTGAAAAATGGCCGAAATTCTGTACACGTGGCGCGCCTTCGAGGTCGGTGCGTTTCGCCGGAGGTATAATAGGTGGCCTTGGAGTTAGCGGCTGATGCATCGGAAGCTGGCGGATCTCAGATACGGGCGGACGGATTTCGCGCGGTGGCGCGGCGGTGGTTGGGGCGGCGTAGACGGGAGAAGACGAAGCTGGTGGATACAGCAAATCGGCGTAGAGATCACGGTCAAACGAGGGCTCTTCGAGAGGGTAGTGAAGCCAAGACGCCATCTCATCCTCCTGCATGAACACATGCTGATTCGCCGCCGTTTCTTCCCCCGCCGGCCGAATCTCCTTGGTGACAGGCTGCTCAGCCGGAATCGCCGCATCCCCGGAAAAGTGAGATTTATGTAAAGATCTATGGTTTTGACTATGCACAACAACTTGACCGTTCTGCCATAGCAGCTCCATGATATCCTCTTCAGCCCTATAAAATCAAATCAAAACCCCCAATAACTTCCATCACAAATCCAAACGCAACTCTCACAAAGAGAAGAGAGAGAGAGAGCAGAAAACTTACATTGTAGACTTCTTATGCCTGGTTAAACCAGAGGAAGAAGTAGCGGTGGGAGGAAGATTGAAGTCCTCATCCATATCGAAATCCGGAACGCAATGATTCATCGTCTCTGCAACTCTAAAAAGCAACTAAAAATAACTTCCTTCTGTTATTTAAACCTAAAATTCACATCCATCACTTCCATCCAGAACATCACGATTATGCTCGGAAGAACAACAACTAACTACCTAGCTTCCCAGATTCACCGGTCCACAACACCCCACCGACGAAGGATAGCTGTTCTGGAGTTGTGGATTTCGATTTTTTTTAGTTTTAATTTAAACTTTTCTCGGATTGTGTGTTAATGGCGCTCGACAGCCATAGATAAGGAGGGGAGGAGGGTTCAGATTCAGAGTAGAGTAGAGTATAAAAGCTTGTAGCTTAGCTTGGTCGACCCGAATTACAGGGTGCCCTGATTAAAGACGAAAATGATTAGGACGGCTTGAAGCTAGCGGACACTGTTTATCTCCATCTGTCCCCCTCCCCACCGTTTCCCATTGACATCTTTCATTTTTTTTTGAATTTATTTCTCCTGCATCCATACTTGTACACGCATCTCTCTTAATTCATCACCTCTCACTCTTTGCCTATTTATATCCAAATGTTATTTTTAGTACATACAAATATAGATAATGATGAAATTGATAAGCATTACTTGGTTAAATTGATTGTATATTATTATTATTATATAATTTTTTTTAACTTGATAATACCAGTTTTATCGGATTAATTTTAAATTCACAGGATTTCACCTCTAGAATTCAATCTAGACCTTCCAGCATCCTCACCGATTTTACGAACCAACGATAAACTCCCACGAGATATTATTACTATTATAGTTGAGTACATGATTTAGCCAAATCAATAATAATGAATTTGATGCGGGGCCAAAGACTTTGTGGTTTAGTGGCACCCGGTTTCCACTTCCACATGGAGGGGAGTGGGTTCGAGCCTCAGTCTTCAATAAGTTGAGAAAGTAGTTATAAACAGATACTACATTGTAATAGAGTCGGTAGCTATGAACAGATACTACATTGTAATAGAGTCGGTAGTACTCAAAAAATATTAACATAGGCTAAATTTTTTGAGGCTCGATATTTGTTCTCATGATAAATTTCATCTCTGCGATCAGTTTAATTATCTATGCGGGTCGCTCTTAACTTCTCTGTGAGCAACGACCGGAATTAAAGCAATTAAATGGTGGTGGCAAAAGTAATTTCCACCTCAATTAAACACGCTTGTTATTGGTTTTCAAAAAAAAATAATAAAAAATAAAAAAAAACACGCTTGTTATTTTTTAATGAAATTTCTTTACAAATCATTATTAGAGTAATAAAATTATTTCAATCTCACTAATGTCACTCTACAAATCATGATTAGAAGACTGCCGCAAACTCAAAAATCAAATCATCAAATATAATATACATCACTTTAATTGGATAGAGTACAAACAGATAAGTTAAGTACAGTGTTACTAGTATCTAATCATATGATTCATATTTAATGAGGGGAAAACATTAAATGGATTGAAACATCAAATCCACTGCTAAGTTGGGTGATTCAAATTATAATGATGTTTCCTAATCAAATGCCTATTGGCGGGGCCCAACACAAAAGACAGCCATGTGTACGGTGTATCTATATTCGATTCTTGGATAACATTATCTCATACGCACATATATTTTATATGGAAAATGGCAAGTGTATTGTTTGAACTATAATTCACATCACTCATGTGATATTTGGTTCAAAGAATAAAATAAAGGGAGTAGAATAAAATTCTAACAAAAATAGAATAAGAGTTGATATATGTAATACCTCTGGGTATATTTACCTATACGTACAGCATACCTGCTCGGTATTCGATTAAGTCACCATGAAGAACTATTCTCGAGTTTAACCGACCTCATAACTAGGGTTGTAAACGAATCAAATCGAGTCAAATACTTCAGTATTCGATTCGAATTGATTATTTTGATGAGTATTCGAATTCGAATTCGTTTAGTGTTCGAATCCTAAATTCCGATTCGTATTCGATTCGACCAATTTATTCGAATATTCGAATTCGAAATGACTATCTTATTTTTTTCTAAATTTTTTTAATAAATTAAGATAAAATATAACAAAAATTATCGCGGCCGTGAAGATTGTTGCCTTCGCCGAACACAGTGACCGTGAGGAGTTGGTGCACTGCCTTGCTGAGTTGCTCTCCTTGTTGCCGTACTTCCTTGCCACGATGGTGGTCTGCCGTGAAAAGGGAAGGACAAGAAGAGGGCGAAGCAGTTGGTGGAAGAGGCGAAGTTGGGAACTGCGGCTGCCCTGTTCTCACTTTTATTTTAGCTTAGGGTTTATGCCTTTACTAGTTTAGTTTCTTTATATATATATATATATATATATATTCGAATATTCGAATACTATTCGAATCGAATCTATCCTGATTTGTATTTGGATTTGAATAACATTCGAATCAAAATGTGTATTCGAAATATTCGAATTCGAATATAACTATTCGAATTCGAATCACGAATCGAATCAAAATTATTTGATTTGTTTACACCCCTACTCATAACTGATCGATCCAACTTAAATTTAGAGACCGAGTTTAGGCTTGACTAGCAATACTATTCACCCTGCCTTAAGACCCGCTCCAACCTTTTTAGGTCAAGATGAATTTTCAGACCCAGTCTACTTAGAAAGCTAAGCCTAACTCATTTATTTCAACTCAATCACAGTAGAAACGAGGACATCAGGAACCTTAACACATGTGGGGGAATCAACGAAGCCTCCAACCTCTTATTATGCATGGATTACACTTGTCGCGCATGCTGACCCTCCGGCATGTGCTGATTGTGCTCCTCCACTCTATAAATACCATATTTAATGCGAGGAGGATGTACTCTTGGCATTTTTACCTACCACACTATAGCTCAGAACTCTCTAACCTCACGACGTTTACTGAGTTCAAGACTTAAACCAACAAGCAAACTATAATAAGCACCCGAATACGATCCGAATCCGATCCATCGATTTGTACGTATTTGGGCCATCACTGTGTATTTAATTACACGATCAAAATTAAAAGAATATGAATATTATTCTATTGTTTGATTCATAAGAAAAATAAACATGAAATCTACAATACTAATAAGAGCCAAAGAGAGTTAGGCCTAAA
>CM008338.1:22049821-22061661 GCA_002525835.2 Ipomoea batatas | reverse complement strand
CAAAATAATGTGTAACTCCCTTGCCCCTAATGGTGGATTTGCTAATACTATGTGGTGTATATTTCCATACCTTTAGTGATGTGTTTTTTTGGTGATGCATATCTAATGATGCATATTTGTGTGGTGCATTTTCTAACAGGTGTATATTTGTATATATAGTGGTGCAACCGCACTGACCGCGCATTGAGGGCGACTACACCTAATTATGACCTAATTATGACTCTATATATATATATATAACTGCAAGAAAGTGTGCAATAACGGTTGGAATTGTGCACAGTAGTTGTAACAAGAAAAGCAATGTTGTATTGATGAAGAAGAAGACTTACAGAATGAAGGAGTACAAAACGAATCAATGAGAAGCTATTGCGAAGTACAGTATATGTATATATGGGAGATAATGCAGTTACAATAGACTAAAGGGAGAAAAGACACTAACACCCCCTTCTCACTTGTCACCTTTCTCACCACCTTCGTTCCTCTCTGCTATGTGAACGGAGAAAAGACACTAACCTCAGACATAACACTACTGAACGGAGCGTATGTTAACCTGAAGATCACACCTAAGCCGCCGCGCTTTCTCGACCACTTGGTCGGCGATTTCGAGGCCGGTTACGGCGTCAATAGGCCAGTCGCGCAGCCCTTCGCATAAGATGAAAATGCGAGAGTCGTCTCCTGACTTCTTCGCCAGTAAGTCGTCGCTTAGGCATATGGTTCGTGACTCTATCTCGTATTCCTCCTCCTCGTCAATCCAAACCTCGACAACCTGGTGAGAGAAGCGGACATGGACGTGAGGCGGCCTAGACGGTTCAGAAGAGGCCACGGCGCAAGGAAACGGAGGATACGGCATCACGGAGAAGCTTGTGAGATAGTCGGAATCGGCGTCCATTGATAGCACCTGTGAACTTAATTTCTCTTTGTCTGAAGATAGCCGCTTACAGTTCGTAAGATTTATAGTTGCGGAAAACTCGAAACCCTAGAACGGGAAAGATCCGTTGGTTGTTTCCTAAATCCTTATTTGATTCGAACTAGCTATAAGTTTTAATTCTAAGTTTCAATTCTTGGCCCACAAGTCAACAGAAATCTTAATTTATTAGTTGATCTAATATATATATATATATATATTTATTTATTTATTTATTTAGGCAAAAACTTGTGTGAAACCGTCTCACCATGAGATGGGTCGGGTCGGGTCAAGATGCATGTGTAACACTTATATGAACAAATGTCATACACTCATACTTATATGCATGCTCAAATGTAATACTAATCAGGAATAAAATTTTTGTTACTTAACGGTAAATGTGATACTTTTAAGGGAAAATACAATACTTTTATATTTCGATTTAAAAGTATTACATTTTTCCTCAAAAGTATTATATTTTCCCTTATAAGTAAGGATCACTTGTCAACATTACTTATTATGAAAAAATGTATTACTTTTTTCTCTTATAAGTAACAAAAATTGTATTCTTGATTAGTGCTATATTTGAGCACATAAGTATGACATTTGCATGGTGCTTCGACCCGACCCGTCTCACAAATAAGGATACGTGAGACGGTCTCACACAAGTGTGACCCTTTTATTTAATACATGGATTGCTCGTTAACATTTATTTAGTCAATGTGATTAATCGCCTTTTTTTTTTTTAAAGATTTTATGGCTGTACTAAATCTAAAATATAAAAACATAATAAATGTGAATAAAGGTTGTACCCCTCATTTATGTTCGTATTTTTCGTTAAATTTTTTTGTACATTATGCTATAAAAATTGTACTACATAATATTTTGGATAAATATAACCCTACCTTTATAACTTTCGTTATCTTTTCCACTATTCTTACTATGCACATGCATCCACCATATATTTTCTTATCTTCTTCAATAATAATAATAATATATACACATTAAATATTAAATTTATATGTTAGTTATTTTTTAAAATATAAATATCCAATTTATAAAAATATTTTACATTATTATTATTATTATTATTATTATTATTATTTACTATATTAAAATTTAAATAAATTTAAAATTTTAATATAAAATACTAATATTGGGTACCTATTTTTGCGCATCGCACATAAGAAAAACTATTTCTACTATACTAATAAGAGCCAAAAAGAGTTAGGCCTAAAATGGGTAGAAAAAACGGCGGTCAAATTATTTAATCAAATGGGTGGTTCAGATGAATTATTTAATCAAATAGATGGTTAAGATAATTCAGATTAATATTATTAATAGAGATTACCTAATTTAACCTTACTTTTATGATTATCTGTTAAGTTTTCCGTTAAATATTTTTTTCTCCGTTAATATTCTGTTAACTTTTAACTTACATATTAATTTCTATAAGAAAGGTCTTAGGTTCGAACCTCATCTCAATCAAATTTGACATAATTAAGTTTTTCACTCTATTTTACTCTTATTAAATTAAATAAATTAGTAGTTACACCAAAAAATGATACATAAATTCAACATTCAATTACCCATGTATAAACTTCTCCTATATAATCTTGCATTAATATACTTTCAAATATTTATTTAAATATAAACATTGGGCATTAACTCATTCGCGCAATACGCGTATAAAACTAGTTATTTTTATAAGATAGAATCTATGCAACAAGTCAAACTAAATAGTAAATACTCAATAGGTGTGGCCCTCCCAAGTGAGAGGTCACAGGTTCAATCCTCAGTGGGGGCATTGACTCGTTGTTCTTCGTTGAGAAAGTATATATGAACAGATACTACATTCTAACAGAGTAAATAGTATTTAAAAAAAAAAAAAGAGTAAGTAAATACTCAATAAGATTGAATTGTGTAATAATTGATAATATGACATGACTATGCTAAATCAGCAATAAATTTGGGAGGTAATGAAAACCCTTTACTCAATACTCAATATATAATTGTATAAATATATTAAATGGATTTCAAAATAGGTTCAATTTGGATACTTACCGGTAGTGGCAATTTAGTTTGGAACGAGTAAAAGTAATACTCCGTATATATCAAAAATAGTAATCCAAAATTCAAACATACTAAGTACAAATTATCAAATATTAGTTGACTTTACAACTAACTCTTCAGTTGGCTCATTTTCTTAACATGATGAACAATCAACTGTATAGTTAATATTTGGAGAACAAGTATAAAATATTGTATAATTAACTTTTGGACACAATCCGTCATTGCTTGGAAAATATATTTCTAGTGCATTGAAATATTATTTTTTGGTGCACTAGACATATATTTTAAGTGCTTCCAAGCACTAGAAATCGAAATTAGAATTATGTTGAAGCATATTAATTTCTTAGAAACATGAAACTAAGGAACATATTGAATATTGTAAGAAAACTCAAGTTAGAGATAATTGTAAGACAAAGAACAATTGCGGCAAACAACAAATCTGCAAAGTAGAGAACAAGTCATAAGAAAATCAATTAAAAAAATCAAACGGTGTTCGATATACAAGAATCCATTACTGTTCAGTTATTCAGTATATTACGGTTCAAAAAAATCGAACCAAATTTTCGACCCCTATACATCCATATATTATATACGGAGTATATCTGTAAAAAGAATAAATTAATAATAGCCTTAAAAGAATTTTTTTTATAAAAAGGTAATTTATCACATTAACCATTGGAATGTCAATCAGGCCAACTAGTTTGATTTTGAGCTAATTCTAATGCATTGTCGGGTCTATCAATTTTGACTTATTATTATTTTTTTTGTAAGTAGAAGAGGAAATAATCCCGGATCATTAGCTGATCCTCACGATATTGCCATCACCCAGCAAGCCAAGCTCATCCTGGCGCAACAGCTTCTCAATCTCCCTGGATGGCCTCTCGATCCATCTGTAGTTTTCTTCATGATTGCATGCGCCTTTAACTAGAGCGTCCGCCACCTTGTTTTGTTCTCTCGGAATGTGTCGAAGATTGATCTCCCAATTACGTCTCTTCCATGCTCTACACATGTCAATGAGGTTCGTAGCAGGTCCGTCGTACTCTTCGTTGCCATTGATAAGGTCCACGGCTTTGGCACAATCGGGCTCCATCTCTACCCTTCGATAGCCAAGCTCCCACGCTTTCTGCATACCGGTATGGATTCCCCATACCTCTGCTTCTAGAGCCTCACACCTACCAACCGGCTTGGTGAAAGCCCCTAAGAACAGCGCGTCTGTGTCTCGAAAAACACCACCACTCGTAGCCTGCTCGTCCCTATCAGAACGGCCATCAGTGTTGATTTTAATCCATCCTGCTGCTGGAGGTTTCCATGGCTGATTCCTCCTGTTGTCTCCTCTTTTCTCTTCTCTTGGTCCTACGCTTCTTTCAAGGGCCTCTTCAATCTCTTTGAACTTGCATTGCAACCAATCGATCTTGTCTTTGATATCTCTCTCCACCCCATTAAAAATGAAGTTGTTCCGCCACTTCCATATCCACCACGCTGTGACCGCGAACCTTGCACTCCTCGACTTCCTTCTTTGCTCTCTTTTGCTCCCTGCTAGGTTAGTATTCAACCACTCATCAAAATCCATAGAAGAATGCGTACCTATATTCTCCATGCTGATCTTATCCCATACTTCCGCTGCTGCCGGGCACGTGCGGATGGTGTGTTCGATGCTCTCCGCATTAGCTCCACAGATAGTGCAGCGCTCATCCTGCGTGAAACCTTGCTTCTTCCTCTCCGTGTTGCACATGATCCTTTTGTGTTTAACGAGCCATATGAAAGCCCGAATCCTGTTCGGCACCCGTAGCTTCCACACATTTTTCCACCCTTCACCAGAGACGTTATTATGCCCTCTTCTAGTTAGTTCGTACGCAGATTTCGTCGAGAATGTATTATCTTTGGTGTGCCCCCAACCTATTAAGTCGTTCTTACGGTCATCGCTAAGAAGGACCTTGGCAGCCACCTTCGACCGTTTCTCGGGATGAATCGCAACATCTATTCGGTTCCAGTCCCATGTACCCCCTGTGCTCCAGAAGTCAGCCACTTTCATATCATCTTCTTCTTTGTTGAGAGGTCCAATCAGCCATTCCCGAAGTGGTTCGTTTCCAGCCCATCGATCTTTCCAAAAGCTGGTATCTTTACCATTCCTCACTGTTTTCCTTATCCCATTATTGATAACTGGCGCCGCAGCACATATTCCTTTCCAAACATTTGAGTCCATGCGTTTTCTTTTGATGATATTAACGCATGCACCTTCTTTCATGTACTTGCATGTGATGACTTTGGCCCATGTTTTGTTTCCCTTCTTCAGGACTCGCCACCCAAGTTTAGTGAGTAAAGCGATATTCATGTTCCTCATGGACTTAAGTCCAAGGCCACCTTCATCTTTAGGTAGCGTAACCGTGTCCCACTTAACCAAACTAACCTTCCTCTTTGTGCCATCGCCACCCCAAAGGAAATTTCTTGTACTCTTATCAATGGTATCACAAACACCCTTCGGGATTAGCATGGTTTGCATTGTGTAGGATGGAATCGAATTTAACACTGACTGGATCAGCACTTGTCTTCCGGCCAGGCTAAGGAATCTCGTCTTCCATCCTTCTAGACGACTTTGAACTCGGTCCATTATACTCTTGCAGTGGTCCTTGGTAATTCTCCCATGGAGCGACGGGACTACCAAGTACCTCCCTAGATCCGTTGTCCTGGGAATGCCCGCCATCTCAGCCAACTGCTCCGCTTTTTCACTGCACACATTATTTGAAAAGAAAATATTGGACTTCAATTTATTGATTTTTTGTCCAGAAAACTTACAGAAAGTGTCGAGGCACTCCATAACATTGCGAACTTGGTCCTCCCCTGCTTCAGTGAATAGAACCATGTCGTCAGCGAAGAATAAATGTGATATTGTTGGACCATTTTTAGACGCCTTGATTCCTTTCCAGCGCCCCTGAGACACTGCTTTGGATATGATGTGGCCAAGGTGTTCAATGCAAAGAACAAAGAGGTATGGTGATATGGAATCCCCCTGTCGCACCCCTCTCTCCGGCTTAAAGCTATCAAGCTTTCTTCCATCCCAAAGGATAGACATGCTAACCGTTTCTACACAGTGCATTATGTTTTTAATCCAGCTATCATTCAAGCCGGCCTCCTTAAGCGTTGAGCGAATAAAATTCCAATCCAACCGATCATATGCTTTCTCCAAATCAATTTTCAAGACCATGTAGCCTGTCCTACCCTTCTCAGTTCGAATAGTGTGTAGGACTTCCTGATAAATCACTATGTTATCTGTAATTTGTCTATCCGCCACAAAGCTACTCTGGTTGGGGCATACGAGGTCCGGCATAATGCATTTAAGCCTGTTCGTCATGACTTTTGTGATCGCCTTGTATGCTACATTGCATAGACTGATAGGTCGGAACTGTGTTATTTTTTCCGGGTTCGGCACTGTGGGAATAAGGACGATGTTCGTCTCATTAAGATTTTCCGGGAGCTTTCCTTCCGCAAAGAATTTCGCCACTAGGTTGTACATGCAATCTTCTACATTGTGCCACGATTTCTGGTAAAACATGGCATGGAAACCATCCGATCCTGGTGATTTGAGAGGCCCCATTGCCATTATTGCTTCTTTGACCTCATATTTGGTGATGTTCCTATTCATTAAATTCCATTTCCCTTCTTCGATTCTGGGAAAGAAACCAGTAAGATCATTTGCAACTTCCACCTCGTTATCTTTAGCGTATAGCATCTTATAGTAGTCTTGCACCATGCTCTCAACTATCTGCTTATCTTGAATCCATTCCTCGTTATTATTTTTGAGGCCATGAATTCTGCTTTGAGCTCGTCGGACCATAGTCGCCGCATGATAGTATTTGGTATTGAGATCCCCCGACCGAATCCAGTCTTCCTTTGATTTTTGAAACCACTTTAGTTCTTCTTGGTGTAGAACTTCGTCAAGTTCTGCCCATAATTTCCTTTCCAGCTTAATAAGTCCATTGTGTGGTTGATTTCCCATGCTCCGTTGGATCCCGTCGATTCTTGCCATCAGAATCCGTTTCCTTCTTTCGATGCTCCCAAATTCAATTCGGCTCCATTCCTTACATCTGTTTTGCATGTTCGCTAAGTTTTCCATGATGGTCCTGTTGGTATACCAGTGTCGTTCAACCAACTTCGGGAAAGCGGGATGTCGACTCCACGCTGCTTGGTATTGGAAATTAAATCTTCTTGGAGACTTGACGTCCGTTCCAATCTCGATTAGGAGCGGAGAGTGGTCTGAGCATATCCTCGGCAGGTGCGAGACCTTGGTTTCCAGGTGTTTCGTGATCCACTCCACATTGCAGAGAGCTCAGTCGAGTCTAGCTCCGGTGAAGGTAGCGCTATGTCTTCCTCTTGTCCACGTAAACCTGGCACCAAAAAAACCCATATCAATTAACCCTTCTTTGAAAATCCATTACCTCATACCTGTGCATCTATGATTATGGAAGTTGTCTTGGTTGCTAACGTCCTCCATACAAGTCACCGCATTATAGTCCCCCACTGTGAGCCACTCTTCACTTAAAGGGAATCTATCATTTGAAAGACTTTCCTAGAGCTTGTTCCGAAGGCTGTGAGATGGGCTGCCATAAACAAACGACACCCGTCCCCACTTCTTGTCACCTTTGGTAATACTGGTCAAGATATATTGCGGGTTAGTGGCGATAATGTCCACTGAGATGTTATTACGCCAAAGGAGCCAAATGCCTCCACTGAAGCCAACGGCTTCGACTCTGACCCAATTGTCGAACCCAAAGCTTTTACAGACCTTATCTGCAACATCGCCTGAGATTCTAGGTTCCAAAAGGCTAACTACATCTGCCTTAACGTTATTTACTAAGAGGAGGAGAGCCCGTCTAAAACCTCTAGATGCGGCCCCTTGACAGTTCCAGCTCAGTATCTTCATAATCACGAAACAAAGGAAAGAAGACACACAGACCACAGCTCGGCCCATTTTGACTTATTATTTTTATTATTGGGTTGGAGATTCTTGGCTCTAACCATAAAACCATGGGTTGTCGTGCTTATAAGTCAGTTCAACTAAAACGGTTGACATTTTCAAATTAATTAATATTCTAAACTTTCAATTCTAATAAACTAACGCATTTACAATAACAAATATAAACTTATACATCATCCAATCAATCTAAACCTTAATTTACATTTTGAAATTTCCACTAAAAATAACTAATATACTATTCTCAAAAAAAAATAACTAATATACTTGCACTATAATATAATATAATATTTTATTTTATTTATAGTAAGTTTTTAATTTTCATCATTCATTTTCATAAAAATATTATTTTATTTGTAATAAATTAATAAATATATTATTATAAATTTATTTAACGTTTTAATAAAAAAATATTAAAGATGAGCTCACATATATAATAATAAACTTAATATATATTTTGTTGTATGTCACTTCAGTAATAGAGAATAGTTAGACAGAAACGGAATCCCGCATCGCAGAAAGATTTCTTTTAATGAATTATTCATTTCAAACCCTTTTTATTTGATTTCAATTTTAAATAAGGCGTATCTTGCTCAGACCAATAAATAGAGCTGAGGTTATAGTTAAAGCTGCTAATAAAAAACCAAAATAACTAGGTAGAGTAAGCATGAAGGGGCTAAATGAAATATGTTATTTTTATACATATGTTTCTAAAGCATTTACGGAAGTTTCTATTTTTACAAAAAAAAAAAAAAAAGGAATATACGAAAAAATACCAATTGAAAAAAGAAGTTGAATGGAAAGTTAAGTGACTTAGACTATTAGGCTAGCCCACTAAATTTAGAGTTAGTCTGTTCGGGCCACTAATTAAGCTTATTGAGTTAATTTTTGATCAGGTTAAAATATTTTAGCCCTAATCTTAATTTTTGTTTTTATCTTTATCAAATTAGTCCATCAATTTCAGGTTAAGATTGACATCCCAGTTAACCTTACAAAAATCTCTACAATTTTAATAAGAGCCAATAAAGTTATGGTTATAACGGGAACAAAAAAATGTTGGTAGTAATAATCTATTCAGTAAATGGTTCAGATTAAGGCTGTCAAAGCGGACCGACCCGCCCCATTAGGCCCGTCCCACCGCGGGCCTAATTTTTGGCGAGCTTTTGCGGGTCGGCCCCTTAGGTTGCAAGTGGATTTTCAAAAAGAAAATGAAAGTTGATGGTTGAATCGACAAATTTAAAGCCAGGCTTGTCGCACAGGGCTTTAAACAAAAAGAAGAAGTTGACTTCTTTGACACTTATGCGCCAGTAGCAAGGATTGCTACTATTAGATTGTTAATTGCTATTTCGACTATACACAATCTAGTAATTCATCAAATGGATGTTAAGAATGCATTCTTAAATGGTGAATTAGAGGAGGAGGTTTACATGAAGCAACCTGAAGGTTTCGTGGTTGCAGGACAAGAGCATAAGGTTTGCAAATTAATTAAGTCACTTTATGGCTTAAAATAGGCCGCTAAGCAATGACATGATCGATTTGATCATGTGGTGCTAGCTAATGGGTACATAATAAATCAGTCTGATTAATGCATCTACAGTAAATTTAATAACCAAGGACAATGGGTTATTACAGAGTATTTGTTTATATGTAGATGACATGCTGATTTTTGGAACTTATCTAGAAAAGGTTAAAGAAACTAAGGAGTTTCTTAGTTTCAGTTTCTCCATGAAAGATTTAGGAGAAGCAGAAGTTATTCTTGGAATAAGAATAACTAAAGTACAGGATGGTGTTAGATTAACACAATCTCATTATATTGAGAAAGTGTTAAAAATGTTTAATCACTTGACTGGTTCTCCAGTTTCTATTCCTATGGATCCTTCATTGAAATTAATTCCGAATGAAGGTGATTTGGTTTCAGAGTTGGAGTATTCTAAAGTGATAGGATGCCTAATGTATGCAATGACAAGTACGCATCCGAAAATTGCATTTGCAATAGGGAAGATGAGTAGATACACTAGTAACCCTAGTGCAATGCATTGGATGGCATTAAAAAGAATATTGAAATATTTGAATAAAACCGTTAATTATGGTTTATTATATTCAAAAGATATTTCCTGATGCCAGTTGGATATCAAATCAGGAAGATTATTCATCAACTAGTGGATGGGTTTTTCTGCTTGGAGGAGGTGCAAATTTCCCCCAAATTATATTGTGGACCATGATCATAGCTGAAACTGCAGTTGTGTTGAACGGATAGTGCAGTTGTGTTGACAAGATACTACAGTTGTGTTGAAAGGAAACGGCAGCTGCGGGGACCAGAAACCGTTCATCCGTTCAACACAACTGCAGTATCCTTTCAACACAAATGCACTATCCGTTCAACACAACTGCAGTTCCAAACGGATGACACGGCCTCTGTTCCGTGTAATTGCAGTTTCCTTTCAACACAACTGCAGTATCTGTTCAGCACAACTGTAGTATCAGTTCAACACAACTGCAGTATCAGTCATGATCCATGGTCCACGGTATAACGACTGGCAATCTCCTGGGCTTCTATAAGGCAAAGTTGCATTTCAGTTTCAAATATGGCATCTGAATTTATTGCATTAGCTTCTGCATGCAAAGAAGCTGAGTGGCTAAGGAATTTAATTATGGAAATTCCAATTTGGCCAAAACCGATGTCGCCAATTTTGGTACATTGTGACAACGCTACTACACTGGCTAAAGCATATAACAACGTTTATAATGGCAAGTCAAGGCACATAGGCATGCGACATAGCTATGTGCGGGAGCTCCTAAGTAATGGTGTTGTAGCACTACACTTTGTACGGTCCCGGTTCAATTTAGCGGATCCGTATACTAAAGCCTTGGCAAGAGACATGGTTTTAAGACATCGGAAGGGATAGGTTTGAAACCAGAGTCTAGTCAAGAGGTGAAGGAAAACACAACTCACGCCTAAGTTATTACGTTAGGTCTTGAGTTCAATGTTGATGAGTACTTCATTGATTGGCTGCAAGTACTAAATAAAAGGTATCCCTAAAGTCAGTACTTGGTCTGCATGGTTGTAGGGTTGAGTTTTACTCTTAACTAATCTTTTGAAAAAATGCTTGGTGCAAGGCATGATATAAAATATTAGTCTATGTGAGCATGAGGTGTGGCCGCTTCAACAAGGTTTGGGTTTGGCTTGGATATGCTCATGAAAGGATACGGACGCAGGGCCTTTAATAGTGTCAAGTTTTTTGAGTTGTTGTGACTGTAAAACTTGTGTGTATTTTACCTACATTTCTTCAAAGAGACTGCGTGATTCAAGGTTCGTCCATCACTGCAATCCGAATTGATATATCGCGTATTATACTATGTGAAAGTTCAATCTCTAAGACACTTTCATTTATGCATGAGTTTTGGATTTATCTTGGTACAGTATTAATTTTTACTATGTAAATGGAGGAGAAATGTTGGACATTTATATAGTAATGGAGATTAATATTTCAGATGGACTACAATGAAAGCTTAAATAATATTTGGAGTTGTGAAGTTATGAATATTATTTTAGTTTAGTAGAAAGGTAATTGAGAAGTATATTGGATTAGCCGAATTCATGAATGGTCGAGTACATGGCCGAAGCCATGAGAATGGACGAATTCATGAAGCCGAGTTCATGACTTGAAATTACGTTGGCCGAATTCTTTTTGATTACGAATTCGTGAGTGGTCGAATTCATGAATTATACGAATCCATGCTTAATGAATTGGGCCGAATTCTTAACGCAATAGTGAATGGCCGAACTCTTGCATGGATGAATTTTGGCCGAATTCTCAATTAAGAATTCGTGGCCAGAATGTTTCATTGGGTGCTATGCTGGTAATGCTGCTGCATAGGTTTTTTTTTTTTTTT
>CM008338.1:21978237-21992710 GCA_002525835.2 Ipomoea batatas | reverse complement strand
CTTTAAAACATGTAGGGCCACGAACTATATTAAGAAGGCATCTAAGATAATATAGCTCAACAGTTCCTGGCGATACGTAAAAAATATGACCAATTGAAAATCTCATCTTCCTTGGGTGCCACTCTCTAATGTCTTTCTTCCAAGCAAACTTAGTTGGCATTTCAATATAACTTAACAAGCTGGCATTTTCTTATTTCTTATTTGCATCAAACCAGCCTAAGAACATGCTCTGACCAACCATATATCTATTCATGACCTCAGTGATATTATCATCATCATGGAGTACAACAGTCTGACAATCAGGCAAATGAAACTGTAGGTAGGAACAAGAGAGCAGTTTTTTCATATATTGAGGATAAAATCAGACAGAGAATTGATTCATGGAATAAGAAACTTCTACCTCAGGCGGGTAAGGAAATTTTGTTGAAGAGTGTGGCCTAGGCAATGCCTACTTTTTCGATGAGTGTGTTTTTTTTTTACTTCTATCAATGCCTACTTCTAGATTGTCATTGTTTGACTTTCCAAGGAAATACTCGTAATTTCTCCTATGCTACTATTCTTGCCATCGGTAAAGGCCCTCAATTAGAACTTGTGGACATCGTGGGGAGAGGATTTGGTGCAATTTATGATGAACCGTTTGTCCAAATAGCAATCTTTGTTATGCCCAATTTCGAAGGGGTAGTAGGTGTTAATGTTGGCGCCTTTATCTAGATAACTTTTTGGAACCATAGATACCCCATTTTGCTTATACCGAACGACTTTATTAGTCATGTTATATTTAGATGTCAAATTGAGAATCACTGTGAAGCTCATGATCGCGATTAATGCTGCCGCTACTCCTTATTTTCCACCAGACATCATTTTTTTAGGATATATTAGACTCAGTAATAGTTGTTAGAGTCAATGCCTATTGTTTAGCTTATTGTATAGATTGTTAGCGTAGAGGTATTATTTGTAAACCAATCCCTGAGTGATTGGCAATTAATCAAACTCTCATTTGGTATCAGCTTAGCGCGTTAGGTTTCCTAATTTCCCTCCCTAAACTTCTGATGGCCACCAATGACTCCGTACGCACAATCACGACGCCTCCCTCACCGGTGCCGGCCACCACCCCAAACCCTCTCAATTATGCACATCATTTTGTGTCGATCAAATTGATGACAAGAAATTATCTCTTTTGGCGCACTCAACTTGTTCCATTTATTAAAGGCTAAGGACTGTTGGTTTATGTCGACGGCACCATGTCGTGTTCGTCAGCAGCGATCACCACCACCTCTAACGTCGGCAGCAACTCGTCTGAAGAGGCCACCTCCACCGTTGCCAATCCCGCGTTTGCCGTCTAGGTGCAATAGGATTAGTCTATTATCTCCATGCTGGTATCCTCCCTCTCCGAGGAAATCATGTACCTCGCGGTTGGTCGCTCCACCGCTCGTGACGTTTGGCGATCCATCGAAGCGACCTTGGGTTCCTCCACTCATGCCCGCTACCTCAATCTCCTCGCTCGGTTCCAATCACTTCGGCAAGGCGACTCGACGCTGACAGAATACTTCAGACGAGCACAACTTCTCGTCGAAGATCTTGCGTTAGCCAGCCGTCTAGTCTCCCTCGACGAACAGAACCTCTACATGTTCAGAGGTCTCTCGCTAGAGTTTATAGCGATGGCGGCCTCCCTAGTGGTTTCAGGTAATCCCATCTCTATTCCCTTAGCTATTGGACTGCCTATAAGCCCAGCAATTCATTTACGCTAAAGACTTTGCATCGGTCGTTGCACCTCTGTCTACTAGTCATCCGACGGCGATGATGGCGAATCGGGGCCGGCGACAACACCGTGATGGAGGATCAGGAGGCCGGCAGAATCACGGTGGTGGTCGAGGCACCCAGTTGCAGTCGCGAGGGCACGGTGGACAAGGACGTGGGCGCGGTAGTTCGCCCCGGTGCTAGATCTGCAGGTCGCACGGCCCCGGTGCTAAGTAGTTAAGCTTAGAACTTAAAAGTTAAATGATGCTTAAAGTGAATAGCCTATTAGCCTTTATAGTTTTTGACTTTTTGTAGTGTTTTTGAATTGTAAATAAGTAGTTAAGTAGTATTTTCTGTTTAAGTAGTTTTTTCTAATTCAGTTTTTATTTTTTAGTAGCTTTGCAATGGAAAAAATTGTATAAATTTTATTTTAAATTTATTTTTTTTATATCCGATTAACACTCGATATCCGATTTTATTTATCCATACTCCGAAGTAGAATATCCGATAGGTTTAAGTGTATAAAAAGGGACGGATCGGACGATCATAATTCAATCTGAAACCTGATCGAATGGGCGAATGTGATATCCGATCCGTCCGATGCTCACCCCTAACCACAACACCAAAGTGGAGCCGAAGCTCTCACCGCCTACTCATTGGATCTGAAGCTTTCACCGCCTGCTCAAATATTATCAATACACAGGAGTCGAAGCTTAAATACCGCCAATCCAAGGAATAATTCTCAAGAATCCAACGGATCATAATATATACCAAAGATCATACTCAATATCAAAGGAGAATATCCATACTTATATACATATTTATGAACAAATAGCATAACCAATACTTCCAGGAGATAAACAAGAGAGTCAAATCAAGAATTCCCAACACATACTCAATATAGAGGTCAAAGAATGATGAATTGATACTCAACAACCGAAGCAAAGGACTTAACACAACTCACTGTTGAATCATCTTGAACCAGAGATAGAACAACAATGCACAGGATGTCAAATACGTACTAGAAACAGAATTCAATCAAGACTAACGGTAAAGTGTGGCGGTAGACCAACACCCGCCAAACACCACCACACGCTCAAACAGGAAGAGTGGACGGGCAACCAACCCCCACACACTCCCTTCAACCAACCAATTAACGAGCGTTCCACGTGATAGAGGCAATACCAAATAGTTCATAATATTAACTCGTTATTTTGTATTATGTTAATGAATAGTGTTACAAATTGTCGAGTCTACTTTAAATAATCTTTGGCCCTACGGATGCATTGCTTTTAGTGTCATCTTAAATTTAAAAGAGACAAAAGCAAAAATTCAAGAAATCCTGGTTCGCTTTGTGTTTGGTTCAAGTTCTAACATAAAAGCAACTTCATCCAAACTCCAAAGTTTTTTGAAGGTTTTTATGCTTAGGAGGTTCAAGTTCTAACATAAAAGCAACTTCATCCAAAAAATTTTGATGGTTTTTATGTTTAGGAGGTTCAAGTTCTAACATAAAAGCAACTTCATCCAAAGTTTTCTGATGGTATGAGAGGTGAGGGGTGAGAGTTGAGAGAAAAAGGAAAAGAATAAAAACGCCCAAAAACTTCAATGTCTTTCTTGGTTGGACTAACCGGTGATTTACAACAAGTCTTTCTTCATTGCAAGAAGCGGAACCAATATACATTTTTAAGAAAGAATCTAAATTTTATGACAAATTCGATCCGATGGTTGTTCTCCATTTAACATATGCAAATATGCAAATTCAAGTTTTTTTGTGGATTCATGGCAGGGAGAAAGAAAGGAAAAAAAAAAAAAAAAGAGTTGTCGTGCTAGTTGCATGTTGACCACACCTATCGTGTGTATACTGTATAGGTGACTTTTTTCTTTTGTCCGAATATTTTTTCTTCATTTTTCCTTTTCTATCTTCACTCTCTTCCTATTTTAGCACGAGAAAAATGATCTAAAAACTTAATTATTGGAGATACTTTTAATTTTGAGTTGTTTTAAATTTTAATATTAAAAGCCTTTTCCCAACATAATAGCTCATTTCAAAAACTTTTAGAAAATGTGATTCAAGAAATCTAGAATTACTTCAATAATATGAAAAAAGTAGTACTCCCACATTCCCATTTTATCTGTACTATGTACTATTCATTGGTCAAATCAACACTTTCTTCTTTGTTTATTTTCTTTAATATTTTTTACTTATTTTTAAATTTGAATTTTTGTATTTAATAGTACTTTTAGTGTAGTTTCTAAATATATAAATTTTGTAGAATAATACTAAACTTAATATTATGAAAGATTAGATTAAAAATAACTTCAGTCAAGCCTCGTTAACCGAACCCGACACATAAAATGGGACGGAGGGAGTATTATATTACTTCATTTGGTTTAAGTTATTGCATGTGTGCCAAAGACTTTGTAGTCAAGTGGCATAGCTGTGACCTTCTTAAGTGAGAGGTGAGAGGTCACGAGTTTGATCCTCAGTGGGGATACTCTATTGTAATAGAGTCAATAGTATTAAAAAAAAAGTTTATTTATTTATATATCTTTATCATTGCTTATTTAATTATTTTAATTTTGAAGTTTACAGACACACATAAAAATAAATTAAAGTATAAAAGTAAAATAATTATTATAACATAAAAGATAACTCTTAACCAAATAAATTTATATTACATACTTCAATTTTAACTAAACATAAAAATCTATCTAACATTCCCTACAATCCAACATTCTTGAGGTAATTTGTGAACCAAACTCCCGCTAAAAATAATACGGAGTATTATATATCTGCCGCATAAAATTCAAAGTAATATTTGAGATAATAAGTAGGGATGGCAACGGGGTACTCACCGTCCCCAAAACCCCGACCCCGTCCCCATCCCCTACTGGGAATTGAAAATAGTCCCCATCCCCGTCCCCGCGTGGGGAATCCTCGTCCCCGGTCAATTCTTAATTAAAATCTTATATTAGTGTAATTTTAATTTTAAAAACTAAGATTTTAATTTAAATAATTTAATATATATATATTACAAACGTATAGTAATGCAACTGTACTAAGAAGTTTATATATATATATATATATATTACTTGTTTACTGTAAGTTTATATATATATTACTTGTTTGTATGCCAACTTATATATATATTACTTGTTTACTGCCATGGCATATATATATATATATATGTATGTATGTATGTATATATTATTTATTTATTTATTATTTTTAATTATAATAATTATTCGGGGACGGGGCGGGGAGGGGATACATTCCCCGTCCCCGTTCCCCAAAAGTTTTCCCCATCCCCGTCCCCGTCGGGGTGGGGATCGGGGATCCCCGTTGAGGACGGGGCAAATTGCAATCCCTAATAATAAGTCTTATTACCAAACTCTTCTCGAATGTTCTGAGATTATTTTTTAATATTTAACCTTTGCCCTCAAATCCTCAATATTAGGAATTCAAGGGTACTACTCTTCTCGTCTCGAAAGTCGAAAGAAATCAGCAGATCTTATTATACTTCGTCGCAGTTTCTTCACCCATTCGCGAACCTTCGATTTCAGAATTTTCTTCACCTACAACTCTTTTACAATTCCCTTCTCCTACAACTCTTCATCCTTCTTCGGCTCGATCAATCGCTTGAAGGTCTTCATAGGTGCGCTGCTTTTCTTTTTCCCTTCTGAACTAAACTAAATTTGTTGTGTTTTTCAATTTGTGTGTTTGAATTATTCTTCTTCTTTCGATTTCTTCGTGCTTTCTCCTATTTTTCTTCACAGGTCGTGAATTTCTTTATATCTGCCGATGGAACGTTCTATTATCTTCCTATCTTCATTATTCTTTTGAATTATTGCTCTGTTATCTGCTGCCGACTCACTGTTCAAACTGCAAGATGCTATTGCTAATTGACAAATCAATTTTTTTGGGGGTTGGTGGCAGGATGATGCTATGCTCACAGTGACAATGTTTAGATTGTTAATTAAATAACTTGCTAATTAACTTCAATCTGACAAATCAATGATGTTCTGGTAATATATGGTGACCATGTTTAGCTAGTAAAATTTAGCTAACAATACACATGGGTTTTCACTTTTCAGTTTGTTTATTGTGGCCTATAAACCCTAATAAATCCTAACCCATATAAGAAAAAATTTGGGGTTTTCTAGCCTATATTTCAGTTGGAAGAAAAACATATATCTGCTTGCAGCAAAAACATACTTCTGTAAAATTTGTTAATATTCCTGCCCTTTTTTGGCAGCTAATATAATTAATTCAAGGGAGATTTGTAGACATTAATTTAGCATGATGTTTCTTTCCTTAATTAGTATGTGGTTAAAAACACTGTTTCTTTACACTGCTATTAACCATAAAATAGGCTAAAATCCAACCAATTCATGATGTATTTTTTTTTTTTTAAATGCATATCTATGTATGGTTTTTATGCATGGTTCATAGCAATGTTGGTTTGCATAATCTCAAAAAAGATGGGGGATCTAGGTTCTTCTAAGTAGATTCTTCCTTTAAGCTTGTAAACTGCTTTTGAATGTAGTTTAGGTAAAATCAAATGGGTCACTACTTCTTGTGTAAGTTTATTTTTCTGTATTTTATTTTTTCATTATGCCAAGTTTTTTGGGGATCATGTTTGTTCTATTCCATGGTACTGTTTAACTGCTTGATTGGCTTTGGTTGATGAATGATTGCTTCTATTGTTTTGCTTTGGGTCAAGACTTTTTTCTGTTTGTTTCTAGTTCTTTACCTTCGCCATTGGTGCTGGTTTTGTCTTTGTTCACAGTTCACTCATAAAGTTGTTGCAGTTGTCATTCTGCCAGCCCATCCATCAGCTCCTCTTACAGTGTTTTTCCTGACTAACTGACCTGATTTCAAGAAATTCTTTTATATAAGTGTTGGAGATGGCTGAGGTAAAGTATATGCTCATCTGGTTTGGAAGGACTTCATGCTTTTGAGCTGCTATTTATAGAAAGCATCTAATCTTGGATTGTGCAGGAGGGACACAAGGTGTTTTTGAATGTGTATGACTTAAGCCAAGGATTAGCTCGCCAGATGTCTGCTGCATTCTTGGGCAAAACCATTGAAGGCATATGGTGAGTTACATATAGGGGCATACCTTGGACATCTAACAGTTATTAAAATTTGTACCAATAAGGCAATAAAAATATAAAACTGAGGATTTAGGAATTAGGGATAATAGTAACTGAGAAAGTAGGAATCGGAGTAGAGTAGCCAAACATATTATTGTAACTAGTGTAACTGACCTCTAGGAAAATTCTTATTCTGCAGGCACACTGGAGTAGTTGTTTATGGTAATGAATATTATTTTGGCGGCGGGATACAACATGCTCCTGTGGGTACTACACCATATGGGACTCCTATTCGAGTTGTGGATCTCGGTGTCACACATCTTCCAAAGGATGTTTTTGAATCATATTTGCAGGAGATTAGCCCCCGTTACACCGCAGAGACCTATAGTTTACTGACCCATAACTGCAATAATTTCAGCAATGAGGTTGCTCAGTTTTTGGTGGGTGTAACCATTCCAGAATATATTTTGAACCTTCCTAATGAGGTCATGAGCAGCCCAATGGGTGCTCTCATGTGTAAGTTATTTTCCACTTTGCATTTGTTCATTTTGAAGTACACATTTCTGATTGGTTTATTATGTGATGTACTCAAGCTCAATGCTTTGCACCATAAGTTTGAAGGCCTAGGCTTGGTTATTGAATTTGAGTGTGAAATTTATATGACTTAAAATGCAAATGCAGTGCCAATGATACAACAGATGGAGGCTACATTAAGGGTTGGTGCAGTTCCTCAAGCTCCTGTCTTCAAACCTTCAACAACAGCTCCTCCTGCTGCTTCCCAGTCGGGAAGCAACAAGAAGAGTGTATCGGAAGACACAATAAATGAGGGTATTGATTCGGGATCGGGAGTGAAAAATGAAGTTGCAGTTGCAGTTGCAGTCAATCCTGCATCTGCTGTGGATATGGATCCTATGGGAGACGCCCGGAGCAAGATACAAGGGGAGATCACTAGAGAGTTTGCTGCAATTATGGCAACTGGGACATTTCGTGCAAGTGAGGCTGCGGCATTGGCAACTAAAAGAGTCATGCAAAGATATGGCCACACCAGTGTTGCACAGAGTTGAGATAAAAAAAACTACGGAGTACTTTATTTGTTGTGTGTAGTACATTACATCTAATCATTCCATGGCTTCCACATTGGGGGGTTTAAGTTACTTGAGAGATTTTAATATTTGAAATGTATTCCCAGACTTCAATTGGTTGTGGTTTTAATTTAAAAAACACGTTAGCACATTCTTTAAGTGCCCGAAACTATGAATACATACATATAAACCCTTATCATTTGCTTTTTGCCCCATTTGAAGCGCATTGTGATTTGTTATAAGGTTTGTTTTAAAACAGAAAAAATGTTTAATTAAGTCTCTATCTGTTTTTTGTTCTAAAAAAAAAAAAAAGTATCTGTTTTTTTTTTTTTTTTTTAAACAAAAGTCTTTTAACTATCTAAAATTATGCAATTTAATCAAATTTGATATGTTCAAGTGATGTAACGGTAATCCTATTAAAAAATATTCTTTGTTTAATTGTTTAAATATATATTATTTTTAATTTATTTTAATAATTTTAAATAAAATATATAAATTAAAGGAAAACCCCCTTCTTGTCTTTGTATGTGGCCGGAGGTTAAGAGTTTTTCTTCATTTTCAGGTTGGAGTTTTTTGTCTCTAGTTGAAGACGCATGTAGGGGTTAGTTTTTAAGTTTTTATTTTATTTAAAATTATTAAGGGAGGTAATATAATGATAACTAATAATTAAATATGCAATAATTGAAAATATTATGTAAAATCTCATTGCAGAATAAGTATGAATGGCTGGCTTTTGCTTGAATTGAATTGTACTAGTTTGGAACTAATAACATCCCAAGTTTCTATGTAGTTTATACACAGATGATTCGTTTCTCTAACTAGGTGTTTCATCTGGGGAGCTCTCATGTAAAGGAATGAATTTAACAACCATTATAATATACTGTAATAAAAAATAATAACAAAAAGTAGTGTATATGTAATAATTCTATTTAAAAAAAAAAAAAAACTATTCCGTGTTTCATTTTCTTTTCTGAGAGACTAATTACTTTTACTTGACCTCAATTAAAACAAAAATAGGTTTAGCATAGCATATCCCTAATCCCCCCCAATCAAATCATAATTTACTTATGTTAGGTGTGCCATGGTCTTGATGGGTGGGCTGGGAATTCCCATCTTCTAGTTCGATGCCTACTTGTTCTTCTTCAGATTTAGAACATGCATTTGAAGGCATATTAATGCCTGCAAAACCAAGCATTACAACAGCAGCTCCAATGCAATCTGGCAGACCAGGTGAATTCCCAGTAAGCGTGTCCACAATGGCAGCCAACGGAACCTGAATTGTGAGGCCCGCTGTTGCCACCGTAGTAGTTGTCAAAAGGATCGCTTTCGCCCACAGGTAATCACTCAACACGTTGTCCAGCAGCCCTGATCATGGAATCCAAACTTAAATGTGAGACCAAGTAGAAAAGGGTGCGGGGAAGGCACAATGTTGCAGCTTGTAAAGAAAACCAAAGACTTGGATATGCCCTTTCCTTTAAATATAAACCCGATGGCAACTCATACCAACAAAATTGTAAAACCGATGGAAGACAATAATAGTAGCATAGCTATGTTGTAATAATCCTTTCTCACATTCTACACACAACTTTCCCACATAAAAACAAAAAAATCTTGTGTCCTTGCTTTCCCTGCATTCTCTTTCAATCATCTATGCTCCTAACAATATTTTTACTCAAGACAACTTCTCAAATTTGTTCCATGGAAACAAACAGGACTATTAAACAGCCACCAATCTTTAGCATCCATTTAATGGTAAAGAAATCAGATTAAAATATTAACGCAATGAAGTATTTCATACCACCAAAATATACTCCTGCCCCATGTTTTGTCTCAGAAATCAAAATTGGTTAATGGGGTTAGACACAAGGAATGAGAATGAAAGTCATACACATCGTTTGGTTGACAACTTTTTTGAAACACAAGTATGTGATTTGATTACCCTTATAATTACAAAACTTATTACCTAATTTAAATCAGGTATCATTCCATTAATTCAACATTATCCCTCTTCATTTCGTCTCCTCCTCATTCATCTCTCATCACTTTATCGACTTCCTCACTGCATTGCCTACTCACTTCATTACTAGTTTTAAGATCAATTGCCTTGATTTTTTGTTTTTATATTTTTAAAACCTTTATTCCGATTATCAAGTTATACATAACCAAACATCAATATTTGTAATCATTCCAATTCTACCCTACTACCAAACTTGCAAAATACATTCACCAAAACTCATTCCAATTATCAAGTATTTGATTCCGATTCTGATTGCGATTCCCATGTTCGAACCTAACACACCCTAAATATGTATGTTAAATATCAATTTGAGGGGAGATAAGTTCCTCCTCTAAGCAAAACATGACATCAACGAAAATGTACATTTTATGACAAGAAATTCAGTTAATATGATGATGGGCCTAATTTATGATTTTAAGAAATCAAATTTAAGTAATTAGGCTCTAGACTTCAGCATCATCAGACATGAAAGAAATGGACACAGTTGGTAGGGCAAGACAATAATCATTGATTTGCAACTAACCTAAAATTAAAGCAAATAGAAACTTGCAATTGGAACTCCTTTCCCTATGTTTTATCCCTATTGTTTTTAGATAGTCTTTCTAGTTCTAGATGCAATTAGTGTCCACTAATTATTGGTTGTTTGCCCTACCTTTTTTGGAGCTTGTTTACTCTGAAAAGTTGAATCTAGGACAAAGACTAAAATGAAAGTTTTTATCATTAGGAGTAAATAAGATGCACAAGCCTCTTTTTTCAAGAAGTTGCATTGTTTTGGCTTTTCAAAAGAGCATCTTGGAGTAAACAAACGCTTCATGGGGCAACGAAGGACACATTTATTAACAAATTTAGTAACATCATGAAATGTAACAGCAGATTATTAGGTGAGACCAAGTAAAACAGTTAAGAAATAAATCAAACTCCAAGTAGGACAGGTAAATTCTAATCCAAGCATACCTTTACCAGTGATGAGACCAAGCTGCTTCCAGGTAAGTGCGGTGAATAACTCCAGCTTGGCAAAGTTAAGTACAAGGATCACTGGAAAGAATATCAGGAGGTTGAAGAAACCTAAAAAACCGAGAAACTGTGCCATACTGACTTGACCACTTTTCTCATCATCGTCATCAGGCAGCTTTTTACGAATAAGAGTTATATACACAGCATAGAAGGCTGATGAAAGAAGAGCAAGAATGTCTCCAACAATAGGGTTTGAAGCAGCCACAGATATTCCAGATTTTGAGTCACCCAAGCTGACAATGATTGTTCCACCCATACAAAGCAGAACACTAAGCAGCTTCACCCATGTAAACTTTTCTCCCAAGAACACAACGGAAACCAGAAAGGTGAACAAGCTGGATGCAGTACTCAAGATGGTGTTGGACTGCACACAAATGGAAGCAATGTTTATACCTAAATCAACAAATTCTTCAAGTAAAGAGGAAAAAATCTAGGGGGCAACCCAAGCCAAGTTGCTCAGGCTGTTGACATGGTAACCACAAGGTTACAAGTTCGACTCCCAACAAGAGCGGCCTATTGGCCTTATAGGTTTGAACCAGTCAACTATGGGTGACCTAAGCTGGTTTACCTCCTTGTGGCCCTTTGCCAGCTAAGGTCACAAGGTGAGATTTACCCGTGCACACCATCCAGTTAGTTATGAGTAACCTAGACTAGTTTTGGTATGTGGGCGAGGTTAACCCAGTGCACAATATCGGGTAGTGACTGCGGGTTTTTCCCACCACCTCCAAAAAAAGAGGAAAGAATCTATGCATCATCATAAATGCTTACTGTAACTGTTGTGTACTTGAGTGAGAGGTTAAAAGTGAGCTGTGCCAAGAACCAGAACGGGCAAATCAAAAGGCTAACTTTTGCAACTCTAATCCTTGTCCAACGCCCTTTCGAATCAAGGCCAATATCAGCAGCACATTCATCAATCACATCTTTCCTTGAAACAACTATGTTTGTTTCCTTCCCTTCTGCAACAACACCACTTGGACTTGAAGCATCAGCTTGGAAATGGGAACCCGAGTTATCATCCCCTAGAAGAATAACCTCCTCATCTTCTCTCAATTCTCGCAAACTACAACTCTCCCTCTTTTGCCAAAACAAAACACTCCCATACTTATCCTGTAAATACCGTCCAATTTCAACTAGGGGAATATATACCACGAATAACGAATTACAAATGTATGTTACGAGAAATGGGGAAACGCCCGCATCTACAACTGACTGAACAACAAAACTAGCGGCAATCCATATCGATGCAACTAAAAATATGTATATCAAACCTAAAATCCATCTCCAATTTTGCTCTTTCATTCCTCTATGCTCAAGTTTTTCACCTCAATGCATCTTTAAATAACCACTGATCGCAGGAGAAGAAAATACCAGTTAAGAAGGACACTAGCAAATAACGTACAACAAGAGTACGAGAAAGAGCGAAGCGAATCGGAGAATCTAATCCAAGCGGTAGTGCTGAGGGGAATCTGGAGATTTGGAGGTCTGAAACGGGTTTCTCGCAGAGAGAAGGGAGACGGGGATCCTAGAAGACTGGATCTGTCAACTGTAGCACGTGCGGCACGCGTTACTCCTCTCTGGCCAACTATCCAAGTCCCAAGAAGTGGGCGAATGCGACTAACGGAGTAACGGTGGTTTTTCTTTTTTTTTTTTGAGGAAAGTGGTTTTTCTTTTTTAGTAAGGTTAGTTTTGAAAGAATTATGTGTCAGATATTCCTGGATAATAATTATATTAATTTTAAAAGTCTTCTCTTTTATCCTAAAAAAAATCATTAATCATTGACAGCACGTTTGGTTCACAGAATGAATTTAAAGGGAATAAGAATAGTATTCCACAAGGAATGAAATATGTAAGGAATAGAATAGAAATTGTATTCTATTGTTTGGTTCGCTGAAGGAATAGACTTTAGGATTTTGTATTCCAGTGTTTGGTTGGTTAAAGGAATAGAAATAGAATAGATTTTAAAGACATAAATACCTTTATACAAAATAATAATAATAACAATAATAATAATAATAATAATTATTATTATTATGCATACACACACATGTATGTTTGTTTATATCTAAGTTGTCTTTAATTAATAATTCTTTTATTATTATTATTATTATTATTATTATTAATTTTTTAATAATAATAATAACAATAATAATAATATAATAATAATAATATATTTGTTAGAGAGATACATGGGAGGTTGAGAGATTAACTCCTAGTCTAAATTTTTTGAGTTTGAATATGTGGTTAATATCCTTCATTCTTCTATATAAATAGCCTAAGTAAATACAAATACATATTTTCACGTACAGTTTTCTCTTGTTAACACACACACCCCATGTCCCCATAAACACACATACAGAGGTTGAGAAATTATTATTATTATTATTACTACTCCATATGTATGTATGCACAAAATATATATATATATATATATATATATATATATATATATATAATTTATTTAAATATATATATTTAATGATAGATAAAATTATAATTAATTATTATATACATTTATATAATACATTATATTTATTAAATATAAAATAAATTATAAAGTGTATTTTTAGTATTTTCAATATAAAAGCTATTCCCAAAGGCATGGGAATAGCTAATACCATAGCACCCATAGGAAGGGCTATTCCCTTTGCAAAGGGAATAGCTCATTCCTAGGAATGCTATTCCCATGGCAAATTGATTGAACCAAACAATGGAATAGGTCTATTCCAAGGAATGCTATTCCATTCCTGACCTATTCCATAAACCAAACATGCCATGAATGTTTTGTTTGGAATTGACCATGAAGAAATGATTTGAGAGATGAATTCACTTCCGAGCCCACATAGACCATTAACGAAATGATGCATGTATTACACCACTTTTAAAATATGGAGTGATCTGATTTGCCTTTTACCATTCTGAAGCATTCAATTGCTTGATAAATTTTCTAAACCAGGCATGATAACTCGATTTTAGCCCATATAAAGACCAACAAAGTCGACATACTTTTTCAGACTCTCATTGAGCAACAAACCCAGGGAGTTGTTCCATGTAAACTTCTTCTTGAAAAAAGGCATTCTTGATATCGAGCCCAATCACGAATTACAACCATCGAGCTGATGTGACACACACTCATATCACACAAAAAGAAGACACAGTATAAGTACAAATGTGTTTACCTTTTCATAAAGCAATCGAACGGCTATCGTCCAATACTAGATCAAACGATGAAGAGGGACTTCAGGACATTAGGTTGCCGTCGAGTTAGGAAGGGACACATGAGGCGGAGTTGGGGCAAGTGCATCAAGACGAGGTCTACGAGAATACACTTGTATGACATGATGAGTAGGAATAGAAGATGTGAGAGTATACATCAAGATGCCATCCTCCACCCCTTAACATATAACATCTAGAGAGAAAGAAACGTCTTTATGAAAAGTAATATCGATGGATATAAAGGTACCTACCAAGCTCAATAGAGTCACATCTGTACCCCTTTTGCACATTAAAATAAGTAAGAAAGATACAC
>CM008338.1:21957557-21968412 GCA_002525835.2 Ipomoea batatas | reverse complement strand
GATTTATAGTAGTACACTACTACACTTGGAGGTTAATCTATGTTCTTATTGAGTTACAGAGAAGATTTCCTGGACTGCACCAACATACTTCCATTAGCTCTGTAAGCATAACAGATGTTTGGGAACCCATTGAAGAGGGGCTACAGATGTAAGTTTGACCAAGGTTTACTGTCATTCACTTGTTTTTGAGTTGAAACATGTCTTTAGAGAAGTTCTGAATTTCTGATTCTTGAATAATTTTGTATGATGTCTACTTTAGAGTGGAACAGACTCGCCACGTTTCCATGATTTCAATTACCTTATCAACAGAAGAGCTGAACAAGAACTCCCCTGGGTGAGTTTCTCCCGATTGACATGGACCAGAGTGATGAGTGATAGGGAGTACAACTAGATGTCAACATGTTTCATGTTTCCACTTGTGTCAACACTTAATTGGAGCTATATTTCATAATGCCGAGCTGCTTGTTCTGGTATTCAATTTATATGCTGTTTGTGGATGAAAGCTTAATCTATTTTTCTAAATTTTTCTATTTTTGCCTAGTGCTGATTGTTTTCTTGTATTATAGTTTCTTAGCAATAGTTTTGTTGTTTACAAGATTTTTAATTTTACATTTTGGCATGCCGACTGCTGTACTGTATGTTGTCTGATGATCTTTTCTGTGTTCTTGACTGAATTTATTCCATTAGGTATCAAGCTCCGTCTCATGTTGAGCAAGGGAAACGGTATAATAACTACCAGTCACAACAACCACCTAGACAGTTGCGCCCAGTCTATGGCGGAGGTAATGAAGGTAATGGGCCAGTTGGGATTGTGAACTAATCAAACATTTGCTGATTGTGTCATTAAAATATCATTTGCCCTTGTTAGATTCTTATGGTCGAGGCAGAGGCCATGGTAGAGGCAGAGGACAGGGTTGGAACAGAGGTGGATACGGAAACTATCAGGGCAACTACCGTGGAAACTATCAAGGCAACTATCAGGGCAACAACCATGAAAGCTATCAAGAGAACTATCAGTGGAACTATCAGGGAAACTATCAAGGTGTTTGATTTAATTTGCATGATTATATGCTAATTATTAATGCATGATGTACATCTATGAACCTTATTGTATTCCCCAACCTATCCTGCAGAAAATGTTGGGTACTCAAACTGGGGTCGAGGTGATGGTCATGGTGGTTGGGGATATCATGGTTAGTATACACTATTATAATTGCTAGATTATCTCACATAAGTTGTGCTCTCATTCTTAGCCTTTTAGCTATTGGAAATAATTTTCTTTTACCGATGGCATTCATTATCAGTAAATAGTGATATACTGTTGTGTTTGAATAGGTTCTGGATATGGAGGAGGTGGAGGTGGTGGTGGAAGGGCTTATGGTCGTGGTGGCAGTCGTGGAAGGGTAGGCAACCGAGGTCCAAGAGGTGGTGGCAACCAGGCATAGCCTGGGATTGGCTTCTTTGCTGAACCTCAAAACTCAAAAGGCGGGATGCCTTTGCTTTAGCTTTTTGTGTCTAAAAAGCATGAAAATTGGGGGTCTTGTTCCTACTTAGCTGTTAGAGATTTTCGTTAGCAAAATGCGTGTTTCAGAATATTTCTCGTTATGAAATCCTAGTGCAAAGTAGCCCAGTTACCGACTTCGTCGTCTAGTGCACTCAGGTTTGATACGTACGTGTGTGTATATAATCCGGATCGTGTGCAACAGACCTCTTGTGTGGACATGTGACCGTATATGGTGCACTTATTAATGATCTATGGTGTACTTATATATATATATATAACAAATCAAATCATATGCCAAAGATGCTTGGGCGAAAAATATGGTTTAATTTGATCATTGATTCCGATTAAAGATTCAGAATAAAGATATTTTTTTATTTTGTCTCTTTTAGACCACATAGTTTCTAATGGGCTAATGGCGGATCGAATTTAGCCTTTTTAATAATTAAATTTCTATGAGGTGAACATATTAAAATGTACAAAGGATTTATGATGGCAATTATTTCAATAATTTTTTTTTAGAAATCGATAACATTGAAGTTGAATAACTCCCTATTTGTTATCATAATTGCTTTGATTGCACATTTATGTGCCTTATAGTGCACACTGCCTTAGAGTGCATATTGTTGCCTTTCAGTGTACGTTGTTGTCTTTCAATGCACAAATTTGCTTTGATTGATTGAATTTAGTCTTTTTTTTATAAATAAAATGAAATTTATGAGTTGAATAGATCAAAATGTAAAAAAGGATTTGTGAGGATAATTGCTTCAATAACACTGAAGTTGAATAACTCTCCACTTAACCTGCGCGAACTGCAATTGCCACCATTAGATTAGGCGAATTGGACGTCAAAAACCGCAGATAAGACTGCACAACCGCACCGGAGCAACATGCCGCATATGAGTAGAAATATATATAGAGGTCACGCCTGAAGGTGAACATGGTATATATAAGCCTAGCGTGTCTAGGTTTTTAAATTGACTCAAGTCTGGTATATATAAGCCTGGCCTGTCTAGGCTTTGAAGTTCACTCAAGCCAGACTTTTTTAAGCGTTAAAGCATCACTCAAGCCAGACTTTTCTAAGCGTTAAAGCATCCCTAGTAGAAGATAATACTTGGTTATTGTCAGATGAAGAACCACATGACATGAGAGAAGACTTTTCTAAGCGTTAAAGCATCCCTAGTAGAAGATAATACTTGGTTATTGTCAGATGAAGAACCACATGGCATGAGAGAAGAGAGGTAAGAGAATGAAAATTTCACTTTTGCAAAACAAGGGAGAATGACAGAAAAGTGGGTCCCACACCATTTTATCTCTGCCACGCATATTATTTTTTTTTTAAATAATATTTGTTTAAATTTTTCTCCCTTCCCACTTTTTTTTTTCCTAATCACATTTACAAAAGCTCATTAAAAAGCGTAAAATAACTGCATTACTAAGGATGACTAACTCCTTTCACAATTGTTCAAAAAAAAAAAAAAACTCCTTTCACCAAAAAGGATGCCTAACTAGGCCTTATCAGTTGTCATTGCTGTTTCATGATGAGTTCATCCGTCTCATTTTTCTCACTGTTTCTCCATCCACTGTCCTTCACGCCGGTCGCCACTGCTTCTCCGTTTCTCTCTGTGGCCGCCGCTCGTCATTGCTGTACTGATTGTTTGGATGAGGCAGGCAGCAGGCTTGTATGTAAATTTAGTCAACCAACTCTAATTTAAGAGACTGAACTGGCATGGGGGCAGCTGCCTGCCAAAAATTATACAGCCCAAAATGAGGGTCGTTTTGTTTTGGACTATATATATATTTATATATTTATATATTTAATTCCTTTCTTCTTGTTTCTTCCTAACCAGACGCAGAGACGGCGAGACCGAGACGCGACTACGCTACGCTTTATCCTTTCGCCTCTACGCAGACCGCAGATTTGCAGATTCTCCTCCACGCCTCCACCGACCATGCCTCCGTCCGTCTCCATCGTCCGGGCCGTCCGTTCACCATTATAGATTTATAGCCTCAGGTGTCAGGTTCAAACCAATCTTCATATTCTTCAACTTTATTCTCTTTATTAGTATGGTTAATTCCATAAGAATGATGATTGATACTAATTCCCTAAATTTTCAATCTTCAACCTTTTTTTACATCTGAAAATTTTCTGTTTGATAAATCCCTAATTGTCTTGATTTGTTCTTGAATTTCGCACTATGTTATTGTATGATGGTTTGGATATAGCTTGAATGTTACGGTGTTGCAGAAAGGTTTCTGCTGAAGAGTCCAAAGAGTTTGTGTGCAATACTTGGATAATTAGTTTGTTTCTGTCAAGATTTTGTAATTTGAAAGTGTTGGCAGGCACATTACCTCCTATATAATATTAGGAAGTCTATAAGTTGGGCAGTTATTTTGATATTTGAGATACATTTCATGGTTGGTAACCAACTTTACTACTATCTGTCTATCTTGTTATAGATACTTTGATGCAAAATTGCTAGGAGTTCAATTAACTTCTTGTTCTGATTTTGTTTCATGAAATTTGAACTGTCTTGTCCATTTCATTTGATGCAAATAGCACGACATTTTAGACATTATATTTTGGTTTCTAGGGCCAAAAGGAATGAGCCAACAGTCGACGGACCAAATGGAAATAGCACGATAAATATTTTCCAAAGCTAATTTACCAAACGCTTTTCTATAACCCGCTAATACAATGAGTTGGTCAAACCAACTAACAGCTAATTGAATCAGCTATCAGAATTGCCAAACACCCCTAGTTTCCAACATATTTTTCATTACTACATTCAAGTGGTTGGATTTGATGCATTTTCTATAGGCTTGAATGAGTATGGAACTGTAAATGATGCCTTAGAATACAGGATCAAGTTTGGGGACAAGGATTTTTCCCTAGTTTCTTTCGGCATTTTTCATTGTTCTCCTGACTAGGATGATTGTTATTTTATCTTCTTATATCTCTTTCTCATTTTTTTCAACCCATATCTATTTTTTGAAATTTGCCTTGCATATCAAATCTGTGAAATGGTCTTACACAAATATTTTCCTTGGGCTTTGTTTGACCCCATAGGGTGCAGCTGCCACTCACATCTCATCTCACAATCAGCCCCCAACTTCTCCGTTTCAAATCTTCATTCCCAACAAAGTCTATCACCAAAGTACAAGCTATTCAATTTCAATCATAATCACATCAATCTTCACCTCTAGTTCTTGTACTGATTCAACCCTCAGTTTCTAACTGAAAAATTAAAAAAAAATAAAAAAAAATAAAAAAAAATAAAAAAAATCCCCAGTACTCTAATCCTTGATAAGCAAATGGAAGCTAAAGAGCCAATTATCATCTCAGGGAAAGAGGAGATGAGAAAATGGTCAAGGTCCTTGAGAGCCCAAGGCAAGTCCATAGGCTTTGTACCCACCATGGGCTATCTCCACGAAGGCCATCTTTCCCTCATCAGAGAATGCCAGAAACATGCAGAAGTCATAGTGGTTTCCATCTATTTGAACCCAGGTCAATTCTCTCCCAATGAGGACCTCTCCACATATCCTTCTGATTTTCTTGGGGATATTCAAAAGCTCAAGTCAATTCCTGGCGGAGTTGATGTTGTGTTCCACCCCCATAACCTGTATGATTATGGAGATGGTGATGGATCTAAGAGGAATGAAGAAGAAATGGGTAGAAGAGAGGGAAAAGTTGTGTCTTGTGTGGAAGCTGGGGGAGCAGGGCATCAGACGTGGGTCAGAGTTGAAGGATTGGAAAAGGGGTTGTGTGGGAAAAACAGGCCTATTTTCTTCAGAGGGGTTGCAACTATTGTCACCAAATTGTTCAACATTGTTGAGCCTGATGTTGCTGTCTTTGGTAAGAAGGATTATCAGCAATGGAGGATTATTGAGAGAATGGTGAGTTCTTTTCTAAAATTAAGTACTTTGTTAATTGTGATGCAGTTAAAGCAGGTTAAATTATTTCAGTTTTTATGTTATGCACCTTCCTGATTATGTTTGAATCTATTTTAATCTAGAGACTAGCATGTTTATTTACTGGTTCTTTTATTTTAGTTTGTTCTTTTTGTTCCTATCCTGATCAAGCTATCTGGTGAAATAAATAATCACTGAAGCTTGCCATTAGAACCGAAGTGCATGGCAAAAGTAGAGGAGATGGTATCACATTCTCCTTCAAGAGGGGCACACTTTCTTTGAGCTCTCAGTTCACTAATGACTACTCTGTACTAGATTCAACTAACCTAATTGAGTGTAAATTGGCGAGTTAGTACTTATAAAGAAACCTGCTTCTTTTGGTGTCTTTATTTAACTTCTTCAGGTGCGAGATCTTGATTTTGGAATTAAGGTGATTGGCGCTGAGGTTATGCGAGAGGATGATGGCATTGCGATGAGTTCTCGAAATGTGCGGCTCTCTCCAGATGAGAGGAAACAGGTTCTTTCATTTCTTCTTCTTCTATTTAAACTGTTTTCTTGGAAACCAGAATGGTGTTGTTGCTGTTCAATGGTTTCTGTGTATAAATAAATAAAGTTATTTTGTTGAAGGAAATTTGGTTCAAATCCATGGTTATTACTTACAATTGTTTATCTAGTCGCAGTTACATAAGTTACAATATCCACCTTTCTGTTCTAGTTTTCAACTCCAAAAAACCCACCAACCTCTCTGCAGTTTTATATTCATTTACTTGTGATAAAAATTTTTGTTGTGTTCTGTTTCTGCTGCATGTTCTGCAGGCTGTGTCTATAAGTCGAGCACTTTCAGAAGCCAAGGTAGCAGCAGAGAAGGGTCAGGTCAATTGCTGCAAGGACTTGAGAAATTCAGTCAGTAAAACTATAGAAGAGGCAGGTGGAAGGATTGATTATGCGGAGGTGAGAGATCAAAATCCATTTCTTAACTCTGTTTTCTCAAGGCCCTCAAGTAGTTAGTTAGTTGTACAGTGATCCAACACTCGTGAGATTTCTTCCATCTGTCTGATTTGCACTAAAAATCAATTCTGTGATGTTATATGAGTTAGTTAAAATGATTGGTAATGCTAGCTAGCTAAAATTGAATAAATTCTATTGGTGAACATTTCATAATGATACACGATCAATCGATTGGTCGCGATCATCTATTTATTGAACTAATGCTATTCTTTTTGTGGTAGATTGTAGACCAAGAAAGTTTAGAGCCAGCCGAAGTGATTGAAAGGCCTGTGGTATTTTGCATAGCTGCATGGTTCGGAAAGGTCAGACTGATTGACAATATGGAAATTAATGTTAATGCCTGATGGACGATGAAGTTGGCATTAGGGCCTTAGAGGTCTCTCTCTCTCTCTCTCATCCTTCCTTTTTACATTCTGAGTTCCAATATAAATAAAGCTTCAATAGAAAGTTAGTTGTAATTGTAAAAATAAATGCTAAGACAATAGGTTGATTGAGTGCTGTAGATCTCATAAACAAAGGGAAAGGAAGGCACCCTTGTAACGTTTACTATAATATATAATACATTCAAAGAATTCAGCGCTCAGCAGTACAAGCTATACAGCCACTGTATGTCTCTCTCGCAATACAATTCAGACTACACAATACACATGAGTGAAATGTAGAGCAAAAAAGGTGGAATTATATCTAGACAAATGACACCATCGGAATGGAATGGAATAATAAAGCATATTGCTTTCCAGTTGGTTAATGAATGGCATCCTAATCAACAAACAAATGAAAGGCCACAGGCACTAGCAGTTGAAGCCTCCACAGACTGACAAAACAATGATCAGAATCAAAGCGATGATAATTCCCAGGACAATCAGCTTTATCTTCATATTCTGCCACCACATCTTCCTCCTCATCTGAGTTCCCTGTGTCCTGAAATCTTGTGCCTGCAAAACATGATTGAATACAATCAGTTAATACTCTTTTTTTTTTTTTTTTGAAAAAAGTTAATACCCAATTTCATCCTCAATTATAGTGTTTTTTTGTTTTTTTTTTCAATTTAGTTTGAAACAACTTTTTGTGTTTAATTAGGTCCTTGTCTTCGATGGTTTTACCCAATTGAATCATCGACGGTTAAAATCAATGACTAAATCGGGAAAAATTATTATAACCAAAGACTAAATTAGGTAAACTATTGTAGTCGAAGACTAACTTGGATAAAACTATTATAGTAAAGGACTATTTAGATATTAATAAAGGTGAAATTACCAATTTATCTTAACAGAAATCTAAATTGAGTAAAATACAAAAAGTTGTTTAGGACTAAATTGAGAAAAGACTATAGTTATGGACTAAATTGGGTATTAATTCATTCCTACCAAGTCCCAACACGTCAACTACTTGCCATCGCACAGAACCTCCTCCTTCCCCATATTTCTTATTATACGGAGTAATTATTAGTAATAAAATGTTGCTAGAGACTAGAAATGCTTCATTCTAAATGAAACTAAATCAAATAAAAGATGAATAATACCCAATTGCACACACTGACCTGTGAACGAAGGTTTTCAGTTTTATCGACCAGAATCTCAATCTTCTCCCCACGGTCAAGAACCTGCAACATGAAATTTGATCACCAAATTGCAAGGATGTCTTAATTTATTTTCTAAAAATATTGACATATCTTTAGTGTCAAATAATTGTTGACAAACCTTCTCGATGTTTTCCATCATTACTCCTTTGACTTCTGAAACCTGAGCTTTCACCTTTGCAATCTTACTGATCTCCTCTGGATGATCCACACAGTATTGCATTTGGTCCTTCATCTTGGGCCTATAAACAACAATGAACATCGTATTGGTTTTAGGATACCCTCTCAAACCTTTACAAAAAAATGCAGTGGAAAAGTTATGCTGTAATAACTAATTATGGATATAACTCATATAAGTTACCCAAACTCTCTGTTTAAGCTGTTGGCAACAGCTGTAGCAGCTTTTCCTCCTCCATATTTCTTGGTAAATTCCTCCTTAATCCGCTCAAGAAATGCTACTGGAACCTGTCTGCCAACAGATTCTACAGCCACAACACAATATGCTGTTGCATGGAAGCATAATTACTTAGTTAGACAAAGAGAACATAGACAAGAAACCATACAATATACAGAGTAGTATTCAACTAATTTGATAGGTACTCATCATATCATAATTTATTAGGAGGTTCATGTAACAAGGTTTTTCTGGGTTTTCTTTATGTATGAGGTGTGGGGCTTATATAAGTAATATATCATATTAAATTCACAGAGCTATTTAATATTTGGCTCTGGTTAGTAGTTAGTACTTCATTTGGAACAGCAGATCAAAAGAAAGATGTTGGACCGTTTATAAATCAGAGAGGCTAAAGAACCTTATCAGCAATCAATTTAAACAGCTCAGCTTCTCAGAAATTCTTGCTAGGATCTCTTTAATGAAGCGGCAAATATCTTAAAATAGAAATTCCATTACACTTGGGTTCAATAACATTTGTAAAAACTACTCAACTTTCAATGGTAAAACAATATATAACTCCATGCTTAATCCAGAAAGAACAAGCAGTGGTAGAGCCCTTTTTTTTGGGGTAATATTATGTATATGTGTGTTTATAGTTATAATATGTATTAATTAATATGTGTAAATACACACCCTGGTGTTGGCCCCTCCAAAACTTTTTGAAAGATAAATTATTATTAATACAATCTAATATTATGTTTAAAAAATTACAATCAATCTAATATTGTAATGGAAGAAATTTAAAATCGCAGATTAAATTAAAATTTGAAATTACTTTGAATAAATTAATAAATGTATTATTGTATTCATTTAAGTAATGCTCTCTTTTTAAAAAGAATTAAATTTTTGATAGATTATTGATTTCATCAATTACAATTATTCCTTACTACCTATTTTAAAGTCCTATTTTGTATTCAATTGGTTGGTCAATTTAACTTTTTTTTTTTATTTACTGATTTTATTAAACAATTTCTTGTAATTTTCAATTTTAACTATTTAATTTGAGTTTAATACATATGTTAATATAAATTTTAAATACAAATATTTTATTTAATTTCATAAATTAAATATTAAAAAAAAATTTGAACTGAGCATTATTATCTGTCTAGCACATATAAAATGGATTACAAAATACATTTTCATATTTTTTGGTTATCTGTCTAAATTTTTTTCTTTTTATTGTTGTACCAAAAATTAAATAATTATAATTATATATATTTTTCTTCAATTATAATCAAAATTTTGGTCTACAACAAAATGATCTTGCTCCCCAATGAACCTTCCTGGCTCTGCAACCGAGAACCAGGTATCCAACAAACTACCACAGCCACACTCCTAAGTGAATTAGTTTCAGACTTAAATGGCTACGGAAGTACGGAGTACATTTTAAACTAATTCCTGAATTTTGGCATTTAAAATGAGATCTAAGCTCTACTCCTCAAATCTCAACTCCGTTGAATGAATTAATTTTCAAACTTTGAGCTATAGTTTTGCATGAATACCTAAATTTCCGGATTTAAAATGAGATCTAGACTCCAGTCCATAAATCCCAACAACATTTACCAAAACCAAATCAAACAGACACATAAAAACAGATATAGTTTATGCGTCTACTAAACTACGGATTAAAAGGCTTAAACATCGGTCACCGAGCTTTCACTGAAATAGCCATCAAACCAGACAAAGTTCAGATAGGGAACTGATCCGAACGGAAAAATGGAAGCGATAGTAGATCAGAAGAGATTAAAGGAAGAAACGACTAATGACTTACTGAAACCATCCTCGACGAGGAAGTTGAAGGTGTGGCCGTCGCAGTTGTAGGTGAACCTGTTGTTTGTAGCGGGAAGTTTCTGGAGGCACTGTGAAGCTATGCCGGTGAAGTTTCCGGTGAACTCCGTGTACTCGGAGAGGATCACCGTGCCTCTCGCTACGAAGCTGTAGATCAACGACTGCTGCCCCATTTCCGGCTGGCTTTTCTATCCCTACCAAAACCCTAGTTGACGGAACTCTAGAGAGAGAAGTGTAGATATGAGAAGGAAGAATGCTGGTATTGTATATGCAGGGAGAGAGAGAGAACAGAAAAGGAGGCGTGATGATGGTAGCTAGGATGAGAATTTGATTTTGTTGCACGGAGTCGGAGAGAGAAGGGGAGTCGACTCTCTTTCCGGGTTGGTAGAATTATTTATAATTTAATTTTTTTATAATATTAAGTTTAAAATTTATATATTTAAAATTATATTAAATTTATTATTGACCACAAAAAGTCAATTTTAAAAATTATAAAAAATATTAATAAAAATAAATAAAGAAAAAATAATTTCACAAATGAATAGTAAAAAAATGATAAGATTGATATTTGATAGAGTAATAATCATTTTTTATATCCATTTTGTGTCAATGC
>CM008338.1:21935828-21946958 GCA_002525835.2 Ipomoea batatas | reverse complement strand
ATGGGAACATATATTGAATACACTATATTGTGAGTCTTCAACATAACGCATATAATTTACCCAAACTCTCTGTTTAAGCTGTTGGCAACAGCTGTAGCAGCTTTTCCTCCTCCATATTTCTTGGTAAATTCCTCCTTAATCCGCTCAAGAAATGCTACTGGAACCTGTCTGCCAACAGATTCTACAGCAACAACACAATATGCTGTTGCATGGAAGCATAATTACTTAGTTAGACAAAGAGAACATAGACAAGAAGCCATACGATATAGAATTCAACTAATTTGATAGGTACTCATCATATCATAATTTATTAGGAGGTTCATGTAACAAGGTTTTTCTGGGTTTTCTTTATGTATGAGGTGTGGGGCTTATATAAGTAATATATCATATTAAATTCACAGAGCTATTTATATTTGACTCTGGTTAGTAGTTAGTACTTCCTTCATTTGGAACAGCAGATCAAAAGAAAGATGTTGGACTGTTTATAAATCATAGATTCATAGAGGTTAAAGAACCTTATCAACAATCAATTTAAACAGCTCAGCTTCTCAGAAATTCTTGCTAGAAATCATTCACTAGTGACCAACTAGCATGTCCAAAAGGAATGAGAAAGTAACAAATCAACTTTCTTTTTCTCTAAATAGCATAGCATAATGATCCATCGGTTATGTTGAATTCATTCAATTACCATATCACAAAATATGCTGGCAAATTGGCAATAGATATTGCTCACAAACAGGTTTCCATGACAGAGTGTTAATAGGTTATATGCAAATTATTTAGACAAGCAAACATGAGAAGAACTAAGAAGATGTTAAAACCTCCAATTTTTCATAGCAGATCATCAGAAGGCTTGGATCTCTTTAATGAAGCAGCAAATATCTTAAAATAGAAATTCCATTATAGTTCAATAACATTTGTAAAAACTACTCAACTTTCAATGATAAAACAACAAAGAACTCCATACTTAATCCAGAAAGAAGAACATGCAGTGGCAGAGCCCTTTTTTTTTTGGTAATATTATGTATATATGTGTGTTTGTAGTTATTATATGTATTAATATGTGTAAATACACAACCTTGGTCCCTCCAAAACTTTTTGAAAGATAAAATTATGATTAATACAATCTAATATTATGTTAAAAAAATTACAATCAATCTAATACTGTATTCAATTGAAGAAATTTAAAATCGCAGATTAAATTAAAATTTGAAATTACTTTGAATAATTAATAAATGCATTATTGTATTCATTTAAGTAATGCTCTCTTTTTAAAAAGAATTAAATTTTCGATAGATTATTGATTTCATCAATTACAATTATTCCTTACTACCTATTTTAAAGTCCTATTTTGTATTCAATTGGTTGGTCAATTTAACTTTTTTTTTTTTATTTACTGATTTTATTAAACAATTTCTTGTAATTTTCAAATTTGACTATTTAATTTGAGTTTTTTTTTTTTTTTGAATACAACTGACCCTATTACATTGTAGTATCTGTTCATCTATACTTTTCTCAACCTGTTGAAGCACAAAGAGTCAGTTTCGAGATCTCCTCCACTGAGACTCGAACTCATGGCCTCCCATCTGAGGGTGGCCACTACATGCCAATTGAGAACAAGGTGCTTGGCATTTAATTTGAGTTTAATACATATGTTAATATAAATTTTGAATACATATATTTTATTTAATTTCATAAATTAAATATTAAAAAAAATATTTTGAACTGAGCGTTATTATCTGTGTAGCACATATAAAATGGACTACAAAATAAATTTTCATATTTTTTAGTTAATTGTCTAAATTTTTTTCTTTTTATTGTTGTACCAAGAATTAAATAATTATAATTATATATATTTTTCTTCAATTATAATCACAATTTTGATCTACAACAAAATTATCTTGCCCACTAATGAACCTTCCTGGCTCTGCCACCGAGAGCCAGGTATCAAACAAACTACCACAGCCACACTCCTAATAAGTGAATTAGTTTCAAACTTAAATGCTACGGACGTACGGAGTACATTTTAAACAAATTCCTGAATTTTGGCATTTAAATTGAGATCTAGCCTCTAGTCCTCAAATCTCAACTCCGTTGAATGAATTAATTTTCAAACTTTGAGCTATAGTTTTGCATGAATACCTAAATTTACGGATTTAAAATGAGATCTAGATTCCACTCCATAAATCCAAACAACATTTACCAAAACCAAATCAAACAGACACATAAAAACAGATATAGTTTATGCGTCTACTAAACTACGGATTAAAAGGCTTAAACATCGGTCACCGAGCTTTCACTGAAACAGCCATCAAACCAGACAAAGTTCAGATAGGGAACTGATCCGAACGGAAAAATGGAAGCGATAATAGATCAGAAGAGATTAAAGGAAGAAACGACTAATGACTTACTGAAGCCGTCCTCGACGAGGAAGTTGAAGGTGTGGCCGTCGCAGTTGTAGGTGAACCTGTTGTTTGTAGCGGGAAGTTTCTGGAGGCACTGTGAAGCTATGCCGGTGAAGTTTCCGGTGAACTCCATGTACTCGGAGAGGATCACCGTGCCTCTCGCTACGAAGCTGTAGATCAACGACTGCTGCCCCATTTCCGGCTGGCTTTTCTATCCCTACCAAAACCCTAGTTGACCGAACTCTAGAGAGAGAAGTGTAGATATGAGAAGGAAGAATGCAGGGATTGTATATGCAGGGAGAGAGAGAACAGAAAAGGAGGCGTGATGATGGTAGCTAGGATGAGAATTTGATTTTGTTGCACGGAGTCGGAGAGCGAAGGGGAGTCGACTTTCTTTCCGGGTTGGTAGAATTATTTATAATTTTTTTTTTTAATATTAAGTTTAATATATAAAATTTGTATATTTAAAATTATATTAAATTTATTACTAAACACAAAAAGTCAATTTTAAAAATTATAAAAGATTTTATAAAATATTAATAAAAATAAATAACGATTGATAGCGTAATGATCATTTTTTGTACCCGTCAATGGTTAATAACAAAAATTTTTTAATACATAAATTTCACAGCTTACATTAGATTAATATTAACCACTAATTTCTCAACCCCAAGAATCACCAGAGAATGTAATCGAGCTTTCACGAACCATATTAACCACTAGTTTTCCTACCCCCAAGAGTCACCCGAAAATGTAATCGAGCTTTCACGAATTCTCTACCGTCCTGATCAGGTGATCAATTGATAAACCCTCCAAGTATAAATAACATCTTTTACTTATGAGTAATATTACTCACCTTTTTCATTTTTTCTCTCTCTCATGACACTATTTGATTAGATACTTTAATTTTTCATTACAAATTGACAGAGTTAACTAATTCATGAGCACTTAATAATTATAGGTCATAAGAGAATTTAAAAGAGAAAACTTTAGAAGGGTTAAACACCATCTTCCTTTATTTTAACAACAAAGTAGAATGCTTTTTACATGATTAAATAAAAATTGAGTAAGAGGAAAAAATAATAATTGAACACTATTAAACAAATTATTCTTCAAAATCATTTATAATATTTAAAACACTTTTTAGATATCCATTCACATCAATAATTTCAAATTTTAAAATAAGTTGTTTTAACAAAAATTTTAAAAAAGACAAAATTCGTAGTATTGTAAAAGGTTTTATAACCTCATCACAATAAGATAATTGTTTATTTGCTCCATTAAAAAATAATATAAAAATGTATCATAATTTTAAAAAAAATTGTAAGCATACAAAAAATTAAATACAACGTGTAAACTTATCATAATACATAAACACATTTCCTATTATAATTCTAACAATATTAACACTTGTATAATTTGTTAATATTTTAAATTTAACCATAATTATTTTACGAAATTTTTACTATGAGATGTTTGACAAATAGTTGTTAGCAGATTGGGTTAGTAAGTTTGATTAATTGATAACATTAGTTTGTTGTAAAAAGATTTTTTGTAAATTACATGTTAGCTGATAACTGATTATATGCAAAATGACCTTTAAATACATAATTTATTTGCTCAAAAAAGCTTTTTGAATTTTAGTATTTTGAAACAATAAGATATTATAAAAAGTTAATTAGTGTTTGGCTGTTTAATCAAGTCAAACAGTTGACAATAGTCAACTAAGTCAAAATTAGCTGACAATAAAACAAGACCCCATATATATCTAAAAATTTTGTATTTAATATTCTTCCAGAAAGTATAACATTAATATGAAGAAGACACGAAGCTGCATATACAGAAAAAAATTAAATTTCATGGTCATTAAGAGAAGTTTAATTTTACAATGAAGAATTTGATATTTGAATGGAGGAAAGTTTCGTAGTGGTTCCAGAAGCTGAATATTTCACACGTACTTCTAGAACGAGTTGAGGCGGCCTAAGACAAATACTATAATATAATTTAGGCAGGATTAATGAGCTGCTGACAAATTAAAAATAGATGAAGACTATTACTAGTATATATGTTTTGACCACACTTTTTTATTCATATTTATTATGTTTTCTACTTATTTTATTAGATTTCATATTTATCCACATTATATTGCTTGGATTTGCAGCTTTAGACAGGATACGGTAACATACGGATGCTTTAGCCTGCTTGGTTTGAACATCATCAGAAGATTCCTACATCTGCGTTAAAACTACCCATATATGGACGCCTCTTTTCAAACTATTGACTTCATATATAGTTTCAACCATAATATTTGAATGTTGGAAAAATTAGGGTGTGTTTGGTTGACGAGTTTTGGTATAAGGTATGAGTATGAAAGTGATTGTTATTGTTTGGTAGACAGGTTTCTAGAATACATATTGGAATACTCCAATAATTGAAAAACGCATATCCTTATTAAATAAGAGTTTCATTTCCCTTCTGCCTTTCCTCCCCAATTATTAATAATCATTCTCATTTCATCCTACTACCAAATATGCAAAATACTTTGACCAAAACTCATTACCCTTACCAAATATTTGATACCCATACCGATTTCGATTCTCATGTGCGAACCAAGCACACCCTTTAATAAAATTGACATTTTAAGTGATTATTTTGAGTTATTAATTTAAGTGGGTCTACTTTTAATTTGGATCAAGTTAAGTGGGTTTAGATTCTCTTAATTAAAATAGATAATATGTGAATGAGAATTTGATTCTAAGTATATTTATTAAGTTGGAAAAATGTAGCTTTTGAAAGACTTTGAGCATTTGTCCCATGCATGTTAAAAAAGTATGTGAGTTTGCATTAATATACATACAATTTAACTTTTAAAGGAATTTGAATTGTATAGTCTATATATTTTTTCTTGCACAATGTCAACAAATCAAATCTCAAAAGGAGCCTATGTTTTGCGATAACTTTAAATTATTTTTTCCAACTAAAAAAGAAAATAGAGAGTAGTAAGACGACGGTTATGTTTGGCAAACCTAGCTGAAAAGGTAGCTGAAAATTGAAAAGCTATAAGCTCGAAGCTAAAATCTAAAGAGATGTTAAGCTAGCTGTTATGCTGAAAAGTGTTTGGTGAAATTAGCTTTTTGATAAGCTGATAAATGTAAAAAGACTAAAAAATGACATATTCGTACAATTTAAATAATTTTAAATTTAAATAGGTTTGTTTATATATTAAAATATAAAATAGTGAAATCAATATATTTTAATAAAATAAAAAGTAAGAACATATATTTGAAAACATATAAAGTAAAACAAAATATTTATAATTCATAAGATTAGTTCATACAAAAATCAATGTTCAAAGACAAATGTCAAATTGAAATTACAACTAAACATATTGAAGAGAAAAAGTCAAAAAGGTTTAGCCAAAAAGGTTTTAATTGGGAAGGGTAAATGATGTCATTTCTTTAAAATAATAAGGTAAAAAATAAGCTCTTATTTTAAGCTACTAGCTTATTTTAGGAACATTACCAAACAGAGCTTATAGCTTATTAGTAGCTTAAAATAAGCTATAAGCTCCTAAATAAGCTCTACCAAACAGAGCCGACATACCACTAGTGGCGGAGCCACAATGGGGGCAGTGGGGGCAACTGCCCTCACTCCCCCACTACATATACTATATATATATATATATATATATGTATATATATATATATATATTAATTATACTAATGCTTAAACAAATGTTAGGTTGGCTTAGATGGTAAAACCTTAATATTAAATGAAATGGGCAACAGTTAAAGCCCTACCTAACACTTAGTTTAGGTTTTCAATTTTTTTATTTGTAACATTGTGGCTTTTATTTAAAATATATATACATAGTGAGATGAGTGAAATTTTATTTTTGACATTTTTTAATATTAATAGTGTGAATTCTAATTGGATTTTTTATTTGTCACATTGTGACTTTTTCTCCTTTTTTATTTTATTTTATTTTTTCTTTTTTAATATTAATAGTGAGGTTAATGATTTATAATGTGCTTTTCATTCAAACTATTTATATTTTGTTTTAAATATTTTGTATCTTGATGTATTTTGATTTTTCATCACTAGTCAACAATATTTATGACTCGGTATCTAAATTTTTCAATTTTTTTTTTCAAAATATTTCGTTAGCTTTAATCTTTTGCCGCCCCCACTTGAGTAAATTTATGGCTCCGCCACTGCATAATGCACTTTATTGCTTTTTTTTTTTGAATACTACTAAACTCTATTAGAATGCAGTATCTGTTCATAACTATTTTCTCAACCTATTGAAGCACAAGAGTCAATATTAACTCCACTAAGGCTCGAACTCGAACCCACCACCTCCCGTATAAAAGGAAGGGTTTGATGTCACTGGACCACAAGGTCCTTGGTTGTTTCTTAAATAGTTGAAGGATGAAAATTGGAATTAACATGTTAAGATTTCATACCAGTAAAATTAGAAACCACCTTTTGAATTTTTTTTAACAACTTAATGAAGTTAGAAAAAAAAAAAAAGTTGACTAAGTAACTTTTAAAAGAGTTTATTACCAAAATGGTCTCTCGACTATTGCGAAATTACCAATTTGGTCCTCAACAATTTTTCTTAACCAATTAAGTCCCTCGACTTTAAAAAATTTAACCAATTTAGTCCCCCGTTTATTTTTCCGTTAATATCCGTTAAATCAGGACCAAATTGGTAATTTTGCTATAGTCAGGGGACCATTTAAGTGAAAAATTAAGGGATAAACTACAATAAAGCCATCGTACTATTTGGGAACAAGTAATTAGGTCATCCAACTCAAATAACCCCAAATAAGGCATTGAACTCAGGAAAATAAATCAATTGAGCCACTGCAACAAAAAAAAAAAAGAAGCAATTAACCCATTTTTTAAATTTTCGGTGACAAATTCCGACACTGACGATCATTTCTGGCAACCGGCGGTTTCTGGTCGCCTTCTCCTGGGGAAGGCAACCTCGCCTTCCCACGACCATTTTTAGTCGCCCTCGCCAGAAATGGCGACCGGCGGCGACCACTGGAAATGATTGTCGGTGTCGAAATTTGTCGCCGAAAATTTTTAAAATGGGTTAATTGCTTTTTTTTTTTTTTTTTTTTAAGGTTTTAGTCGCTTAATTGCTTTATTTTTTTTTGAGTTCAATGGTTTATTTGGGGTTATTTGAGTTGGATGGCCTAATTGCTTGTTTCCAAATATTACGATGACTTATTTGTATTTTATCCCAAAAATTAATTACTAATTTGGTCCCTTGACTATAGCAAAATTACCAATTTGGTCCTGATTTAACGGATTTTTAACAGAAAAATAAACGGAGGACCAAATTGGTTAAATTTTTCAAAGTCGAGGGACTTAATTGGTCAAGAAAAATTGTTGAGGACCAAATTGGTAATTTCGCAATAGTCGAAGGACCATTTTGGTAATAAACTCCTTTTAAAATTAACACACTTTTTTGGGTTACACTATCAGGCAGCCCAATTAGTATTGGGCCGGCCAGTGGTGCCCTGCCATTATTACTGGACTAAACGTAGAAAGTAGAGAGTTTGGTTTCCCAAATTTAGAAATGAGGACAGAGTGACAGTTTGACAAATCTCACCGGAATCCATTAAAGCACCAATCGGAGAAGGAGAAGAAAGAAGAAGAAGAGGAGCGGAAAAAGATGAGCTCAGTATGTCCGTCGTCTTCCTCCTTAGTTTATTCGTATCCTCGTACTCATTCGAGATTTCATCTCCCACAGCAACGTTGTTATATCGCCCCACGCACGTCGCCCCGCCATCTTCTCCCTTCCATGAATCTCCAGTCCCGGAGATTGACGCTCAGATGCTGCAGCAGTGCGAGTCCCGGTGGCCCTGGTCCTGGTAATTCATTTTCTATCTTTTTGTGTTTTCATGAATTTCCTTTTTTTTGCGGTTTGAATTATCTTTAATCCGGAATATTTTCCTAATTATTATTATTATTATTATTATTATTATTATTTGTTTGAACCAATTTGAATTCGAGTATTAGAAATTTATGATGTTAGAATAAGTTAAATAGATTGGGCGATAAGAGCTGGATTTTGCAGGTGAGAATGAGAGTAAAACTATTCTGGATGCTTTCTTCTTGGGGAAGGCTATAGGGGAAGCTCTTAGTGAGCGTATAGAGTCTACAGTGGGGGAATTTTTAAGTACAGTTGGGAGGTTGCAAGCTGAACAACAGAAGCAGGTGCAGGAATTTCAGGTACTCTTCATTTCTACTGCGAAACTCAAACTGATGGTACAAAATTGAATATTAATACTATGTTCAAAAGGTACAAGTCTTTGTTTTGAGTAGGGATGTTAATGAATCGAACATGAACGAACGGGTTGTTTGTGTTCGTTTGTTAAGATTTTTGGAGTGTTCGTGTTTGTTTGTCAAATGTTCATTAGTATTTGTTAACGTTAACAAACACGTTCACAAGCATGCTCATTAATGAACACGTTCACGAACATATTCGTTAATGTTTGCGAACACTTATGCTAATATGTTCGGTCACGTTTGTGAATACGCTCACTTAATAACCAAACACATGCACTTGTTCATGATTACATTTTCGTTCGTGAACAAAAAATAATTTATGTTCACAAACAACCGAACAACAACACAACAACTATGTATATATATACATATACTTACGGTTGGTAGTAGGGTGACATTTGAATGATTACTGTTTGGATATGTATGACCTTATAATCGGAATAAAGGTTTTAAAAATACAAAAATAAAAAAGCTAAGGCATTTGATCTTAAGAGTGACTATGAAATGAGTAGACAATGTAGTGAGGAAGTCAGATGAAGTAAGGAGAGGTGAGTGAAAAGGTGACGAAATGAGAAGGGATAAGGCTAAATTAACGGAATGATACCTTATTTAAATTAAGAGTTTTGTAAGTATAAGGGTAATGTACCTATGTTTTAAAAAGTTGTCTACCAAACAATGTCTATGACTTTCATTCTCATTCCTTGTGTCTAATCCCATGAACCAAACACAACATTAATTGTGTAAACCAATATACTCTTGGTTGAGATTGCATGCCCAAAATTTGAATGACTAATCATGGAATTGCTCAGACTTGTTCTGGCTCTTTATAGCCTAATCTGCTAGTGCACTTTTATTTTTATTTCTTACACAAAGGATTTCTAGATATGTATCCTACAAAAGATTCTGATTCAGTATAATGTATGTGTTGTAGTGAAGCTTATAATTTCTCCAAATATTTAAATCCAGCACAGGATAGAGGGGAGTAGATCCAAGAAGTCTAACGGTGAGAATATGAATCATAGTAGGTCTGGATGCAATTATTGTTATACCATGGACCAGGGTTCGCCTTGCATTGTGGATCCTAGTTCAAAACTTATGTGTTTGCAATTAAAATATTGTGTCTTCAGTTAACAGATTATATGCTTGTAAATATATTAAAAGTACATAATATGTTAGCTACAAACACATAATATGTTAACTTCATATTATGTATATGCACTTAAATTATTATGTGTCTGTAGTTAACATATTATGCGCATTCAATTTTATTTACAGACACGTAATTTATTAACTGGAGACATAATATGTTAATTGCAAAAACATAATCTGAATGTCATTTTGCATTGTTCCATGGTATAATTTACTGTTTGGATGGGGGCTTCCTTGTTTGTTTCTTTGGTTTCTTTTTTTTTGAATTGTCACCTCCAAACCTGAAGTGTGCTTCAACAACACATACATTCTGACTGTTCATTGAATTGTTCCTTAGCATATTAGTAAACAATTAACTCTCCAACTAGAAGCTGTCAGCTAAGCTATTCTTGTAATTATGCCAAGACCTTACTTCAAACACTATCATTGCAAAATGCAGGAAGAGGTTTTGGATAGGGCTAAAAAGGCCAAGGAAAAAGCAGCAAGGGAATCAATGGAATCACAAGGTCTTATTACACCAAATACCACCACTGTTAATGGTACAAGTTTTGGTACTACATCACCCAATCCTCCAAATGTCCAGGATTTCAATAGGGAACCGGGTCCAACAGACACAGACTTTCTGTTTGGCATATCCAATGAAGACTAACAACCCTTCACTGCATCATGTTGGAGAGAGATTAAAGATCTTATGATTGTATATTTCATGTTTGTGATATGTTAGGTTCCGAGAGCCCTAGGCTTATATTATTTTTTGTTATAATAATGATATCATATCTACGAAAGAAAATATGCACTTTTTGTTAGTTAGTTATGTTACTTGAAGCATTTTTATAATTATACTCTATAGATAGATAGATGCTTATCCAAGGTGGTTTTCCCCGGCTACTAGTTTTGGGACCTTGAAAAGATTAATTGCGAGTTTACAAGACTAATCTCTCTTCTCACAACTAGTGAAATTACCTTCTCCTAAGAGAACATAACAGTGTAGCACAACTCTTTTTTGGTAATGGCAAATTATAATATTAGCTCAAAGAAAAGCAAAATACAAGAGCCATACCTCGGTTCCCAAAGGAAAAGTCATTAGCGGTTACACAAACCAAAATACAAACTTCAGTTGAGAGAAAATAAATTACATCCAAGCTAGACAAGCACAAAAACTAATGAGCACGAACGGGAAAAACATTTTCTTTCATCGTCATGACAAGTAGGAATGTATTGTCTCGATTTCTTAATATGTGGTCCCAACACTGTTGCAATTATTTGTCCA